>SJYX01024075.1:814776-827992 GCA_006410675.1 Oreotragus oreotragus | reverse complement strand
TTTTTTGGTTTTTTTTTTTTTGTTTTTTTTTTTTTTGAGAAGTGATCCAAACTCAAAAATAGCTCTCCTTACAAACTTGGGTCAGAGTACATGATGTCAGCTTAAGGAGGCTTCTCTCTGTGCTTTCCTTTCAGTTAAAACCTAAATATTACCATTTTACCACCTTGAGGCCAGGACTTATAGGGCAGGAGAGTAAAGAGATGAGAGTGATGGGCTTACAAATGGGAAATGACATGGGCTTCCTTGGGTGGACAATATCATCAACAAACTACCACAGACATTAGAGGGAAGGGAAAGGAAGTTAATTGGCAATTATCTGGACTTCTTTGTGATTAAGTGAAACAAGGGGATGAAGCAAAAAAAAAAAAAAAGACAAATAGACAAACTCTTTTGAATTTCAGACAGTATTTTACCAAAGAAAGAAAAACTAGGCAGCATATGTGTAAACCTACAAGACCTTCTAGAACTAATACCCCCAAAAGACATCCTTTTCATTATAGAGGACTGGAGTGCAAAAGTAGGAAGTCAAGAAACATTTGGAGTAACAGGCAAATTTAGCCTTGGAGTACAGAATGAAGCAGGGCAAAGGCTAATAGAGTTTTGCAAACAGAACACACTGGTCATAGCAAACACTCTCTTCCATCAAAACAAGAGAAGACTGTACACAAGGACATCACCAGATGGTCAATATGGAAATCAGATCGATTATATTCTTTGCAGCCAAAGATGGAGAAGCTCTATAGCTTCAGCAAAAACAAGACCAGGAGCTGACTGTGGCTCAGATCACGAACTCCTTATTGCCAAATTTAGACTTAAATTGAAGAAAATAGGGAAAACCAGTAAACTATTCAGGTATGACCTGAAGTGACAAATAGAAACAAGGGATTAGAACTAATAGACAGAGTGCCGGATGAACTATGGATGGAGGCTCGTGACATTGTACAGGAGACAGGTATCAAGACCACCCCCAGGTAAAGAAATGCAAAAGGGCAAAATGGTTGTCTAAGGAGGCCTTACAAATACTTGAGAAAAGAGAAGCAAAAAGCAAAGGCAAAAAGGAAAGATATACCCATTTGAATGAGAGTTCCAAAGATTAGCAAGAAGAGATAATAAAGCCTTACTCAGCAATCAATGCAAAGAAATAGAGGAAAACAATAGAATAGGAAAGTCTAGAGAGCTCTTCAACAAAATTAGAGATACTAAGGTGAAAGAGATGGAAATACCAGACCACCTAACCTGCCTCTTGAGAAATCTGTATGCAGGTCAGGAAGCAACAGTTAGAACTGAACATGGAACAACAGACTGGTTCCAAATAGGAAAAGGAGTACGTCAAGGCTGTATATTGTCTCCCTGCTTATTTAACTTATATGCAGAGTACATCATGAGAANAAGAGATGGGAATACCAGACCACCTAACCTGCCTCTTGAGAAATCTGTTTGCAGGTCAGGAAGCAACAGTTAGAACTGCACATGGAACAACAGACTGGTTCCAAATAGGAAAAGGAGTACGTCAAGGCTGTATATTGTCTCCCTGCTTATTTAACTTATATGCAGAGTACATCATGCGAAATGCTGGAATGGAAGAAACGCAAGCTGGAATCATGATTGCCGGGAGAAATATCAATAACCTCAGATATGCAGATGACACCACCCTTATGGCAGAAAGTGAAGAGAAACTAAAAAGCCTCTTGATGAAAGTGAAAGAGAAGAGTGAAAAAGTTGGCTTAACGCTCAACATTCAGAAAACAAAGATGATTGCATCTGGTCCCATCACTCCATGGGAAATAGATGGGGAAACAGTGGAAACAGTGTCAAACTTTATTTTTCTGGGCTCCAAAATCACTGCAGATGGTGACTGAATGCAGCCATGAAATTAGAAGACACTTACTCCTTGGAAGAAAAGTTATGACCAACTTAGACAGTATATTCAAAAGCAGATATACTACTTTGCCAACTAAGGTCCATCTAATCAAGGCTATGGTTTCTCCTGTGTTCATATATGGATGTGAGAGTTGGACTCTGAAGAAGGCTGAGAGCCAAAGAATCGATGCTTTTGAACTGTGGTGTTGGAGAAGACTCTTGATAGTCCCTTGGACTGCAAGGAGATCCAACCAGTCCATTCTGAAGGAGATCAACCCTGGGATTTCTTTGGAAGGAATGATGCTAAAGCTGAAACTCCAGTACTTTGGCCACCTCATGAGAAGAGTTGCCTCATTGGAAAAGACTGATGCTGGCAGGGATTGGGGGCAGGAGGAGAAGGGGACGACAGAGGATGAGATGGCTGGATGGTATCACAGACTCAATGGATGTGAGTCTGAGTGAGCTCCAGGGGATGGTGATGAACAGGGAGGCCTGGCGTGCTGCAATTCATGGGGTCGCAAAGAGTCGAACACGACTGAGCGACTGAACTGAACTGAAGTGAAGAATAAGTAGAACACCTCACTTTTGTTTTTTCCTTCTCTGACATTTTTTTCTTTCTCTATGTAAATTTGGGTTTCTGACCTATACAATTTTCCTTCTCCCAACCTCCAGGAGATGGTGAAGGACAGGGAAGTCTGGCCTGCTGCAGTCCATGGAGTCACAAAGAGTCAGACCTGACTAAGCAACTGAATAAAAAATAACATCTTTCATCTTTCTTGCAGGTTACTTTTGTTAGCAATAAAGTCCCTTCTTTTTTACTTGAGAAATCTTTATTTCTGATTCTTTTTCCCACGGATGAAAAATATTATTATATATTATATAATATTATTATGTTATATAGATAGAGTGGTATCATCTGTATATCTGGGGTTTTTAATATTTCTCCTGGCAATCTTGATTCCAGCTTGTGTTTCATTCAGTCTGGCATTTTGCATGATGTACTCTGCACAGAAGTTAATATTAAAAATATATATTATATAACAATACTAAAAATTATTTATAAATAAACAATATTTCTTTCTTTCTCTTCCTGTTACTATGGTGTTGTGCCGAGAAGCCCTCTGTAATTCTGATCCTTGCTCCTCATAAGGTAAAGTATACTTCTCCAACCTCTGGTTTATTTCAGAATGTTCTCTTTGCCTTTGCTTTCCTGTCATTTGCATATGAAATATCTAGGTGTAGATTTTTGGGTATTTATCATGTTTGGTATTCTTTATGCTCCCTGGTTCTGTAGTTTCTTTTCTATCATTAATTTTGGAAAGATTTTAGACATTAATACTTCAAAACTTTCTTGTTACATTATTTTATATGTTTAATATTTCAGTTAGGTTTGTTTCATCTTTGGAAATTTTCTCACAGATCTTGGAGATTCTACTGTGTTCTTTGTATCTTGGTTTTAGTCTTGACTTTGCAGTTTGGGTAATTTCAATCTACCTAACTTCCAGATCATTGGTTCTATCCCTGGTGGTTCAGTCTACTGATGAACCCATGAAAAGCATTCTTTATTTATGTTATATGTGTATATTTTTTAATTTTAACATTCTCTCTTAACTTTGTTCTTTGCGTTTCCATCTCTGCTTGCATTGCTCTTCTGTTTCTGCATGTTGTCTATCTTTTCCATTAAAACCCTTGACACATTTACCATGCTGCTGCTGCTACTGCTGCTAAGTCGCTTCAGTCATGTCCGACTCTGTGCAACCCCATAGATGGAAGCCCACCAGGCTCCCNCCATTAAAACCCTTGACACATTTACCACGCTGCTGCTGCTACTGCTGCTAAGTCGCTTCAGTCATGTCCGACTCTGTGCAACCCCATAGATGGAAGCCCACCAGGCTCCCCTGTCCCCGGGATTCTCTGGGCAAGAACACTGGAGTGGGATGCCATTTCCTTCTCCAATGCATAAGAGTGAAAAGTGAAAGGAAAGTCGCTCAGTCGTGTCCGATTCTTAGCGACCCCATGGACTGCAGCCTACCACGCTCCTCCAATCCCCTATTGGATAATTCCATTGTCTGAGTCATATTTCATCCTCGTCCTGGTGATTGCTTATTCACTTCAAACGCATTCTGTTCTTGCCTTTGGGCATGATGACTCATAAATTTTTGTTGAAAGTGAAATTTAACATATTGGATATTAGGTACTGAAATGTATAGGCTTTTCCCAAGAGGTTCTATGTTATTCTGGTTAGAAGTTGGACTGGCTTTTGTTGTACTTGAAGTGTCAGAAGCATCAAATTCTTCTAGTGTTCTCATTTTTGTCTTCCCTGTTGACACTGAATTTCCCTACGTACTCCTCAGAGAAGGTCTGTGTCTGGCATCTCTTCCAGCTGTAACCCCGTAAATATCCTGAGGTCCTGCTGATGCAGTAGTAAGGTCCAGGAAAGGGTGAGTGCTTTATCATGTTTGGACTAAATCTTTGCTTTTACTTTGTCCCTGGCTGTGACCTTTGCTTGTGTTTCCATCTTTTGTTTTTCCTTTTCATTCTTCCCTTGCATGAGGCAGGTAACCCAGAAGGGAGTGGAATAAGAGGAATGTTTTTTGTCCATGTGGAATCAGGTCCTGGGAAGGCCTTATACCCCAGAGAACTGGCATTTGCTATGGAGCACACACTGGGAGTATTTTACAAAGATGAGTCTTCCCCTGCCTCTGCCAGCTTTCTTTCCAAGGAGCAAGTCTCTCAACTTCATAGCTGCAGTCAGAGTCTACAGTGATTCTGGACCATAAAGAAGGCTGAGTGCTGAAGAACTGATGATTGAAGGATTGAAGACCTGGTGCTGGAGAAGCCTCTCGAGAGTCCTTTGGACTGAAAAGAGATCAAACCAGTCAATTCTAAAGGAAATCAACCATGAATGCTCTTTGGAAAGACTGATGCTGAAGCTCCAACACTCTGGCCACTTGATGCAAAGAGCTGATTCACTGGAAAAGACCCTGATACTGGGAAAAAATGAAGGCAAAAGGAGTAGGGAATGGCAGAGGATAAGTTGGTTAAATAGCATCACTGATTCAATGGACATGAATTTGAGCAAACTCCAGGAGATAGCGGAAGATAAAGGAGCCTGGTGTGCTGCGGTCCATAAGATCGTAAAAAGTCAAACCTAAGTTAGCAACTGAACAACAACCACTTCCTACTAGAGTAAAAAGGGAGTCTTTCTGGCATCTTCACTGTGACAGCCTGACAGGGTTCCTGTTGCTAAAATCCATGAAAGTTTGGTGTTACCCACACCCCTGAAGAGAGGCAGCCAAGAGTTTCTCATCCTCACACTAGTCAAAACTCAGCCTCCAACAATTTTTTAAAAGTTTCCATTTAGTGTTTCTAATAGCTTGTGACTCCAGCAGCTTCTGACCTGAGGCAATATCCAATTGAGCTTCTGTCCAATATCAGGTTTTCAGGTGGTCGTTTTTTGTTTGTTTTATAAGAATACGTTCTTTCTTGTTTTTGTTTAGTTGCTGAGTTATGTCGGACTCTTTTGCAACCCCATGGACGGTACCTAACAGGCTCCTCTGTCCGTGGGCTTCTCTAAGCAAGCATACTGGAATGGGTAGCCATTCCTTTCTTCAGGGGATCTTCCTGACCCAGGGATTGAACACATGTCTCCTGCGTTGACAGATGGGTCTTTACCACTGAGCTACCAGGGAAGCCCCTCTAAGATCTTTATGCACTGGAGTTGTGTGTATATGAGTTATACCTCAATAAAGCCATCAGTCAAAAAAATGAGGACTAGAAAACAGTCTGAAACATAAGTGATATTATTTTAACCATAAAAAAGAGTCTTTAAAGAAATGTTGTTTTCATTACATTTGTTTATTATGATATTACAATTCAGAGCTTTATGGCAGGTCATGCTGATTTTCCAATTACAGTGGTAATATCAAGTTTACTCTTTTAATAAGAGCATTTAACTAAGATGCATATAAATAAGAAACAGTGTAATTAAGGTTGTGTCATCAGGACTGTGTATGGATTGAGTTTGGGAGCACCTCATCCACACCACACTAACCTGTCCCATTAGTGCAAAGTGGCCTGTTTGGAATATGTCCCAGAATCTGTCCACTAAAGCAGCCACTCAGAAACCAGGATGGGCTTAACCTAGTGTGGATATCTGGGAAGGCAGTTCCGCAATTCATGCTTTGTTAAAGACTCCAGAGCCTCCCACGGGAGCCATGCTTTGAGGCAGGTTCTGGCAGCCTGGAGGCTTCCTTTTCTTCCCCTGGCTAAAGACACCTGGTCTCTTGGCGGAAGGTTGAAGACATGAGCAGCGACACAATTTTCAGAACTTATCTTTAGAGTCCCAGTGCCAGACAGAAATGTCTTCCTAGTGCACGGGGATCTCTCCTGTGAGATCTCAGAAGAGCACCCACCTACTGGCATTTAGAATGTCACGTGATCTAGCAGATGGAGTGAGAAAGTGTAGGGCAGAATAAAAGGTACTGGAGTCCACCAAGCTGAGGAGATGCCACGGAGAACTTTGTTCTTGATTTCTTAACCGAGAAAGACATGTTAAATGCCAACAGTCTCTACTTTGGATTAATAAAATAATGAGGCCCTTGAGAAACAAAAACGACAGAATGATCTCTGTTCGTCTCCAAGGCAAACCATTCAGTATCACAGTAATCCAAGTCTANCATCCTAAAGAAGACCAGTCCTGGGTGTTCTTTGGAAGGAATGATGCTAAAGCTGAAACTCCAGTATTTTGGCCACCTCATGCAAAGAGATGACTCATTGGAAAAGACCCTGATGCTGGCAGGTATTGGGGGCAGGAGGAGAAGCGGATGACAGAGGATGAGATGGGTGGATGGCATGAGTTTGAGTGAACTCCAGGAGTTGGTGACAGACAGGAAGGCCTGGCATGCTGTGATTCATGGAGTCACAGAATCGGACACGACTGAGTAGCTGAACTGAACTGAACTGGAGAGAAAGAAAAAATCTGATTTTGGATAAACAAAAATCCAGATGAACTTAAATGTTTACTTACTAAAGAAACATAAAAAACAATGCACTGAGTAAACTTTATGACAAAATTGGAATAGAGCATAACTGATATGCCAGTTTTAAGTAGGAATTCACCAGTAAGAGTTAAAAAACAAAGAAGACATTTCTAATATGAATACATATATATATATATATACATTCCTGAATATAATTTTAGATTTTCATTCTTTCTCCATAGGATATGCAATCTCATTCCTGACTTACAGGAAAAAACATTAAGAAAAAGGAAGACATTTCATTTCCTTTTGAGACTCAGACTTTCCCTAGGACATTGTGTTCAGGCTCATGTTTTGTTTGTACAGAAGACTCAATGCAAACTTTGGGGGTTATTTCTCATGCATTAGAATATTACCCTATAGAGATAACAGACTTGGAGGTGAACAGAGTAAAAAAAGTTCTGTTCGTCATTTCTTTCAAAGTCTACTAGAAATGTTTCACAGAAACCCAGTCCTAAAGGAGACTTAGTTTAATAGCCACAAATCAATGTGCTGCTGCTAAGTCACTTCAGTCGTGTCCGACTCTGTGTGACCCCATAGATGGCAGCCCACCAGGCTCCCCCATCCCTGGGATTCTCCAGGCAAGAATACTGGAGTGGGTTGCCAAGTGAACAGAGTAAAAAATGTTCTGTTCGTCATTTCTTTCAAAGTCTACTAGAAATGTTTCACAGAAACCCAGTCCTAAAGGAGACTTAGTTTAATAGCCACAAATCAATGTAGAAGCTGAAAATAATGGAGTCTTTTAATTTATAACTGTCACACAAAAAAAATGCATGTATTCTGTAAAATCTGTAAATGCCTCTAAAACATTACAAGCCATATCTTTGATGTACTTTATCATATTTCACATCTTTTTCTAAAAATTAAATGTATATACACATATATATGTATGTGTATATAAAACTTATACATATATAAGACTGCTGGTAAAATATTTTCCCAAAGCAGACAGAACAGTGATGAAATGATAATACAAGCCACACAGAAAGCCAGAGAAGGAAAGCCTTGGATCCTGGAACCTCAAAGGAAACCAAGCAAAAGTTATGGCCACACTCATTTCCTACTGGAACCACTTTGTTATTAATGGGGAGGAGAGTGAAAATAAACATAGCACAGATATCATTCAATACTTAGCTTCCCCCAAATGACAGAAAGTATTTTAATTATAAACTCAGTGGACATCATTTACATTCATAAAAGAGGCCAAATTGCAACATTATTTTTACTTTATGAATTTTGCTTTTGGTATTCATACCCAGAGAAGGCATCATATTTCCACTTTGACTGCAAATTCAGTAGTGCTGAGGGGTACTTAATAGGTGCTGTGGTGTTTTCAGGTTAAATTCAAAGAAAGTTAACATCTTGGGTGAGTCACAACGACAACATCTTCAAGTACAATGGAAAATGCTTCACATATGGTGTGCATTTTTTCCTATTGAAAAGATTGATATCTCAAAGCATTGATCCTCAATATTATATTTATTTTCTATGGGCTTTAAGATATCAATCCTTTCAATAAGAAAAAAGTATACACCATATGTGTAGAAATAATTCATCCATCCAACATTTTGTTTGTTTGTTTGTTTGTTTTGGCCACACTGTGCAGCTTGTAGGATCAAGTTTCCCAATCAGGGATTGAACCTGGGCCATGGCAATGAAGGGCTGGGATCCTCACCACTAAGCCCTCAGGGAGCTCCCATCTATCCAACATTTAAAATAATTTCTGGTTCTCTAAGTGACAAGTGCACAATAAACTGGTTTAAAAGTTATGATAAGAATTAAATCTAATTTGGAGAAAACATATTTTACAATGTTTGTATTCCTTTCGAATTCTCAGAATAAAGTGATAAGGATTTTCTTACAGATTTTAAATTTAAAACTTCTCATTGTTACATTTAGAGCTTATCAGCTCCACAGACTCTATTGTTTCTCAATGGAATAAAATAATATTGACTATTACAAGTTAATGCAATTGCTTCTGGTGATACAAGTTCTCTTCTTTAAGTCTATTTCTCAAAAACACTCTTGTTGAACTGAGAAGCAGCAAGACAAACACTGGACAGAGAATCAGAAATCTCAGGTCCCTGCAACTAATAATTTATGTGATTTCAGGCAGGCAATCATGTCACCTTACACCCTCAGGAAATGATAATGTTAACCTTTCTCTCTAAAGTCTCTTGCAGTGCTAGTGGTTTATGATCATATTATTTCTTGAAAGTTTCATTTTTATCATAATAACTCTATTAGCAACAATACCAGTAAAAATGACAATAATATGAGAGAGGCATTGGGGAATAGTTGCAGTCAGGCAACTTGAGTCAAGCAACATACAGTCTAATTCCACTTTGTCAGTAGATTGTGAAATAACCTGGAATAAGTAACTCCTCTGAGTCTTAGATTATTTTTCTTCTTTTTTCCAGGTACTGAGGACAAGAATAATGCTTTCTAATCAAATTCTATATAACTGTAGGATTTCATGAAGGTGCTTCATGTAAAACCACACACACACACACACACACACACACACACACACACACACACTTGGATATAAAATGATTTAAAAGAGTAATAAAATAATATGCCTGCTTAAATATGTATTTTTTTCTAATTATTTTGCTGAAGTCCATCAACCCATTGATTAGTGCTGCTACATTACAAAGAAAACATGCTCTGTCATTTCTATTTAACGGGAAACTATCCTGAGATTCCCAGGAATTTGGTTTTATATATATACATGTTTCAACAAATACTTTTTAAATGAGCCATGTGGAAAGGAATTGCACAATTTCAAACATTCATTTTTATCAGAACTGCCTCTTTTTTTAATGACTTACAAGAATTTACAGAAATTGAATTAGTAAAACAAAGTGATTTTAATAACAACCTGATGTGAAGAACTGAATCATTTGAAAAGACCCTGATGCTGGGAAAGATTGAGGGCAGGAGGAGAAAGGGCCACAAAAGGGTGAGATGGTTGGATGGCATCACCGACCCAATGGACATGAGTTTGAAGAAACTCTGGGAGTTGGCAATGGACAGGGAGGCCTGGTGCGCTCCAGTCCATGGGGTTACAAAGAGTCCAGACATGACTGAGAGACTGTACTGAACTGAACTGATATGTGTGAACTTAAATTAGTCCACTAAACCACTTTTCTAGGGGACTGGAGGTGGAAAGCTGAAGGATGGAGACTTTTTCCAAGATGAAGAGAGAAACTTCTAGCTCCACTGTCTTCTAGAGGCCTAAAACTGAAAAATAATCACCACTTTTCATAAGCCACTTAGGTAGAAATGAAGAAAAGCGTGCTAAAGTGGAAGAAGCATGGGTTTTCTAGGTACGGATTGCTATAGCAAGGAGTAAGTCACTTTTGCTTGTATTTTGGCAGAGACTCAAAAGCAGGCAGAAGAGCGACTTCCCTGGTGGTCCAGTTGTTACGAATCCACTTTGAAGTATAGAAGATGTGGGTTTGACCCTGATCAGGGAACTAAGGTTCCACATGCCACCGAGCAACTAAGCCAGCAGGCCGCAACTAGAGAGTCCAACATGCGGGGAGGAAAGATCTCATATGACGCAATGAAGATCCTGTGTGCTGCAACTAAGATCGACACAGCCAAGTAAATAAATAAAAAAATTTTAAAGCAAGCAGAGGGGTGGAAAAGCTTTACAGTGGAAATCAGGGAAGGCTTTGGGCGTATCCTGATTGGAGGTTCTTGGCCCAGGGATGCTGGAGGCAGGCTCACTAGAAATGGAGCATCCTGTGTGACTGGTTAGGAATGCATATTTGGCTTTGTCTAGTAGGTCCCAAATTGGAAGTCTAGACAAAAATTAAGGAAGTTGTCAGTTACCAATCAAGTCCTGATTGTAGTCTGATTGCTACAGAGATATTGCTTTGCTTCCTGGATTATTACTAGAGATAGCAGCCTGACTTCCTACAGGTCTGACTTATTGTTGGCTGGCTTTCTCGGTTGCTTATTAAAGATAAAAGATAGGCTTCTTGGGGAGGTTGCAAGTCTCAGTTCTATTTTTTATATATGGTTGGCCATCATCTTTTTGTATATTTAGTCATCACTTACAATCTTTTACTGCTCAGAGTCTGATCCCTGAACCAGCAATTTTAGGGGTCAACCTTGAACTTGTTAAAAATCCATCAAGTGATTCTTATGCAAACACACACTTGAGAAACTCTGGGTCTTAATTCACTCTCAATGTACTACAGACCAGCACTATCCTCATTTTAAAGATTAGGAAATGAAGGCTTAGAGGTGTTTAGTGACTGGCCCAGACATGTGTCTAGTAGGTAACAGAACTAGAATGTGAACCCGGCTAACTTCCAAGACCTGCTTTTTGTCCTGAACCTAACTGGAATACTAATTTTTCTCAACAGATGACAGACTAATAAGGCCAAGGACAGCAAGATAAATTCTTCTTAATGGGAAGCACTGGGCAATGAAATAAAGTGTCAGTGCACATGTTGGTGAAGTCTTATTCAGGGACATCAAAGTTAGTGAGCATTAGGTCCCCAAGGCAAGGATGTTCTTGCTGGTGTGGGAAATCTTCAAAGGGCCTTCATCAGAGCAGAGACTATTGAACTTTGACATGGGGCATTCCTTTCTTATCATAGCAAACAAGCAGGATTATTCATCTGTGACCTTTATTCTTAAGTAAGGCATATCCCTGCACGAAAAATAAAATTATACAGGTTGCAACAAAAGTGGTCATGCAATGTACACCAGGTTCCTGAATTCCTTCTTTGTCCAGAAACAATGCTCTAGGTTTTCTAATCTACATTTTAGGATAAAAAGAAGGACTTGCCCGTCATGCCCCAAAGAATTAGTAAGTTGTGATTCTATGTCACCACAGAAACTGCTTCAAATACAGTTAGAAAATTATAAAAGTGTGTCATCAAGGAACCACAGTGAGGCTATGGTAGGGATGATATCATTCTCTTGCCTCTGAAATAGTGACTCCGTTGTGCCCAGCAAGTTTGGTTGTGAATGATAGACAACCTTTCCAGGTTCTCAATGGCCAGGTACATTATAGCAGCTCCTGGAAAAAACACAGGTGAGTGTTAAAGATTAATTTAAAAAACTGACATCATTTGAAGTTTAAGATGCAAGTGAGGAACCATTGTACTTAGGTTTTATTCTTGCTTTTAATAATCTCTCTTTGCCTGTGTTCTACCTAGAGTGAGGGAAGAAATGCAATCAATTAATGTTTTGGTTTGGTTTTTTTTTTTTTTTAAGTAAAAAGTCATATATTTTATAGGAAAAAAAGGGGAAAGAAGAGGCTTTTTCTCTAAAGTTTTGTGTTACTACATTTGGGAAAAATAAATATCTTTATTCATTCATTCTTATTTTAAAACATTTATAACCAAGACACTACCCTTCGTGTGATGACCACCTTCAGAATAATAGGTATAAGGACCATAGAAATAAGTAATGCGAAGAGGGAGTGATCATAGAAATCAATCATATGATAGCAAGTGCTGATTTTTTTATTCTCTTCTCTATGAAAAATATAATCAGAGGTATCTTATTTTTTAAATTTTTATTTGTCCATCCTAAAGAAGACCAGTCCTGGGTGTTCTTTGGAAGGAATGATGCTAAAGCTGAAACTCCAGTATTTTGGCCACCTCATGCAAAGAGATGACTCATTGGAAAAGACCCTGATGCTGGCAGGTATTGGGGGCAGGAGGAGAAGCGGATGACAGAGGATGAGATGGGTGGATGGCATGAGTTTGAGTGAACTCCAGGAGTTGGTGACAGACAGGAAGGCCTGGCATGCTGTGATTCATGGAGTCACAGAATCGGACACGACTGAGTAGCTGAACTGAACTGAACTGGAGAGAAAGAAAAAATCTGATTTTGGATAAACAAAAATCCAGATGAACTTAAATGTTTACTTACTAAAGAAACATAAAAAACAATGCACTGAGTAAACTTTATGACAAAATTGGAATATAGCATAACTGATATGCCAGTTTTAAGTAGGAATTCACCAGTAAGAGTTAAAAAACAAAGAAGACATTTCTAATATGAATACATATATATATATATATACATTCCTGAATATAATTTTAGATTTTCATTCTTTCTCCATAGGATATGCAATCTCATTCCTGACTTACAGGAAAAAACATTAAGAAAAAGGAAGACATTTCATTTCCTTTTGAGACTCAGACTTTCCCTAGGACATTGTGTTCAGGCTCATGTTTTGTTTGTACAGAAGACTCAATGCAAACTTTGGGGGTTATTTCTCATGCATTAGAATATTACCCTATAGAGATAACAGACTTGGAGGTGAACAGAGTAAAAAA
>SJYX01024075.1:724425-809923 GCA_006410675.1 Oreotragus oreotragus | reverse complement strand
TGATGCTAAAGCTGAAACTCCAGTACTTTGGCTACCTCATGCGAAGAGTTGATTCATTGGAAAAGACTCTGATGCTGGGAGGGATTGGGGGCAGGAGGAGAAGGGGACGACCGAGGATGAGATGGCTGGATGGCATCACGGACTCGATGGACGTGAGTCTGAGTGAACTTCGAGAGATGGTGATGGACAGGGAGGTCTGACATGCTGTGATTCATGGGGTCACAAAGAGTCGGACACGACTGAGCGACTGAACTGAACTGAACTGAATGCAAATTCTGTTCATTCTAAATTGACCCAGAAAAA
The DNA here is from genome assembly GCA_006410675.1 of Oreotragus oreotragus. Lineage (NCBI taxonomy): Eukaryota > Metazoa > Chordata > Mammalia > Artiodactyla > Bovidae > Oreotragus > Oreotragus oreotragus. The sequence goes on along the minus strand of SJYX01024075.1, from coordinate 809,620 downwards.
GTGGAAGCAGAGAAGAACTGATTGGAAGTCAGGTTTTTCTTGGGGAAGAACTATGCCCATCAAGCAAAGAATACTGGTGGGACCAATTCCTTTATAGGAGCAAACGGTGAACAACACTTTCCTGTGCTGCTGTTTCACTGGGCAAAATGGCACAACCACTGCTTTCTTTAACTCAATAAATTCACCATGTTCATCTGTCTGAGCGCTTGTGCACATTGTACCTGATCATAATATATTAATATCTTTATACTACCTCTGTCTATTAAATTGACATATTTTCACAAAATGGGAGACAAAGTTTAAGGTAGAATGGAAATAGAAGAGAAGGGACAGATGATAAAACTAATTTCTCTCTTTTTTAGAGAAATGAGTTTTTTTGTAAGAGCAGTGTCCCTGACAAGCCACCAAATTTAATTCCCCATTGAATGGATCCAATTCTAGGAATTTGTAAATGAAAACACTTGTTTCCCTGGCCTCTCTTAAATTATTCATTTCCTTCATTTGGTATTTCATTATTTCTAAATATTTTTCTTGTGAAGCATTTGGAAGTCTGTCCATCTCTGATTTTGGGGACACCACCTCTGTTTTCAAAGCTCAACTCAAGTGCTACCTCACCTATTAGGGTTCATTTGATTCCCCCCAGTGGCCTTATTTCTATCTCTTTTATAAAACTGATCAAAGCTCTAATAGTGATAGTAACATGCCTTTTATGTTTTATAACATTATTATGTTAAGAACAAAGGAGGCCTTTTTTTAAATGAAGCTAACTCTTTCCTTGTAAAAGATGAAAAACTATAATGTAGGGGGTGGAAACAAAAGAGCTAAAAAAGAATTTATATATTTCAAAGCAAAGAACATTACAGACGGAAGGGAGGAAGTCAAGGAATAATTGGGTAAGCTAAATCAAGAGAAACAAGATTCAAATAAACTCTCTTTTTTAGAGAAATGAGTTTTTTTGTAAGAGCAGTGTCCCTGACAAGCCACCAAATTTAATTCCCCATTAAATGGATCCAATTCTAGGAATTTGTAAATGAAAACACTTGTTTCCCTGGCCTCTCTTAAATTATTCATTTCCTTCATTTGGTATTTCATTATTTCTAAATATTTTTCTTGTGAAGCATTTGGAAGTCTGTCCATCTCTGATTTTGGGGACACCACCTCTGTTTTCAAAGCTCAACTCAAGTGCTACCTCACCTATTAGGGTTCATTTGATTCCCCCCAGTGGCCTTATTTCTATCTCTTTTATAAAACTGATCAAAGCTCTAATAGTGATAGTAACATGCCTTTTATGTTTTATAACATTATTATGTTAAGAACAAAGGAGGCCTTTTTTTAAATGAAGCTAACTCTTTCCTTGTAAAAGATGAAAAACTATAATGTAGGGGGTGGAAACAAAAGAGCTAAAAAAGAATTTATATATTTCAAAGCAAAGAACATTACAGACGGAAGGGAGGAAGTCAAGGAATAATTGGGTAAGCTAAATCAAGAGAAACAAGATTCAAATAACGTGCAAAATGACTACCATTTCGGAAACTGTACAGAGCTAGGAGTATTTCAGCAGGTCCTTCCCAAGGATCAGGCAGTGTGCGCTCTTGTGGAAAAGTTGTGACTGTATCTGGTGAGGGGATGCCTTGTGACCACGCTACCAGCGTGGCCACTGCAACACACTGTGCGTGGTTCTCCCCTAGGCAGACAGAACTCCTCTAGGGGAATCGACAGCATAGGAATTCTAGGCAACAGGGAAAAGAAGAAATGAATGAACGCGGCAGCGGTGAACCTGCTCATTATTCTCAGTGTTGCCCTTCAGAAAGCGTTCACAAAGCTTCCCATGCTCATGTCGAGGAAGGAAATACTAAAGAATGGACTTGTGGACACAGTGCAGAAAGGAGAGCGTGGGATGAATGGAGGAAGTAGCACCGATGTATACGCACGTATTGAGCTTCCAAGGTGGCGCTACTGGTAAAGAACCCACCCGCCAATGTAGGAGACTTGAGACACAGGTTCAGTCCCTGGGAGGGGAAGTGATATACTACCATGTGTAAAGTAGATAGCTAATGAGAAGCAGCTATATAACACAGGGAGCCCAGCCTGGTGCTGTGATATCTAGAGGGGTGGAATGGTGGAGGGGAGGGAGGCTCAAGAGGGAGGTGATATATGTATAATTTTGGCTAATTTGAACAGTTGTATGACTCTTGCCTGGAAAATCCCATGAATGGAGGAGCCTGGAAGGCTGCAGTCCATGGGGTCGCTGAGGGTCGGACATGACTAAGCGACTTCACTTTCACTTTTCACTCTCATGCATTGGAGAAGGAAATGGCAACCCACTCCAGTGTTCTTGCCTGGAGAATCCCAGGGACGGGGGAGCCTGGTGGGCTGCCGTCTATGGGGTCGCACAGGGTCAGACACGACTGAAGTGACTTAGCAGTAGCAGCAGCATGATAGAAACAAAAACAGCATTGTAAAGTAATTTTTCCCTAATTAAAAAAAGCTTAACCAAACAGTTAGGTGTTGGAACTTCCCTGGTGATTTAGTGGTTAAGATTTCATCTTCCAGTGCAGGGGGTATAGGATCCATCCCTATCAAGGAAACTAAGACCCCACATGCCTCACAGCCAAAAGATAAAATAAAACATAAAACAGAAGCAATATTGTAACAAATTCAACACTTTAAAAATATAGTCCACAGCAAAAAAAAATCTTAAAAAAATAAGTTATCTGTCATGCAGTGTCTGCTCCAAAATCTACCTTTCCATCTGCTACCTGTCAATGGCTTTAGAAGAAGTTGTTTTTCTGATTTCCCTGGGATGAAGGCCTGAGGATGATTTCTGTCTCCGGTCCAATTCTGTAAATATGAAACCTCAGTCAGTCACTGCAAACTCATGTCTCCCTGAGAGCAGGAGAAGGCAAAATAAAACTGATGATGGTTCAGGCTGCTTTTATTCAGTCTGTTTTGTTTGGTTCTTGGTCTCCAGATTACCTGGAGCGACATGATTCAGGCTGAGGTTCTCAGATGAAGTTCTCAGCCTTGAAAGCAAAACAGCATGAAGCAGGCTGTGGTTATTCACCATGATGCCATCAACAGCTTTCTCTTTTACATCTAAATGGAAAAAAAAAAGGAAAATCACCTTTGTGATTTGCATTATTAAATTAGCTATTCCAGGAAAGGTTGAGATGAGGTGAGTAAACACCTCATCAAAAACTACAGATGCAATCAGGGCAGAAAACCTGCGTCAAACGTTATGTGATCACTTTGCTCTTAATATTTCCTACTTGCTAATCTTGCTGGTAGGATTAGGGCGGTCTGTATCATGAATAGCAATGCATCCCCTTGTCATGGTAAGGCTGGAAGTGCAATGGCAAGGATAATGGTCTGTCATTACTGCTTATAGATGTTGTTAACCTCTAAGCAAACTCTGCAGTCCATCCTGCTGTGAGTTCTTACACAGAAGTCTGATCCTCAACACCTAAGCAAACTCTCTATTACTTAGTGTTATTTTTTAAATGAAGTTCAGAATTCAGCACTACATTACCTGTTTTTTTTTAATCTATTTTCTCCTGATTTTTTTCATGTCTACTAATTTCTTTTACCCATAATAGTCCACAAAGCATATTTCAAATGCTTAAATGCTCATGTCCCCCCATCCCTGACTCAGTGTGCACATACATACACAAACACATTGACATTTGCTGTAGTCCATTGCCCTGCTGGATGCTTCTCAGTTCCCAGAGATACACCTGGAAAATGTAAAGAACAGGTTGTCACTTTACCTAAACCAGCAGTTGTTTACAAAGTGAGAACTGTTAGCTTCATGCCTGGGCTTAACCTTGAGTGCTTATGAAAGGGTAGATTCTCTAAGCCAGAGGGGCTTCCCAGGTGGCGCTAGCAGTAAAGAACCAGCCAGCCAATGCAGGAGATGTAAAAGACAGGTTTGATCTCTGGGTCGGTAATTTCTGGCTGGAGAACCTCATGGACAGAGGAGCCTGGCAGTCTGTGATCCATAGGGTTACAAGTTAGACACAACTGAAGCAACTAAATAGGCATACATGCACATCCTAAGCCTGATCCTTCAACTTCCCTGTATTGAATTACTGGAAGTGCTGAGGAATTTGCAGTTTTTAATAAGTTAATTTCTTTGGGTGATTCTTCCATGAATTACATTTTGCCTGACACTGAAACATATAAAATTTTAATTCTCTGTTTCCTCTTCTGCCTCTTTACGAAACTAACCAAGGTTGCACTAGCAGCATCAGATTTCACACTGTCCTACTGCCTGAAGTCTAGTCTACAGATGTCTTCAGCAGCACTCCTTGCTCCCTGCCACACCATCTTGCTGCTATCTACCAAAGGTGCACTTTTACATGGCCAGGGGCCACTGGGAGTGAAATTCATTCCCTTGAAATTCATTCACTGGGAGTGAAATTCATTCCCTTGTGTAGTAAGGATAAGAGATCTCCACCACCCTCTACAGTCACTGGGAGAATAAATCATAGGTTACTCAGAAGCTGCTTCATCATGTGGGGTTCATTCTATCAGCCCACTTCATTTAGGCCACCAGCTTTCAGCTTGCATGACTCCTATAAAGACAGGCAGAAGTAGGAGGTTGGGAATTCCTAATAAATAACAAAGAGAGTCCACAACATCCCTTGTGTCAGCTTGTTACCTTTTCACTAAAAGTCAGGGTTCTTAAAAAAAAAAAAGGAGGGGATGAGAGGAGATGATTCTCCTCTCATTTAAATTACCATTACCAGCCATTGAGATAATTGCTCCTGCTTTCATTAAATCCAATAAAGGAAAGACAAACTCACATGCTATAGTGGGTGGGGAGAAAATTAAAATAATAAGATGAATTGAGCAGAGGTTAAAGGAGAAAGCCCATGCTTTTTAATAGAAACCACTCATGGCTTAAAGGATTCATTATGTTAGCTGTTTATTCAATTTTAAAATATTATAGCTGAAAGAGTCTCCTAGGTAATTAAATTAATTTCTTCTCTGACTTCTATCTTCTCTTTGAAGATCTCATGATTCATGAACTCATATTAAAAAGCACCCTATTCCAACATCTTAATTATTTTTCCAGAAAGTTCTTCCCCCTTCAGTTGAACCAAATTCTTCCACTTTCTAATTTCCACAGAGGGTTCTGAATCTGCTCTTGCGTGTCCCATTATCAATCTCAATCCTAGACCTGCAGGATAAGCCCTTTGTGTAATGAGGACAATGCTCACAATTGCATCCTGGGGCACAGCAAGGATTCCTTCTCCATGACATTTTCAAGTTCCATGGATCCTTGCCGTGTTTGCCTCTGGAGAAATGCATTTACCCACATCTCTTAGAATGTAGCTCTCTGAACAAGATAGCCTAGGTGTCACTGAACAGCTAGTTTATCATATTATTTGTTCTGGACACCATGTTTGTATAGTGCAACCTAAAATTTCATTATTTTTCCAATTATCACAATAATATATTCACATAGACTTAGAGTCAGCTAAAATTTTAAGTTGTTTCCTCACCACACACCACCTGCATGCTGGTATTTAGCTATCCCTCCCAAGTTTTATACTTTTCTCTCTGTTTTTTAAATGTTCAATGCAGAACCAAATGCATTTACTGGTAAAAATTTTATCTTTTTTATCTTGAATTATTCAGTTTACAGAATGAAAGCTGACACTTTGCCCAGGATTTAAACTTTTCTTCCAAGCACCATGCCATCCTCAAATGTAATAGACCTGATACTCTGGAGGAAAATATTACACAGTGTTGTTGGCAAATATCTTGATTTTAAAAATATTTTCAAGATTTCTTATTTAAAAATAAATAGACCAATTTATTATTTACCAAATCATCTGTACTTATTAATACAAACACACACACACACATATGGGCTTCCCAGGTGGTGTTAGCGGTAAAGAACCTACCTGCTGATGCAGGCATATACATATATATATGCACATATACACACATATACATATATATACACATATATGTATATACCATAAAAATTTTATGATTGTATTCATTTCTATGACATTTATATGACAGATAGACATGCATGCATGCTAAGTCACTTCAGTTGTGTCTGACTCTTGGCACCTCTATGGACTATAGCCCCCCCAGGCTTCTCTGCCCATGACATTCTCCAGGCAAGAATACTGGAGAGGGTCACCATGCACTCCGCCAGGGGATCTTCCTAACTCAGGAATCAAACCCACATCACCTGCGGCTCCTACATTGCAGGCATATTCTTTACCCCTGAGCCACCAGGGAAGCCCATATGACAGATATATATCATATATTAATCTATTCATTTAGCCATATTGGTCATATCTGGAAAGTAAGTTTGTATAATCCCATTTAACTCTAACTCTATCTTTGCATTGTTCATTTATGAAGGCCTTCTTATCTCCCTGCTATTCTCTGGAAGGCTGCAGGCAGTTGGGTATCTTTCCCTTTTTCCTTTGCCTTTGGCTTCTCTTCTTTTCTCAGCTATTTGTAAGCCCTTCTACGACAACCACTTGGCCTTCTTGCATTTCTTTTTCTTTGGGATAGTTTTGGTCACCACCTCCTGTACAATATAACAAACCTTCATCCATAGTTCTTCAGGCACTCTGCCTACCAGGTCTAATCCTTTGAATCTATTCATTACCTACACTGCATGATCATAAGGGATATGATTTAGGTTATACCTGAATGCCCTAGTAGTTTTCCCTAATTTCTTCAATTTAAGCCTGAATTTTGCAATAAGGAGCTGATAATCTGAGCCACAGTCAGTTCAAGGGTTTTTTTTATGCTGACTATAAAGAGTTTCTCCATCTACGGCTGCAAAGAATATAATCAATCTGATTTCAGTCTTAACCATCTGGTGATGTCCATATGTAGAGTCTTCTCTTGTGTTGTTGGAAGAGGGTGTTTGCTATGACCAGTGTGTTCTTTTGGCAAAACTCTGTTAGCCTTTTCCCTGCTTCATTTTGTACTCCAAGGCCAAACTTGCATGTTATTCCAGGTATCTCTTGACTTCCTACCTTTGCATTCCAATCCTCTATGATGAAAAGGACATCTTCTTTTGCTGTTAGTTCTAGAAGTTCTTGTAGGTCTTCATAGAACCATTCAACTTCAGCTTCTTCAGTGGTTGGGGCATAGACTTGGATTACTGTGATGTTGAATGTTTTGTGATGCTGAAAATGAACTAAGATTGTTTTGTCATTTTTGAAATTGCACCCAAGTACTGCATTTCAAACTCTTGAGTTGACTGTGAGGTCTATTCCATTTCTTCTATGGGATTCTTGCCCACAGTGGTAGATGCAGTGTTCTTCTGAGTTAACTGTGTCCATTCCAGTCCACCCTCTTGCCATCTCCTGCTTAACCACATCCAATTTACCTTGATTCACAGACCTAACATTCTGGATTTCTATGCAATATTGCTCTTTACAGCATTAGACTTTACTTTCACCACCAGATACATCTACACTTGAGAATCATTTCTGCTTTGGCCCAGCTTCTTCATTTTTCTGGTGTTATTTCCTGCTCTTCTATAGTAGTGTATCGGACACCTACTGACCTGAGGAGCTCAACTTCTGGGGTCATATCTTTTTTGCCTTTTAATACTGTTCATGGCATTCTTGAGACAAGAGTACTGGAGTAGTTTGCCATTCCTCTCTCCAGTGAATCATGTTTTGTCAGAACTCTCCACCATGACCTGTCTGTCTCGGGTGCCCCAGCACACCATGGCTCATAGATTCATTGAGTTGCAAAAGGCTGTGATCAATGTGATCATTTTGGTTAGTTTTCCATGATTGTGACTTTTGTTCTGGAGGCTGTGGAACTGTAGTTCTTGCTTCTTCTGTCTGCCCTCTCATGGGTGAAAATAAGAGGCTTGTGCAAGCTTTCTGATGGGAGGGACTGGCTTTAGGGAAAACGGGGTCTTGCTCTAGTGGGCAGGGCTATGCTCAATTCAGTTCAGTTCAGTCACTCAGTTGTGTCCAACTCTTTGCAACCCAAGGAATGTAGCATGCGAGGCTTCCCTGTCTTTCAGCAACTCCCAGAGCTAACTCAAACTCATGTCCATCAAGTCAGTGATGCCATTCAGCCTCTTCCATCCATTCATCCACTGTCATCCTCTTCTCCTCCTGCCTTCAGTTTTGTCCAGCATCAGGGTCTTTTCCAATGAGTCAGTTCTTCACATCAGGTGGCCAAACTATTGGAGCTTCAGCTTCAGCATCAGTGCTTCCAGGGAATATTCAGGACTGATTTCCTTTGGATTGACTGGTTTGATCTTCCAGTGGACTCTCAAGAGTCTTCTCCAATACCACAGTTCAAAAGCATCAATTCTTTAGCGCTCAGCTTTCTTTATGGTTCAACTCTCACTTCCAAACATGACTGCTGGAAAAACCATAGCTTATATGGACCTTTGTTGGTAAAGTAATGTCTCTGCTTTTTAGTATGCTGTCTAGGTTGGTCATAGCTTTTCTTCCAAGGAGTAAGCATCTTTTAATTCATGGCTGCAGTTACCATCTTCAGTGATTTTTGAGGCTAAGAAGATAAAGTCTGTCAGTAATTCCATTGTTTCCCCATTTATTTGCATGAAATAATGGGACCAGATGCCATGATCTTATTTTTTTGATTGTTGAGTTTTAAGCCAGTTTTTCATTCTCTTCTTTCACTTTCATCAAGAGGCTCTTTAGTTCCTCTTTGCTTTCTGCCATAAAGGTGGTGAAATGCTCAGTAAATGTTTCATTCAATTTTTTGCTTGATTGGGTGGAGCTGTGTTCCCTCCCTGTTAGTTGTTTGGCTTGAGGTGATGCAGTCCTGGGATCTGCAACCTCTGTGGTAGCATTACTGGTGACCTCCAGGAGGGCTTACACCAAGGGGGACTTTCCAGGACTGCTGCTGCCAATGTTCCTGTCCCTGTGCTGAGCCTCTTCCAACTCACATCTCCACAGGAGACCCTCAAACACTCACAGGCAGGTCTACATCAGTCTCCTGTGGGTTCATCGCTCCTTTCCCCTGGGTCTTACTGTGCACAAGACTAGAGATCCATTCCAAATAGTTGGAGATACCAAGGGAATGTTTCATGCAAAGATGGACACAATAAAGGACAGAAATGTCAAGAATCTAACAGATGCAGAAGAGATTAAAGTGTGGCAAGAATACACAGAAAAACTATATAAAAAAATCTTAATGACCTGGTAACCACGATGGTGTGGTCACTCACCTAGAACCAGACATCCTGGAGTCTGAAGTCAAGTGGGCCGTAAGAAGCACTATTATGAACAAAGCTAGTGGAAATGATGGAATTCCTGTTGAGCTATTTCAAATTCAAAAGGATGGTGCTGTTAAAGTCCTACACTTAGTATTTCAGCAACTTTGGAAAACTCAGCAGTGGCCACAGAACTGGAAAAAGTCAGTTTCCATTCAAATTCCAAAGAAGGGCAATGACAAACAATGTTCAAACTACCATGCAATTGCTCTCTTTTCACATGCTAACAAGGTAATGCTCAAAATCCTTCAAGCTAGACTTCAACATTATGTGAACTGAGAATATCCAGACGTACAAGTTGGATTTAAAAGCAGAGGAACTAGAGATCAAAATGCCAACATCCATTGGATCATACAAAAAGCAAGGGAATTCCAGAAAAACCTTTGGAATGTTTTGCTTCTGATTCATTGACTTCATGCTTTATTTACTACAGTAAAGCCTTTGACACTGTGGATCACAACAATCTGGAAAAACTTTAGCAGGATGGGAATACCAAACCGCCTTACCTGTCTGCTGAGAAACCTGTATTCAAGTCGAGAAGCAACAGTTAGAACTGGACATGGAAAAATGGCTGTTTCAAAATTGAGAAAGAAGTATATCAAGACTATATATTGTCACCCCGCTTATTGAACTCCTATGCAGAGTACATCATGCAAAATGTCGTGTTGGATAAATCACAAGCTACAATCAAGATTGCTGGGAGAGATATCAACAACCTCAGTTATGCAAATGATACTACTCTAATGGCAGAAAGTGAAGAGAAACTAAAGAGCCTTTTAATGAGGGTGAAAGGAGAATGAAAAATTTGGGTTAAAACTCAACATTAAAAAAACTAAGATCATGGCATCTGGTCCCATCACTTCAAGCCCAATGGGAAAAGAGTGGAAACAGTGACAGATTTTATTTTCTTGGACTCCAGAATCATTGTGGATGGTGACTGCAGCCATGCAAGTAAAAGATACTTGCTCCTTGGAAGAAAAGCTGTGACAAACTTAGACAGTATATTGAAATTAGAGACATTTCTTTGCCTACAGAGGTCCATATAGTCAAAGCTATGGTTTTTCCAGTAGTCATGTATGGATATGAGAGTTGGACTCTAGAGAAGGTTGAGCACCAAAGAATTGATGCTTTCTAATTGTGGTACTGGAGAAGAGTCTCGAGAGTCCCTTGGAGATCAAATGAGTCAGTCCTAAAGGAAATCAACTCTGAATTGGAAGGACTGATGCTTCTTAGATTGTCCATCTGATGTAAAGAGATAGATTGCTCATCTGATGCAAAGAACCCACTCATTTGAAAAGGTCTAATGCTGGGAAAGATTGAGAGCAGGAGGATAATGGGGCAACAGAGGATGAAATGGTTTGTTGGCATCAGTAACTCAATGGACATGAATTTGTGGAAACTCTGAGAGAGAGTGAAAGACAGGGAAACCGAGGTTGCAAAGAATGGGACATGACTTAGTAAATGAAATACAATAACAATTTAGCTCTATCACAATTAAATACTTTAAAATGTTCATAGTTAATGTACTTAAATATTTATCTACCACCTAACACAGTGGTAAGAATAGGTGTTGAGCATACTGTACTGTGTGCTAAGTTGCTTCAGTTGTTTTCAACTCCTTGTGACCATATAGCCCACAAAGCCCCTCTGTCCATGGTATTCTCTAGTCAAGAATACTGGAGTGGGTTTCCATGCCCTTCTCCAGGGGATTTTCCAGATCCAGAGATTGAATCTGCATCTCTCCTATGTCCTGTATTAGCAGTTGGGTTCTTTACCACTAGCACCACCTGGGAAGCCCTGGTGAATAATTAGTAGCATGTAAGTTAAAGTCTAGCAGTGAAACAGAAAATCAGCATATATGCAAACAAGTACACTTATAATTAGCAAGGGGGTACTTACACTAGCAAGGGGGTACTCTTTCTACTCCTTTCTGATGCCTATGTCTGAAGCTTTCTCTATCTCCTTTATACTTTAATAAAACTTTATTACACAAAAGCTATGATCAATCAAGCCTTGTCTCTGGCCGAGGACTGAATTCTTCTCCTCCAGAGGCCAAGAATCCCGGCGTCTTTGCATGGTTCAGCAACAACCTTTCATTTTGGGGGCTCGTCCGGGATATTTCAGGACAAGATGCAAGCTAACAATTCCAACCTCACTCCTTTGAACTGTATCCTGAAAAACTGGGATAGATTTGATCCCTAGGGCTTAAAGAAGACACACCTGGTCTTCCTGTGCCATACTGCATGGCCACGGTACCCAGTGGAGGATGGAGAACGGTGGCCAGTGGAGGGTCTCTTAAGTACAATACTGTTTTACTGTTAGACTGGTTCTGTAGAAAACAAGTGAAATGGGTAGAAGTAGCATAGGTGTCGGAGAAGGCGATGGCACCCCACTCCAGTACTCTTGCCTGGAAAATCCCATGGATGGAAGAGCCTGGTAGGCTGCAGTCCATGGGGTCGCTAAGAGTCGGGTACGACTGAGCGACTTCACTTTCACTTTTGACCTTCATGCATTGGAGAAGGAAATGGCAACCCACTCCAGTGTTCTTGCCTGGAGAATCCCAGGGACGGGGGAGCCTGATGGGCTGCTGTCTATGGGGTCGCACAGAGTCGGACCTGACTGAAGCGACTTAGCAGCAGCAGACTTATAATTACAGTGTGTAATAAATGTGATGATGGAAAGGAACAGATAGAAAAAGCAGAATGGATGACCTACTTACATAGGCAGTCTCTACAATTATTTTTTAACCAACTCCATATCAAGTGTTCATTACAAATAAATAAATAAATAAATACATTCCGTGTCTGTCATAGTTTATAATGACTATTTGGAACTATGTTCAAAAGTTTTGTGGCTATTTGAGTAAGTGTTGAAACGCCATTACTATGGTTTTGAGACACACAATGTATTTAGTTTTTAAAATGGGAAAAAATGATGACTCAAATTATTCTACTGCCTTAAGTAGGCTTCTGAATTTTTAATTTTTGTGTGGAATTCTTAGGCACAAACACATATTTGTAATCCTTTCTGGTCTGTCCTAAAAGTATAGTTATTGCCAAATGATATCCAGTTAGGAAATGCATTACAAAGTCTTAAATAAACAACCATGCAATTATGTGTTCATGGCTATATCCCTTGATGGTACTAGGTTTACTAGGAATTTCCAAGCTGTAAGCAGTAGCAGTTTTTTGGAACTTTGTAAAGCCACCATTTGGCTCTCCCACGTAGAGCTTGTTCTCAATAAAATAAGATGAAAGGAACAGTATTAAGTAATTGCATCATTAATGAAAATAGATGCATTATGTCTGTTCTCATTGTGTCTGTTACTGTGGAGGAGGAATCCCTTACTGTGAGTTTAATTTCACCTGATCAATAGCAGTGAAGCAGGGATCCCTCCATAAAGATGAGCTATAAAATCATATTCACATGTCAGTTCTATTTTATTCCTCTTCAGCATGTCCCCTAAACCAAACTCCAGTTTCAATCTGTTATTCATTCTCTAGAAATTATTATTTATAGCTTAATTTCCAATGGAATCTGTTATTGATTTTTAATATATTACTATAATTCTTCTTATTCAAAATTTGTGTTGAATAATATATTTCCATATAAATCTAATTTTATACAAAAACTTAAAACTAAGAAATGTTATGTTAAGTGGTAAATGTACCATAACTGCTGAAATTATATCCATTTCCGATTAAGAAACTGAAGCAGATGGGCTATTATGATTTATTGGTTCTATCTATGGTTTCAATATTAACATTATGTTCTCCAGACTTTCTAAAATGTGTTCAAGAAAATACATAAGTCCATTTTTAAAAATTTTCCTTTTATTAAAAAATAGGAACCACCAAAACATTTTTAGATTTCTTCTGCTGAGTTGCATAAGGATCAAGGTTGTGATTGGGATAATTTATGTAACTTATGACCCATGAGCTCTACATCAATCCATTTTCTAAATAAAATATTGGAAAGTATATATTTGTCAATACTTAAAAAATGTTGAAAAGAATTCCTGGTGTTTATGGACTACCCCTATAGGAAAACTGAGTTTGTTCCAAACAGCTGGTTATCAGAACATGTCACACCTCAATCATTTTCACAAGAAGACATCTCCTTGCATTTTGATTACATTTAATAGAAATTATTCATGTGATGCCCCCAAAGAATTCAAGTTTTATCAGAATAGCTGGCTTCGCCAAAGGAATAAATTTTAAGAATTATAATCAAGGTGTCAAAAAAGTGTATTTTCTTCATTTTTCTTTTTAACATTCATTTTCTTCTTTAGAATCATGAGTTCATAATAGCCAGAGGTCATGTTAATTTTTAGAAATGCAAAAGAAAAATGTATCTGAATCCAACTTTAGCACTTTGACTTATCCACCTTTCTCTGTCATTTCAACTATTACTAACTGGCTTTGCTGTTCCCCTCTCTGATATGATGTGATATTCATGGGTTAGGATTCAGGAGTAAACTTTTGTGTTAGGTAGACATTTTTACAGAAAGAGCTGATCACTCACAAAAGTGTAGTTACAGAGGCTGGGGAACAATTTTCCAAGCTTCTAATATTTCCTTTCATGTGAAGGGAATTTCAGTAGAGGAGGAGAATGAATTAAATCTGAAGCTGTACCTTTAGAGGAAGAAACAGCATGTGGAGACTTTCTGAGCATTCCCCTAGAAGCCAAGCTGCCAGTAGAGGACTGAGCTCCTCAGAGATGTGTGGTCTTCTATTTGGACACCAGGGGACACTTGTGTTTGTCAGCTCTGCCTGGTCCAGGGACCAAATCATCAAGGGTACCTTGAACGGTAAGGACATAATGCTATCATGAGCTAAGCCACATTCCCCCACCTCACTTTTATCAGGCAAAGTTAACTTTTGGCCCCACATCAATTGGTGGAAAATGTGCGTGGGCAAAAACCAGTGGAATTTATTGAGCCTCCCCAAATTCAATATTTTTCTCCCTCATGTGTTTGTCCCTGACCTTCAACTTTACCCCACTCCACCCCTCTTCAGGAATTTAGAACTAGAAGTCTGCAACCTAGTTTCATTTATGCTTGGGGAATACCCAATTAAAAATGCAACCTTTCAAAGTGAGATTATGTTACAGTTCAGTACCAAATTCTCACCTGCTACCTCCTCCCTCTTCAAATCGATAAATATCCCAATTACCCTTTTTTGGGCATAATATTAGTGGAACTCTCACCAGCCATGACATCTCATGAAAGAAAAATATGGTACAAAAGATTACTATTGATTGACACACTTAACTAAATATTTACTTTGCAGCATTGACCCAGTTGGCATACATTTAGATGACCTTCTGAACTCTAGAGTTCTACCATTTGTAACTTGCTGCTGAAATAGCAAGACACACACGCAGACAAGTTAATCTTTATTCTATTTTTTAGGAGGTTATTTTATCTTTTTATTTATTATTTGTATTATTTTCATTTATTTTATAATTATTTTATTATGTATTATTTTCTTTATTATTCTTATTTTATTTTTCATTTATTTTTATTATCTTTTTCCATTTATTATTATTTTATTAATTGTATTTTATTGTACAAATTGCTTCACAATGTTGTGCTAGTTTCTGTTGTACAGCAAAGTGAATTGGCTATATGTATACTTATATTCCCTCCCTCTTGANGAAATAGCAAGACACACACGCAGACAAGTTAATCTTTATTCTATTTTTTAGGAGGTTATTTTATCTTTTTATTTATTATTTGTATTATTTTCATTTATTTTATAATTATTTTATTATGTATTATTTTCTTTATTATTCTTATTTTATTTTTCATTTATTTTTATTATCTTTTTCCATCTATTATTATTTTATTAATTGTATTTTATTATAAAAATTGCTTCACAATGTTGTGCTAGTTTCTGTTGTACAGCAAAGTGAATTGGCTATATGTATACTTATATTCCCTCCCTCTTGAACACCCCCTCACCCCTCATCCCACCCCTCTATTCTTTTTTGTGCTGTTTCTTTTCTCTTTTGTATTCTATTCAAGGTCTTACTCAGAGATAGCACCCAGAATCTATCAACACAGGTATTAGATCAAATAGGAGGCTTTCCAAGTGATTCATTGGTAATGAATTTGCCTATGCAGGAGACGCAACAATGCTTGGGTTGGGAAGATCCTCTGTAGAAGGAAATATCAACCCACTGCAGAATTCTTGCCTGGGAAATCCCGTAGATGGAAGAGCCTGATAGGGTACAGTCCACGGGGTTGCAAAGAGTTGGACACGACTGAAGTGACTAAAAAACAGCAGCAGACCAGAACCCAAACTGGGAGGACAAGGCAGAATCATCACTTTATCGTCACAAGCCTATGGAAACTGGAAGAAATGAAGGAGGTTGATTATAGGTCCAGGCAGTTCCGCTTGTTAGTAAGCAAGTATTTTTCTCACTGTTATTAAAGCATAACAATGACTGTTTGGTCAAGAGGGTAGAACTCCCATGCAGATGACGAGAGAAGTAAAAAGTCCCTCTCTCTGGTTCAGAGAGATTATGAGAGAAGAAGCTAAAATTAAAGAGTCAGGAATGAGACATTTCTTACTGGATCACTTATTCACCCCTCAGACTTAGGTCAGACAGATTGAGGACCAGAAGCTCTGTTGAGAGGAACAGAGCAGGGATGAGGGGGAGTGGGAAGGATGGGCGACTTTGTGAATGGGGGACACCAGGAGGAGATGAACTCAGGAGCTGCATTTGTGCCAACTGGAGTTCAAACAGAAGGAAAAATATTAAAGCACGCTCAAAGATGTAGCTAAATACGTAGCTATAAATTCTGAATTCTTCCTCCTGGGCTCTCTTCAATGCCCTTGTGGCAGGCATGGGACACTGAAATTCTCTATTTCCTACACAGATGCACCATGCCCCCAAGTTGTATTTTGTATGTATTTGTTTTTATGTATCTATCATGTGTTTGTTTGATTGTTATTGACCTGCTAGCTCAGTGTCACAGAATTTCAACCCAATCAGGCACATCTGGGTTTGGTGATGTTTCAACAGCATCTCCCCTCTCTTCTCCTGCCTTCCTGTACCAACGAGCTGCCTATGCTTGTGTCAACGATACTGAGGGGGAAGGGAGGAGGTCTGATCCAGAGGCCTCCTGGGTCACTCTCTCGTGACTTCTGCATTCAAGGCCAGCTGCTTCTGAGCAAGGAATCTCTCTGTTGTCTAGAAAGAACACACGCTCGCATGTTCCTTGAGGTTTTTAGCCAGAGGCACAGTGTGGAAAGTTGGTGTTCAGAACCACTGTCGCTGTTCAGTTACTAAGTCATGTCCGACTCTGCAGCCCCATGGACTCCAGCACTCCAGGCTTCCCTGCCTTTCACCATCTCCTAGACTCTGATGCTGGGAGGGACTGGGGGCAGGAGGAGAAGGGGACGACAGAGGATGAGACGGCTGGATGGCATCACAGACTCGATGGACGTGAGTCTGAGTGAACTCTGGGAGATAGTGATGGACAGGGAGGCCTGGTGTGCGGCGATTCATGGGGTCACAAAGAGTCGGACACAACTGAGCGACTGAACTGAACTGAGAGTTTGCTCAAACTCATGTCCATTGAGTTGGTGATACCATCCAATCATTTCATCCCGTCTCCCCCTTCTTCTCCCGCCCTCAATCTTTCCTAGCATCAGAATCTTTTCCAATGCATCAGAGCCATTAGCCCCTTAAATTTAGTAGGATATATTCAAGTGGCTATGGTTTATAAGGCATCCTATCAAACCTGACAACTCAGTGAAGCCCCTTCGGAGGGAGGAGTCATTATCACTTTTCATCTGGATGTTAGGAACCCAGGAGAACTCCTTGCCAGCAACCACCCTGAGAGGGACGTACACACTTAAGGTTACCAAGAAGATAAGAGGGCTTCCCGCTTCCTAGAGGCAAAGATCATGCTCCCAAGTGTTCAAAATGTTTCATCTCTCTTTGTCTTGTCATTTCTTGACAAAACTTTTTTTTGTCAGTTTTTCTATAAGTAAATGCCACTGTCCTCAGAGCCCTCTGGTGAGCAAGTGCTTGCTCTGAAAATTCATTATGAAACTTCACTCTCAGCTCTTTGGTAAATGCTTCCTTGTTCTGAGCAAAATCTATGGAGATTTCAAAACCAGAAAACACTGAGGAATTTCAAAATTTTAAAGTACTGTTAAGAAGGGATTTGGATGATTTAAAACACTAGTTTCCACATGATGAGTGTTTCACTGGGGACAGGTGGAAGTTCTTGTAACATCTTGACTCTTCCAACAGCTTCCTGGCTGGTTTCTCCACTTGTCCTCATCCTGACTGCTTTCAACATAGTAGCCAGAGAATCACTTTTTAAAATATACCTCAGATTAAGCGACTGACATACTTCTACAAAGAGGTTGTTGTTGTTTAGTCTTTAAGTCATGGTTGACTCTTTTGCAGCCCCGTAGATTTTAGCCTGCTAGGTTCCTTTGTCCATGGGACTTCCCAGGCAAGCATACTGGATCGGGTTGCCTTTTCCTTCTCTAGGGTATCTTCCTGACCCAGGGATCGAACCCACGCCTCCTGCTTGGCAGGTGGATTCTTTACCACTGAGCCACCTGGGAAGCCCTCTACAAAGAGGTAACTCCCTTGAAAATTCATTTCCTACAACATTCCTTCTTAATGACTCTGTTCCAGCCACATTTGCTATGCCTTTAACTCATCAAGTCAACTCTACTCTTGGGACATTTGCACTTGCCATTCCCTCTGCCTGATAGCCTTTTCTGCCACATATGGATATGCTCCAGTATCTTCAAAAATCAGCTTCTTAAAGAGGGAGACTCTAACCAATGTAAAAGAACACCCTATAGTCCCTTTATCTTCCTATTTTGCCTTCTTTCTTTCAAACCACTGTCTGATATTACATCACATATTTGTTTAGTTGCTGTCTCCCTAAAATAGAAGAAATGTTCTGTAAGATCAAGAAATGGATTTGGTTTCCAATGTATAGAGTAATGCAATGTTAGTCATTCCATAAATATTTATTGAGTAAGTGAACTTTATCTTGCTGCTGCTAAGTCACTTCAGTCATGTCCGACTTTGTGCAACCCCATAGACAGCAGCCCACCAAGCTCCCCCATTCCTGGGGTTCTCTAGGCAAGAACACTGGAGTGGGTTGCCATTTCCTTCTCCAATGCATGAAAGTGAAAAGTGAAAGTGAAGTCGCTCAGTCATATCTGACTCTTAGCGACCCCATGGACTGCAGCCCACCAGGCTCCTCCATTCATAGGATTTTCCAGGCAAGAGTACTGGAGTGGGGTGCCATTGCCTAGGCATGTTAGAAATAAAATCAGTATGTTGATGTGGTGTGATATTCTTGGTTACTTGGTTCTTACATTTTCAGACAGGTGTGTAATTGGTAGACATAAAAACATAACATATGTACCTCATCAAATTAATTTTATGTGTCAGCAATGGCAAGCCTATTTGCTGACTCTTTTCCAAAATTCAAACCATGCTGGTCTTTTTGATAAGATCAATAAAGAATTGAAAAAGTATATTTACATAGATTATCTATGAAGAGAGAATCTAATTATGTCATTTGTTATAACAATCATGAACTGGAGGTTGCATTTAATACTTACTGGTAAATCTCAAACCAGAGAGGAATTGGAAAGAATCATGCCTCTAAGACTTTAAAATAAGTCATTTAATACTTTTTAGTGGAAGATTTCTTTCTTACTTGCATTTTTTCCTCAATTAATATAAACAAACTATATTTTCCCCAAAACATGATAGGTTACATAAAGCTAAGTCTTTGGCAACAGACTAATATTGTATTAGGGCACCAATTCTAGCATTTATGGCTTTATGTTTCCACTTTCCATTTCAGTTTGTTTTTGTCCATTAGACGGGGTCTTAAATACCTACATTGCAGTATATATGGGACGAGTTATTGAATTAATAATCTATAAAGAACCTAGCCTAGTACCTGACACATGGCTAAACAATCTCCTTTTCCTTCCGATTCATATCCCTCACCTTTATCTGTGGTTAAACCAAAATCTGGTGGAGAAAGTAAGGCTAGATTCTTTCCAAAGAATCTAGGACAGTTACTGCATTTGTTTGAATAATATGAGAGTTCTATATTCCTCAATCAGTTGAATCCTCTGTTCTCATATTTATGTTTTTGTAAAGCAAAAAAATTGACAGTTTGACGTCATTCTTTTCCTCCTCCTCCATACTTGCAAATGAAGCATTATCTGTGGCTTTAGACTTATCTGCTATTTTACAGTAAGAGTTGATATATTGGACACATTTGACCAGAGTCAGCCAAATCTATTCTGATGAACTTATCCTGGCTAGCCCCTCATCTCTGATTACTGCTAGAACTTGAAATCCAAGCACATGCCATTCCATTGTGTGCTTCCAAGACATTGAAGGGATTAGGTCTCATTACAGAGAACATAAATTATCAGTGAGGTTGTTGTTGTTTTAGGCTGTTGAAGTTTTGTCAGATATCTTGGATCAATTGCTCTGTCTATGGATTTGAACATATCCCAACTTGATCTTGTTTATGACAAATGAAATCTGTTAAGTATTAATCAGCTATCTTCCTTTTTCTCAAAAACAACATTGTACTGTAGAGCTTTAAAACTGAACTAGGATAGTTTGATGTAAATCAACAAAAAATATTTTAACATTTCTCTTGGCTTGTCTCTATTAGACTACACTACTTAAAATTAATCTAGAGACACACACACAAAATGAGTTTGATAGACATTTTTGATGAGAAAGGAGATATAGCTATAAGAATTTTGAAGTGTGGTTTAAATTACTCTAAAATCTATTCTAAAGTTTAGCTGACTTTTCTTATAGGCTCTTTCAAGACTACAGGATTACTTAATTCCAGAAAGCAATCACAATAATACTGGATTCATGAAACTTGATAAATAACTTAATTTTTCTAAGTTATTTTGAAATAAAAATGCAAATACAGTTTATGCTTTCAAATTAAGTATAAATTTAAACATCTTCAATGACATCACAAGTTTAAAAAAACTTTTTTCATGGCTAATCTACACTCTATACTTTAGTGATACATTTAAATGAAACAATTCTTCCAATTATAAAATGATAAAATCATTTTATAGAGAAATATATTATTAAACTGGTCTCTGGAGAAAATGACATGGACGTTATGGCTAAAAATAATCAATGTCTTTACTGACACTTCATGAAGAAAGTGCTATATATGATCTTTTAAGTTATAGTAAATCTGGCTATTTTTCTTGTTCTAATAAAAAGGACCAGAGCAAGAACCTAAGGAGGTACAGAGACCCTCCATGGCCTGAAAATTGGTAATACCTGCTGCTGCTGCTGCTGCTAAATCTCTTCAGTAGTGTCTGACTCTGTGCAACCCCATAGACAACAGCCTACCAGGCTCCGCCATCCCTGGGATTCTCCAGGCAAGAACACTGGGTTGCCATTTCCTTCTCCAATGCATGAAAGGAAAAAGTGAAAGTGAAGTCGCTCAGTCGTGTCTGACTCTTAGTCACCCCATGGACTGCAGCCTACCAGGCTCCTCCATCCATGGGATTTTCCAGGCAAGAGTACTGGAGTGGGTTGCCATTGCCTTCTCCAGGTGACACCTAGAAGTGGCTAAAATGTACTCAAAGCTATAATATTTACAATGACAGTGTACTGTCATTGAAACCAATGAAAATCAGTTCAGTCAGTTCAGTCGCTCAGTCATGTCTAGTTCTTTGTGACCCCATGAACCGCAGCACGCCAGGCCTCCATGTCCATCACCAACTCCAGGAGTCTACCCAAACCCATGTCCATTGATTCAGTGATGCCATCCAACCATCCCATCCTCTGTCGTCCCCTTCTCCTCCTGCCCTCAGTCTTTCCCAGCATCAGGGTCTTTTCAAATGAGTCAGCTTTTCGCATCAGGTGGACAAAGTATTGGAGCTTCAGCTTCACATTAGCCCTTCCAATGAATATACAAGACTGATTTCCTTTAGGATGGACTAGTTGGATCTCCTTGAAGTCCAAGGGACTCTCAAGAATCTTCTCCAATGCCACAGTTCAAAAGCATCAATTCTTCAGCACTCAGCTTTCTTCACAGTCCAACTCTCACAGCCATACATGACCACTGGAAAAACCATAGCCTTGACTAGATGGAACTTTGTTGACAAAGTAATGTCTCTACTTTTCAATATGCTGTCTAGGTTGGTCATAACTTTCCTTCCAAAGAGTAAACATATTTTAATTTTAAGGCTGCAGTCACCATCCACAGTGATTTTGGAGCCCAGAAAAATAGTCAGCCACTGTGTCCACTGTTTCCCCATCTATTTCCCATGAAGTGATGGGATCAGATGCCATGATCTTAGTTTTCTGAGTGTTGAACGTTAAGCCAACTTTTTTCACTCTCCTCTTTCACTTTCATCCAGAGGCTCATTAGTTCTTCTTCACTTTCTACCATAAGGGTGGTGTCATTTGCATATCTGAGGCAACTTGAAAATAATAATAAAAAAGTAACAAGGTTGGAGAAGTACTATATTATTAGGTCCAATAAAAATCTCACCATTCCCCTAATCTCTCTGCCTTTTCTTCCTTAATGGGACCTCAAAACAGCAAGACAACTACAAGAAAGGAAGCAAACTTATGATGTCACCTATCACACTGACCATCTAGTAAAGTTCCCATGTGTGACATTTGTTTTACACCTTCAGGTACAAGTTTCCACACCCTCAACAGCATTTATCTTTTAGTGTCACCAAGAGAACTATATGCAGAGTACATCATGAGAAATGCTGGGCTGGAAGAAGCACAAGAAGGAATCAAGATTGCCAGGAGAAATATTAATAACCTCAGATATGCATCTAGTCAAGGCTATGGTTTTTCCAGTAGTCATGTATGGATGTGAGAGTTGGACCGTGAAGAAAGCTGAGCACTGAAGAACTGATGCTTTTGAACTGTGGTGTTGGAGAAGACTCTTGAGAGTCCCTTGGACTGCAAGGAGATCCAACCAGTCCATTCTAAAGGAGATCAGTCCTGGGTGTTCACTGAAGGACTGATGTGAAGCTGAAATTCCAGTACTTTGGCCACCTCATGCAAAGAGTTGACTCATTGGAAAAGACCCTGATGCTGGGAGGGATTGGGGACAGGAGGAAAAAGGGAAAACAGAGGATGAGGTGGCTGGATGACATCACTGACTCGATGGACATGAGTTTGAGAGAACTCCGGGAGATGGTGATGGACAGGGAGGCCTGGCGTGCTGCAGTTCATGGGGTCACAAAGAGTGGGACATGATTGAGTGATTGAAGTGAACAGAACTGAACTGAAGAGAACTAAAAACCCTAGAAATATAACTTTTCAAGTCATATTAAGTTGGAAAAGGTATAGGAAACAGAAATAAGGTAAGTCATTAGAGATGTTTAAACAGGTAAAACAGGGACTTTCTTGGTGGTCCAGTGGCTAAAACTCCATCCATCCAGTGCACAATGTGTGGGTTTGATCCCTGGTTGGGGAACTAAGATCCATGTGCCAGAGAGAGCAACCAAAACAAATGAACAAAAAATAATAATTCAAAGATAAAATGAAACAAGTAGAGCAAAGATGTAATAAAAGGAATATTTTATAATGATAAGTGATGACATAATAACAGTCCTTTAGTTTAAAGTAATTATATATATTATATAATGTAATTACATATATTATATAATTACATATTGTATATATGCTACATAACTTTATATGTACACTCCATTTGACACCCTGAGGTAACACAAGAGGAAATAATGACGGGATTATTATCACTATGCTCATTATATAAATTAGAAAATGGGGTTAAGAAATTTAAGTAAATTATCCAAAGTTACTAATCTCTAAATACACAGAAATGAGGCTTCTTATATTTCTAAGACACTAATGGTTTCAGCCAGTTCAGTTCAGTCGCTCAGTCATGTCCGACTCTTTGCGACCCCATGGACTGCCGCACGCCAGGCCTCCCTGTCCATCACCAACTCTCGGAGTTTACTCAAACTCATCATAAGTTTGTTTCCCTTCTTGTAGTTGCCCTGCTATTTTGAGGTCTCATTAAGGAAGAAAGGGCAGAGAGATTAGGGTAACGGTGAGATTTTTATTTGGCCTAATAATATAGTACTTCTCCAACCTTGTTACTTTTTTTATTATTATTTTCAAGTTGTCCATTGAGTCGGTGATGCCATCCAACCTTTTCATCCTCTATCATCCCCTTCTCCTCCTGCCTTCAATCTTTCCCAGCATCAGGATATTTTCCAGTGAGTCAGTTCTTCACATTAGGTGGCCAAGGTATTAGAGTTTCAGCTTCAACATCAGTCTTTGCAATGAATATTCAGGACTAATTTCCTTTAGGATGGACTGGTTGGATCTCCTTGCAGTCTGAGGGACTCTCAGGAGTCTTCTCCAACACCACAGTTCAAAAGCATCAATTCTTCAGTGCTCAGCTTTCTTTATAGTCCAACTCTCACAGCCATACATGACCACTGGAAAAACCATAACCTTGACTAGACGGACCCAGAGAAAAGGCTTCTTATCTAGTGCTATTTCTAAGACACTAATGGTTTATATACCTAGAATCTCAAAAGTGGCCTGAGTGGTAAAGAAAAGCACAGGAGTATTAGAGAAAAATTTCTGACCATAAGCCTAAATCTCTTTGGGGAGACTAGACACATACTTTTTTTTTTTTCTGGTCTTAGAAGAAATACTTTGTTTTTCATATACTTCTATTTTTTAGTTCTGTTCACTGATAGAGTCTAGAAGTGGTGACATTATAGGAACACATCTATACACAGATCTGGTTTCTAGTCTCCAATAAAAGGAACCAGGGCTCCTTGGAAAATGGGTGATCTTAGAGCTAAGGTAGGGAAAAATACAAGATATTCTTGGACCATCTTACAACTCTGGAAATAAGGATGTACAAAAAAAATGATAGATTTAAAAGACACAGGTTTCAACTCCATAGGAACACATCTATACACAGATCTGGTTTCTAGTCTCCAATAAAAGGAACCAGGGCTCCTTGGAAAATGGGTGATCTTAGAGCTAAGGTAGGGAAAAATACAAGATATTCTTGGACCATCTTACAACTCTGGAAATAAGGATGTACAAAAAAATGATAGATTTAAAAGACACAGGTTTCAACTCCAGTTTCCAATGGCCAGATATGGAACAATTTGAGCAACAAAAGAAATTGAATTACTGTTACCCAAAGAATGAAATAAATATCCATGAGTCCACATTAACAGAAAAATGATGGAAGACAAAGAACAAATCATCTTTACAGAGGAATGCCAAATAACATCTCTAGGAGGTGGAACGTAATTCTATTCTCTTGAACATGGGCTAGAGTTAGTGACTTGTTCCCAAAAGATAAAGATGGAAAAATTAGTAACTTTAAGGTAGTCAAACATGGAAAATACCAAAGTATGTGCTCAGGACTAACATCCCTAATGATACGTCACATTGTTGTTATTTCTAGAAGGTCTTATAGGACCATTTGACTTCAGCTTCTTCAGCATTATTGGTTGGGGCATAGACATGTATTACTGTGATATTGAATGGTTTGCCTTGGAAACAAACAGTTCATTCTGTCATTTTTGAGATCGAACCCAAGTATTGCATTTCAGACTCTTTGGTTGACCATGAAGTCTACTCCATCCTTCTAAGAGATTCTTGCCCATAGTAGTAGATAGGATGGTCATCTGAATTAAATTTGCCCATTTTGGTCCATGTTAGTTCAATGATTCCTAAAATGTCAATGTTCACTCTTGCCATGTATTGTTTGACCACTTCTAATTTACCTTGATTCATGGATGTAATATTCCAGGTTCCTATGCAATACTGTTCTTTATAGCATTGGACTTTACTTTCACCACCAGACACATCCATAACTGAGTGTCATTTCTGCCTTGGCCCAGCCACTTCATTTTTATCTGGAGCTATTAGTAATTGTTCTCTGCTCTTCCCAAGATGTTCAGTAGCATATTGGACACCTTCTATCCTGGGGGACTACTCTTCTTGTGTCATATCTTTTTGTCTTTTCATACTGTTAATTCACAGTAAGAATACTGGAGTGAGTTGCCATTTCCTCCTCCAGTGGACCAAGTTTTGTCAGAACTCTTTACTATGACCCATCCATCTTGGGCAGCCCTGCACAGCATGACTCAGTTTCACTGAGTTATCCAAGACCCTTCACCACTACAAAGCTATGATCCATGAAGAGATACTAAACATGTATAATTGACTTAATTCTAAAGGCTTTGAAAGTGAAAGTGAAGTCGCTCAGTCGCATCCGACTCTTTGCGACCCCATGGACTGTAGCCCACCAGACTCCTCCTTCCATGGGATTCTCCAGGCAAGAATACTGGAGTGGGTTGCCATTTCCTTCTCCAGGGGATCTTCCCAACCCAGGGATCGAACCCAGGTCTCCTGCATTGCAGGCAGACGCTTTAACCTCTGAGCCACCAGGGAAGCCTTTAGATCATGTTAATATGCCAGTATTTATATACCATTATATGTTCTCATGACAATTTTCTGGGAGAGGGTCAAGAAAAGCAGGTCGGACTAAAATTTCCCAAGCTCCTGCTCTTAAAGACCAAGTTTGAGTTTAAATATTTTAGTGTAAAAACCAAGCAATAATTACTCTATTTATATGTAGTATTTTATAGAAAATATCAAAGAGCTTGTCCTGGAATTTATTATTAGAATAAAAAAATTACACTCATAAAGAAGCATTTAATCTTTTTTCTATAAATTTTGTATTAGCTTGGACTTTTAGCTGCCAGTGATAAGAGCATAGTTCAGACTTCCTACATTTAAGGACAAGTTTAAAAGCAAAAAGGCAAGGCAGAGAGATTTATCATATTTGTGTGTCTTGGACAATCTGAGGAAATTTCAGGCTGGTCCTGAGGATCTCTGCTTCTTTCTGCAAGTATGTTTCCTCTCTTTCTTTCTCTAATCGTGGTTATCAATGGCGCCAAACTTGGGTTTGAACCTGGTGCTGCCAATTACTAGCATTTTTTCCCCTTGGAGAAATTATTTAATCTCTCTGTGTCTATTCATTAACGTATGAAATGGGGATGAAAATAGCACCTACTTCACTGAGTTGCTGCAAAGATTGAATGAATTGCTTTGTGTAAAACACATAGAACAGTGCCAGCAGAGTAAGTATTCTACACGTGTCAGGTATTATTTGTATTATAAGGTCACCACAAGAGCTTTTCCATAGCCATTCATTTAGAAAATAAGGCAAATGAAGCAGTTTTTCCCGAAGTGTTCATTAAAGGATGAAGGTACCAAAACCACAATAAACTTTACCACCGAATTTAATTAGAAACATTCAAGGGTCATTTTGTTAAAAAAAAAAAAAAAGTTTCTTTGAAGGTCCTGGGCTCTAGAGTTTTTACAAACTCATTCCACACTGTTAGGCCACTGTTTTGCAGACAGCAGATGTATTCCATATAAGCTCTCTGGATTATAGCAAACTTCCAGCTCTGTGGAAGGCTGGACACTGAAGTGTCCACTGAAAGCTAAAGGAACGCATGAGAGGAAGGGGACTTAGACAACAGGAGGGTAAAGGGGATGCCTCATTTGCTCTTGCCTCTGGCCCAGAAGAATGAAATGGGGAGTAAGAAGAAGCAGAAACTGACATTTCTTGTGTTTCTTTTTCCTCCTTGCTTTCCCAGTGTGCTTCATTACTGGTTCCAATCCTTAATTTCTCCAATTTGAATAACCCTCCCTGGAGGAGAAGCAAATAGAGGCTTAGGTGATCTCATTTCCAATCTCTTAGCCATTGTCAAATCCTCATTTGAACATATTGCTTGACCCTTAGATTTGAAACTAAGAATATTTGAAGTAACTCAGCTGGTAAAGAATCTGCCTGCAACGCAGGAGACCCCTGTTCAATTCCTGGGTCAGGAAGATCCCCTGGAAAAGGGATGGGCTACCCACACCAGTATTCTTAAGCTTCCCTGGTGGCTCAGCTGGTAAAGAATCCAGCAGCAATACAGGAGACCTGGGTTTCATCCCTGGGATGGGAAGACCCCCTGGAGGAGGGCATGGCAACCCACTCCAGTATTCTTGCCTGAAGAATCCCCATGGACAGAGGAGCCTGGAGGCCTATAGTCCATGGGTTTGGAAACAGTCGGACATGACTGAGTGACTAAGCACAGCACAACACAGAAAGAAGGAACAAATGAAAGAAAGAAGGAACACAGAAAAAAAGAGNGGAGGAGGGCATGGCAACCCACTCCAGTATTCTTGCCTGAAGAATCCCCATGGACAGAGGAGCCTGGAGGCCTATAGTCCATGGGTTTGGAAACAGTCGGACATGACTGAGTGACTAAGCACAGCACAACACAGAAAGAAGGAACAAATGAAAGAAAGAAGGAACACAGAAAAAAAGAGCAAATGCTCATCCAGTTGCTGGAGGAGAAAGTGGGGGAGAGGAATTTCAGTACTACGTACTCTTAAGGAAAAGCAGGGTTAAAAGAATGATCCTAGCTAAGAAAAGAGGATGAAAAAAGAATACGTGTAGTTGTTGCAGGTTAACCATTTAATAAGATTTGACATGCCTAGATTTTTAAGGGAATATTAAATAAAACTAGCCACACTTAAAATAGCAAGGTCCTGTTCTACCAGCCTCATTTGTATCAATTTATTTCACTCACAGTAATGTTATATATAATACATTATTACCATTTCATATAAAGAAGCTGAGCCCAGAACAGTTAAGTAAATATTCTGAAGTCACACAGCCTGTAAAAGGCAGAGCCAGGCCTTGAAAATCATAGAATCTAGTGAATCGAAAACCTTTAACTCTACCCCTTACTATTTTAGGGCTTCTCTCGTGGCTCAGACAGTAAAAAATCTGCCTACAATGTGAGAGGCCTGGGTTTGACTCTTGAGTTGGGAAGATCCCCTGGAGAAGGGAATAGCTACCCACTTCACTCTTCTTGCCTAGGGAATTCCATGGACAGAGGAGCCTGGTGGACTATAGTCCATGGGCTCACAAAGAGTCAGACAGGACTGAGCAAATAACACTATGTGCTTACTACTCTACTTTGAAAAACAATAACTGAATTAGAAGCTTTTTTATTCTAATAACTGAATTAGAATCTACAAAGCAAAACTCAAGAATTAAATATGTTAAAGTAAATGTCATTAATTTTTTAAAGAAGTTGTATATTAGAATGAGAACATGATCTACATGATAAGATTTGCCAGCATAAAGAGGGAAACAATTTGGTGTCTGTACTTCACTTTGCAGCAAGTTCTGAGATTAAAAGAGTGCTCATGAAATGAATAATTAGGGAGCATTCTTCTATTGTTTAATGAAATAAGAGAATATTTTAGCCTTTGAGAATGAAAATATTCAACTAAAGTCTCAGAGAAAATGTAATAAGTGAAAATGGGATATTTTCATGATTCAAGTTCAGTTTTGTTTTTTTTTTTTTAAGAAAAAGAATAAAGACTTGAGGAAAACTAACATGACTTGAGGAAAAAGTCATAACTTGAGTCATAACTTTAGGAAAACTCAATCATGACTAAATAGAATTTATCTCAGATATAGAAAATTGGGTTAAAATTAAGAAATCTTTTACTGTGATATTTTATTGCTAAAAATATACAGTTAAAATCAATAACTAACTTCATTTCTAACAAAGAAAATACAAGAAGTATAATAAAAATGAACACTTTTCCAGTAGTCATATATGGATGTGAGAATTGGACTATAAAGAAGGCTGAATGCCGAAGAATTGATGCTTTTGAACAGTGGTATTGGAGAAGACTATTGAGAGTCCCTTGGACTGCAAGGAGATCCAATCAGTCCATCCTAAAGGAAATCGGCCCTGAATATTCATTAGAAGGGCTGATGCTGAAACTGATGCTCCTATACTTCAGCCACCTGATGCGAAGAGCCAACTCACTAGATAAAACCCTGATGCTGGGAAAGATTGAAGGCAGGAGAAGAAGGGGACGACAGAGGATGAGATGGTTGGATGGTATCATTGATTCAATGGACTTGAGTTTGAGCAAGCCCTGGGAGATGATGGGGAACAGGGAAGCCTGGCATGCNTACTTCAGCCACCTGATGCGAAGAGCCAACTCACTAGATAAAACCCTGATGCTGGGAAAGATTGAAGGCAGGAGAAGAAGGGGACGACAGAGGATGAGATGGTTGGATGGTATCATTGATTCAATGGACTTGAGTTTGAGCAAGCCCTGGGAGATGATGGGGAACAGGGAAGCCTGGCATGCTTCAACCCATGGGGTCACAAAGAGTTGGACATGACTGAACAACAACAGCAATGAGATTATATTAAAATTAGGAAATAAAGAAAGATGTTCAGCATATGACACAGAAACTATCCTATAACTTTTGTAAACTGTAGATATAAAGTACTGAAACACCACTGCTTCCTGGATGGGGAAGATCCCCTGGAGAAGGAAATGGCAACCCACTCCAATATTCTTGCCTGGGAAATCCCATGGATGGAGGAACCTGGCGGGCTACAGTCCACGGCATTGCAAGAGTCTGACACAAGTTAACAACTAAACCACCACTCCCGGTGATCTTCATGCCAGTGGAACACGGTGATGGTGGAACCCACCATCACCTACCTAACCAAGTAAAAGCTTTTAGAATTAATAAGATAATTCAGTAATATTGGTTATAAAATACAGAAATATCAACCAACCTGGCGGGCTACAGTCCACGGCATTGCAAGAGTCTGACACAAGTTAACAACTAAACCACCACTCCCGGTGATCTTCATGCCAGTGGAACACGGTGATGGTGGAACCCACCATCACCTACCTAACCAAGTAAAAGCTTTTAGAATTAATAAGATAATTCAGTAATATTGGTTATAAAATACAGAAATATCAACCACTATCTTCTATTTCAGCAAGAATCAATAAGACCCATCTTGTAACAGTGACCGTACCCTAAAATATCTGAGAGAAGCTTTCTTTAGAGGACTGTAGGGGAAAATTATCAAACTTTAAGAGATAGAACACTTAAATAGTGGAAGCACTTTAATTTGGAAAGGAAATGCCAAATTCCTAGAAAGCAAGGTTAAATGTTTTGAAGATAACCATCTAAGGAAATTAATTTTAGGTTTCATGAGTCTAATAAAAATTCCAATAAGATTGTTTTTGGAACTTGATTAAATTATTCCAAAGTTTGCATGCCCAATAATGGACAAAATGTTCTAAAACAATTTTAAAAAGATGATAGTTAGAGGAGAACTTGCCCACAGATATTAAAGGATACTGGACCCTCATATTGCCTTTTATGGTTGCTTTGAGTCTGATGTTTAGTAACAATTCACATAGTTTATAGGTTTTTTGTTTATTAAAAACATATTGTCTATGAAAGTTTGTCTAAATGATTCAAAAACAGTGAAACAAAGGGCCAAAGATGTAGTAAATAGAAAATGAGAATTTCAGGCATTATTGACTCACCGATAATAAGCACATAGCATTAAGGAACAGTATATAGGGATGGGTAATGGTTGTTATTGCTGTTGCCACAGCTCAGGTAGGCATCCACCATCTCTCTGTTGACCATTATAGATTTATGACTGGTCTCCCCAGTTCCTCCAATACATTGACCCCATAGATGAGAAAGTCATCTGCACAAAACATGAAATAAATCACATAGCTTCCAAGCTTAATAATCATCTTTGGTCCCTACCAGCTATCTCAATTCAGTTTATCATGATGGCCCTCTCCACAGCTCTGTCTTTCTTCACACTCCAGCTGCACAGACCAGCTCATCCACATTCTCCTCTTTATGTCTGAGCATTAATATCACTGTCTCATGTTCAGGAATTTTCTTCTGCCTAGAATGTGATTGCAATATCCTATTCAAATATATCCCAGTGCTTCATGTCTTCATTAAAGTTCAAATTGTTTCATATTTCATGGGAGATCCACAAAACCAGGGTCCTTGTGGCCACTGTATGACCAGTATCTAGGCCCGTGCTTGCAACAAATTAGGAGTTCCATAAATATTTGCTATGTTAATGAATAAATGAACACCTACTATAGGTATTACATTATATCACAATTACTTTCTTAGTTTTTTTATCCTTATTTAGAGCAGGAATGTGAAGTCTGTTTTGTTTTCTTTTTGAGGGGCAATATTTTTTTGCTTGTTTAATTCCTCTTAAATTTGCATTCAGTGCCTGGACACATGGTCAGGGCTCAAAAAATATTTGTTAAATGAGTAGATAAATAAACAGATAATATAATGACATAGCAAAAGGACAAATCTTACTTACCCAACATAACACTCTGCATAGTCATTTCTTGCTAAAAGACTAGCAAGATATTTATATATTGCTTTAGAATTAATTGATACTTATTTTCTGTTGCAGGTAATTCTGTCTAGGCAATTCTTCCACAGTCATCATTTTTTTAACATATTGCCATCAAAATGACAACTTCGGTTTTTTAGCAGTCTTTTCATATAGTAAGGCATATGTTGTAGGTACTGGTACCATACGATTTACTGTTTTGTCTCTTGAGTCATCATAATATTGCTTTAGAATTAATTGATACTTATTTTCTGTTGCAGGTAATTCTGTCTAGGCAATTCTTCCACAGTCATCATTTTTTTAACATATTGCCATCAAAATGACAACTTCGGTTTTTTAGCAGTCTTTTCATATAGTAAGGCATATGTTGTAGGTACTGGTACCATACGATTTACTGTTTTGTCTCTTGAGTCATCATTTTGAATCAATAAGAATCTTTCGGAGACCAGCCTTTCCTAAGAGTCCCTTTACTGGAAAAAAAAAAAAAATCTTGCACTAATTTTGATAGTGCAGTCATTTATCAGGCACTTAGTATTACTCACATACCTTCTCCTCCCACTTTTCAATGTGTTTTCTAAATAAACAAATCTATAAAAGAGAAGTTGAGGAAAATCCTTAAAAAAACATTTCTGTGAAAACTCTCTATCATTTTACATATCTATAAACACAGACAGTCTAGTTACAAATCCCACATATATCCTTCATAGCAATTTCCCTAAAACCATCTATCCAGAGAGAATGTATATGCTTGTTTCTTTTTTGTATAGTTGCTTGAAAGCAGTATGATTGGATATTTTTCAAAGAACTCTGCAATTAGAATTTGTCCTGAATTCAGTCTATTCAAATCAGTTTAAATTACTGACACTTGCTGTACTTACAGGACTTGTGTAGCTTAATCATACTCTGACAGATTGCTTTTAACGTAGCAAATGGTCCTTTACATGAGCAGCTTAGTAGATTTAGACTTTTTTAATTTTAGAGATTCTTTTAAAGAGAGACACAATCATAATATGAGCTTAAATTTGGAATTAAGTTTGCTTACACTGAAGTAGAGAGAAAGCAAATAAACCTAGGAAATTTTACATGGCCAAACATGAGTGCTTGAGTTCTTCGTGTGGATTCTCTCAGCACTTCCGTGATGATAAAATTAATCAGTGAATGTTCCCAAATCATTACCATTGACGTATATCACTTTATCATCTGAAGCCTGAGAATCTGGTGCCTATTAAAAATGATAGCAAACAAGATCTGCTGGAAGTAACTCACATTCTAAGGACAAATATAATGGAATGTACCATATTATCCAGCAAAATCCTTTGAGAATACTAACACTTGGTGCTGATTTTGCTTCTTTATTGACAAATTTCTTAACTTTTCTCTTAGCTTTATTAACTTTAAAAAATGCTTATTTTTCTATGCATATATCTTAAACAGCTAGAGGACTTGGTCTCCTTATGTCCATTACTTTGCAACGAACCCATTTTTGCTATTTATCTAGTCATATAAGTGGGTTTAGCATGAAGACACATACTTATAATACACAGACACAGTTGCTACAGAATATGCTTCCACTAAGAAGAATTTCAACCACTCCAGTGTTCTTGCCTGGAGAATCCCAGGGACGGGGGAGCCTGGTGGGCTGCCGTCTATGGGGTCGCACAGGGTTGGACACGACTGAAGCGACTTAGCAGCAGCAGCAGCAGCAGCAAGAAGAATTTCAGTAAAGGTAGCAATTTGCTTTTTAAAAATTCATAAAGTCATAAGGGTTATTAACTATTTCAAATGTTGCTAATGGCATACAAAGCTTAAATTCCTATTTCCTTTAAGAAAATGAAGAGTATTAATACTAAGCCTCTTATCTTCCAAAATTATGAAATGACATTCCCACCCTTCCTTAGTTTCTATGCCTGGTCTCTATTTTTGCAGTCCTGAGATATGGCTAGTCTTCAGGCAATGAGTCAGTTGAGCTGAGAATTTATTTGAACTGAATTTATCAATATTTATATTGGTTTTTGTCATCTTAGCATACAGGGAGAGCAAAGCCTACCAGTAGCTCTCAAAACCAGAAGCCTTGATGACACATCAGAAAAAAATATGTTTCTGTTAATGATCAAAGAGCAACTTGTGCCAGTATACAAAAAATGCCTCAAAGTATATGTCGCTAGTTACCAAAATTACCTCAAAGTATGATAAAGTTTCTTTATGTCCCTATTTATCTGTGCATGGTAGCCAGATCCTCTAAATGGGTTATACGCATGGAATGAGTTTAAATCCACAGCACTGGGATTTCACTGGTGGCCCAGTGGCTAAGACTCTGAGCTCCCATCTCAAGGATCCTAGGTTCCATCCCTGGTTGGGGACACAGATCCCACACGCTGCATCTAAGTGTTAATATACTGCAACTAATGAAAGATTCTGTAAGCTGCAATCAAAGACCCAGTGTGGCTAAATAGTGTTTTATTTTTAGTTAAAAATATTAAAAAATAATGTGTGCAGTGTTCCTATTTACCTTGACTCTGATTCTCTTAATACTTGTTCAGATTCATATCAATTAACCATCAGACTGGTGAACACAAGGATGCGTGTCTCTGTTACTAGCGCAGTCATGTCCAACTCTGTGTGACTCCATGGATTGTAGCCTACCAGGCTCCTCTGTCCATGAGATTTCCCAGGCAAGAATATTCCTTCTCCAGAGGATGTTCCCGACCCAGGGACTGAACCTGAGTCTCCTGCATTGCAGATGGATTCTTTACCATCTGAACTGCCAGGGAAACACAAGGATAACACAATACAATTATGTTGCAGTGATGAATTACATTAATTTGAAATGTAACCAAAGCGGCCGGAAGCAAGAGAGTGGGTGACAGCATTCAGATTAATCTGATAGGGTAGATGAACATGCACCCAGGACTGGTCACATATTTAGGACTTGTCTGTGCTGGGATCAAGTGTCCTACCTCACTTTTATTATAGAAAAGCCAAGACGAAGAGCTTGGGGTTACATTCTGCTGGGTTGCATTCTACCTACCTCAACACAATGGCCACAAACCCCTATAGCAGCTTTAGATAGTGACAAATCAACAGATCTTAGAATGGGGCTTAGGTCCAAGTTATCCTCATCAGTTGTTTCAACAGATTCATATCTGAACTCAAACTGATGGAAAAATCAGATTTAACCCTTTATGAAGGAGCTTTTAAGATTTCATAATGGCACTTTCTTCTAAAAGCTAGGAAGAAAAGTGCCTGGACACAGCTTTTGAAGTGGGCAATGAACATCAAAATTGCTAACTTTCAAACTCCAGCAACTTGAACTTGGCAGAGAACTGTATTGAGAAAGAGAGCATTGCTAAAAAGGGTTTCTAGCTGCTGTACAATTTTTTTTTTCCTTTTGCACTTGAGACACTTTGAAAATAGAAGTAGAAAACTCTTTGGTTGAACCAAATAAGCTCTGTATATATCAGATTATTAGTCTCGTGTGTGCCTTCTGGGTGCATTTTTGAGGGTAGCATCCATCCTAAGGCATTTGAAAATTAGGACTTTCTCATGAATGTGGTAAAAAACGGAATTTATAACAAGGTCACTAATGGAATGTATTTGCATGACTCATTTATCCTTTTATAGGATATGCATGGCCAGACACAGTGTGTTATCTACAGTGTTTCTAAAATTACTTCTCTGGGACTTTCGACCAGATTTAAGGAACTTCAAAGAAAAAGTAAATGAAACATATTTCTTCTGGGTGACTTTAAAAACAGGTAAATGAGTTTTAAATGAAAGAAATATAATCTCTTGGGGATTGTGTGTAGGAATCTGCATTTCAACAAGTATTCCAGATGGCAGTAACAGAAAAATTAGGGGAGAAAATCAAATTTACATGAAGACTTTAAACTTATAAATCCCCCCAAAATGTTTTATGTATTAGGAAAACATAAGGAACTGTTCTTTTATATAGTCTATGTTTTAATGATAACTATAACTAGAGAATAAAACAAACTAAAACCTTGTTTCAATTTTAAGAAGCAATTTGAGCTGGCAATGCCTTCTTCCTTATAATGAGCCCAGTTTTCTCTCTCCTTTCAGTTAGTGAGTATCAAAAAGCCTAGAGCCAAATATATAAACCTTCTACAGGCTACTTAAAACATTTTATAATCTTTTAAAGAGTTTATAATTCTAAAATTTATAGTGAACATTAGATAGCCTGTTGGTGCTTTAACTCTCTAGGTATTAGAACATTCTCCCTTTGTATTTTAATGTTTTATTTGCAGCTGGTCAGTCAGTCATCTCCAATGTTGGCCCTATCTATCATCATTCATATGGAGAAAATGAATTCATGGCACAAATTATAAGAGAGCTCAGAAACACTGTTGATTTTATTTATCAAATTCAGGGTTACATTTTATTTCCTTATTAGTATGAAAAGTTGCTTGCTTTCTGGTGATACAAAGCTTGAAAGAGAAAGTCACAGAGAAAATAAAAGGCAATGAACTTTATTTGCAAAGCAGAAATAGAGCCACAGACACAGAGAACAAACGTATGGATACCGAGGGGATAAATAAAAAGTAAATGAAACGTATTTCTTCTGGGTGAATTTAAAAACAGGTAAATGAGTTTTAAATGAAAGAAATATAATCTCTTGGGGATTGTGTGTAGGAATCTGCATTTCAACAAGTATTCCAGATGGCAGTAACAGGGTGGATAACAGGGTGTGGAACGGATTGGGAGATTGAAATTGACATATACATAGTACTAGGGATAAAATAAATAACTAATGAGAACCCACTGTATAGCACAGGGAACTCTGTCCTGTGCTCTGTGATGACCTAAATAAGAAAGAAATCCAAAAACAACTGGATATATGTATATGTGGAGAAGGCGATGGCACCCCACTCCAGTGCTCTTGCCTGGAAAATCCCATGGGGGGAGGAGCCTGGTGGGCTGCAGTCCATGGGGTCGCTGAGGGTCGGACACGACTGAGCGACTTCACTTTCACTTTTGACTTTCATGCATTGGAGAAGGAAATGGCAACCCAATCCAGTGTTCTTGCCTGGAGAATCCCAGGGATGGGGAAGCCTGGTGGGCTGTCGTCTATGGGGTCGCACAGAGTCGGACACGACTGACGCGACTTAGCAGCAGCAGCATATGTATATGTATAGCTGATTCACTTGACTCTACGGCAGAAACTAACATATTGTTAAGCAACTACACTCCAATAAAAAATGAATAAATAAAAGTGATTGCTGGTGTTGTTTAGTCACTAAGTCGTGTCTGACTCTTCGCGACCCCATGGACTGTAGCCTGCCAGGCTCCTCTGTCCAAGGGAATTCTCCAGGCAAAAATACTGGAATGTGTTCCCGTTTCTTCTCCAAATAAAAGTGATGGTCATGCTCAAATTCAACTGCACCTCAAAATGAGTTGAGCATGTGCTTCAGGCTCCCCAGTATCTGGCAAAACCAGAATAAGGAGCACTTCCTTGGTGCTGCTGGGAGCGTCTCAGGCATGAACAGATGAAAAGTTACAGGAAGGTAAGGAGCTTCACTGAACCTCACCTCCACAGTCTAGTGGAACGTTGTAGCCCTGGGGCACACATATTTTCAAAAATAACTTAAAAATAGGAAAATGAGCATCAGGTCAGAAAGAGCTACAAAATGGAGATGGTAGAGGGCAAGGCTGGGTATTCCTTGCAGATCTTTCTAGACCTCAAAATTGATTTTCAAATGTCCATAATGTCAAGTTCACCATCTGTATTTCTGGAGTCCAAGATGTATGACACCCTCTTTTAACCATGACGATGAATTCCGGGGGCCCCTGGCTCTGGGAAGAGAGTTTAATGTTGTCTGCTATTCAGGTTTTTGCTTATCATTTAGTTGAAATATTCAGTGTTTGAAGGCATTGGTGGAAAGGATAGTTAAATATCCATTTCTCCAGCTTTACCTCTATTTCTCATTATATCATAAGAGAGCAATGTTCCTAGATTACCTTAGCTTCTTGCAGAAAGGTTAAGATTTAATGTGATGCCTTCAGCTTTTGTAACACAGGGTTGGACACGACTGAAGCGACTTAGCAGCAGCAGCAGCAGCAGCAAGAAGAATTTCAGTAAAGGTAGCAATTTGCTTTTTAAAAATTCATAAAGTCATAAGGGTTATTAACTATTTCAAATGTTGCTAATGGCATACAAAGCTTAAATTCCTATTTCCTTTAAGAAAATGAAGAGTATTAATACTAAGCCTCTTATCTTCCAAAATTATGAAATGACATTCCCACCCTTCCTTAGTTTCTATGCCTGGTCTCTATTTTTGCAGTCCTGAGATATGGCTAGTCTTCAGGCAATGAGTCAGTTGAGCTGAGAATTTATTTGAACTGAATTTATCAATATTTATATTGGTTTTTGTCATCTTAGCATACAGGGAGAGCAAAGCCTACCAGTAGCTCTCAAAACCAGAAGCCTTGATGACACATCAGAAAAAAATATGTTTCTGTTAATGATCAAAGAGCAACTTGTGCCAGTATACAAAAAATGCCTCAAAGTATATGTCGCTAGTTACCAAAATTACCTCAAAGTATGATAAAGTTTCTTTATGTCCCTATTTATCTGTGCATGGTAGCCAGATCCTCTAAATGGGTTATACGCATGGAATGAGTTTAAATCCACAGCACTGGGATTTCACTGGTGGCCCAGTGGCTAAGACTCTGAGCTCCCATCTCAAGGATCCTAGGTTCCATCCCTGGTTGGGGACACAGATCCCACACGCTGCATCTAAGTGTTAATATACTGCAACTAATGAAAGATTCTGTAAGCTGCAATCAAAGACCCAGTGTGGCTAAATAGTGTTTTATTTTTAGTTAAAAATATTAAAAAATAATGTGTGCAGTGTTCCTATTTACCTTGACTCTGATTCTCTTAATACTTGTTCAGATTCATATCAATTAACCATCAGACTGGTGAACACAAGGATGCGTGTCTCTGTTACTAGCGCAGTCATGTCCAACTCTGTGTGACTCCATGGATTGTAGCCTACCAGGCTCCTCTGTCCATGAGATTTCCCAGGCAAGAATATTCCTTCTCCAGAGGATGTTCCCGACCCAGGGACTGAACCTGAGTCTCCTGCATTGCAGATGGATTCTTTACCATCTGAACTGCCAGGGAAACACAAGGATAACACAATACAATTATGTTGCAGTGATGAATTACATTAATTTGAAATGTAACCAAAGCGGCCGGAAGCAAGAGAGTGGGTGACAGCATTCAGATTAATCTGATAGGGTAGATGAACATGCACCCAGGACTGGTCACATATTTAGGACTTGTCTGTGCTGGGATCAAGTGTCCTACCTCACTTTTATTATAGAAAAGCCAAGACGAAGAGCTTGGGGTTACATTCTGCTGGGTTGCATTCTACCTACCTCAACACAATGGCCACAAACCCCTATAGCAGCTTTAGATAGTGACAAATCAACAGATCTTAGAATGGGGCTTAGGTCCAAGTTATCCTCATCAGTTGTTTCAACAGATTCATATCTGAACTCAAACTGATGGAAAAATCAGATTTAACCCTTTATGAAGGAGCTTTTAAGATTTCATAATGGCACTTTCTTCTAAAAGCTAGGAAGAAAAGTGCCTGGACACAGCTTTTGAAGTGGGCAATGAACATCAAAATTGCTAACTTTCAAACTCCAGCAACTTGAACTTGGCAGAGAACTGTATTGAGAAAGAGAGCATTGCTAAAAAGGGTTTCTAGCTGCTGTGCAATTTTTTTTTTCCTTTTGCACTTGAGACACTTTGAAAATAGAAGTAGAAAACTCTTTGGTTGAACCAAATAAGCTCTGTATATATCAGATTATTAGTCTCGTGTGTGCCTTCTGGGTGCATTTTTGAGGGTAGCATCCATCCTAAGGCATTTGAAAATTAGGACTTTCTCATGAATGTGGTAAAAAACGGAATTTATAACAAGGTCACTAATGGAATGTATTTGCATGACTCATTTATCCTTTTATAGGATATGCATGGCCAGACACAGTGTGTTATCTACAGTGTTTCTAAAATTACTTCTCTGGGACTTTCGACCAGATTTAAGGAACTTCAAAGAAAAAGTAAATGAAACATATTTCTTCTGGGTGACTTTAAAAACAGGTAAATGAGTTTTAAATGAAAGAAATATAATCTCTTGGGGATTGTGTGTAGGAATCTGCATTTCAACAAGTATTCCAGATGGCAGTAACAGAAAAATTAGGGGAGAAAATCAAATTTACATGAAGACTTTAAACTTATAAATCCCCCCAAAATGTTTTATGTATTAGGAAAACATAAGGAACTGTTCTTTTATATAGTCTATGTTTTAATGATAACTATAACTAGAGAATAAAACAAACTAAAACCTTGTTTCAATTTTAAGAAGCAATTTGAGCTGGCAATGCCTTCTTCCTTATAATGAGCCCAGTTTTCTCTCTCCTTTCAGTTAGTGAGTATCAAAAAGCCTAGAGCCAAATATATAAACCTTCTACAGGCTACTTAAAACATTTTATAATCTTTTAAAGAGTTTATAATTCTAAAATTTATAGTGAACATTAGATAGCCTGTTGGTGCTTTAACTCTCTAGGTATTAGAACATTCTCCCTTTGTATTTTAATGTTTTATTTGCAGCTGGTCAGTCAGTCATCTCCAATGTTGGCCCTATCTATCATCATTCATATGGAGAAAATGAATTCATGGCACAAATTATAAGAGAGCTCAGAAACACTGTTGATTTTATTTATCAAATTCAGGGTTACATTTTATTTCCTTATTAGTATGAAAAGTTGCTTGCTTTCTGGTGATACAAAGCTTGAAAGAGAAAGTCACAGAGAAAATAAAAGGCAATGAACTTTATTTGCAAAGCAGAAATAGAGCCACAGACACAGAGAACAAACGTATGGATACCGAGGGGATAAATAAAAAGTAAATGAAACGTATTTCTTCTGGGTGAATTTAAAAACAGGTAAATGAGTTTTAAATGAAAGAAATATAATCTCTTGGGGATTGTGTGTAGGAATCTGCATTTCAACAAGTATTCCAGATGGCAGTAACAGGGTGGATAACAGGGTGTGGAACGGATTGGGAGATTGAAATTGACATATACATAGTACTAGGGATAAAATAAATAACTAATGAGAACCCACTGTATAGCACAGGGAACTCTGTCCTGTGCTCTGTGATGACCTAAATAAGAAAGAAATCCAAAAACAACTGGATATATGTATATGTGGAGAAGGCGATGGCACCCCACTCCAGTGCTCTTGCCTGGAAAATCCCATGGGGGGAGGAGCCTGGTGGGCTGCAGTCCATGGGGTCGCTGAGGGTCGGACACGACTGAGCGACTTCACTTTCACTTTTGACTTTCATGCATTGGAGAAGGAAATGGCAACCCACTCCAGTGTTCTTGCCTGGAGAATCCCAGGGATGGGGAAGCCTGGTGGGCTGTCGTCTATGGGGTCGCACAGAGTCGGACACGACTGACGCGACTTAGCAGCAGCAGCATATGTATATGTATAGCTGATTCACTTGACTCTACGGCAGAAACTAACATATTGTTAAGCAACTACACTCCAGTAAAAAATGAATAAATAAAAGTGATTGCTGGTGTTGTTTAGTCAAGTCGTGTCTGACTCTTCGCGACCCCATGGACTGTAGCCTGCCAGGCTCCTCTGTCCATGGGAATTCTCCAGGCAAAAATACTGGAATGTGTTCCCGTTTCTTCTCCAAATAAACGTGATGGTCATGCTCAAATTCAACTGCACCTCAAAATGAGTTGAGCATGTGCTTCAGGCTCCCCAGTATCTGGCAAAACCAGAATAAGGAGCACGGGGGTCCTCTCACTTCCTTGGTGCTGCTGGGAGCGTCTCAGGCATGAACAGATGAAAAGTTACAGGAAGGTAAGGAGCTTCACTGAACCTCACCTCCACAGCCTAGTGGAACGTTGTATCCCTGGGGCACACATGTTTTCAAAAATAACTTAAAAATAGGAAAATGAGCATCAGGTCAGAAAGAGCTACAAAATGGAGATGGTAGAGGGCAAGGCTGGGTATTCCTTGCAAATCTTTCTAGACCTCAAAATTGATTTTCAAATGTTCATAATGTCAAGTTCACCATCTGTATTTCTGGAGTCCAAGATGTATGACACCCTCTTTTAACCATGACGATGAATTCCGGGGGCCCCTGGCTCTGGGAAGAGAGTTTAATGTTGTCTGCTATTCAGGTTTTTGCTTATCATTTAGTTGAAATATTCAGTGTTTGAAGGCATTGGTGGAAAGGATAGTTAAATATCCATTTCTCCAGCTTTACCTCTATTTCTCATTATATCATAAGAGAGCAATGTTCCTAGATTACCTTAGCTTCTTGCAGAAAGGTTAAGATTTAATGTGATGCCTTCAGCTTTTGTAGAAGTGAAATTCAAACCTTGAATATTTAACTGCCTACTCATTGTCCCTTTTGTAAGAATCCCCATGATAAATTCCTGCTAGGCTCTAGTCAGGATTTTTTTTTTTTTCCTTCAAACAGATTTTAGTACTACTTTTATGGAGCAAAAAGAAGTTAAATCAATCTGCTGCTTTTTTAAAACTAGCTTCCAAATTCACTGCACAGCCACAGTGACAAAGCCATTTAAATTCCTGTTATAATAGACCAGCTCTCTCTCCTTCCTCCTTTCCAGTGTTACTCATACCTGAGATCTAGAGACTACCTGTCTCAAAGTTACCTAGAGGGCCTTTGAAAAATACAGGTCACTGAACCACACCCCAGAGATTCTGATACAGTAGTTCTTGTAAAGGAAATAAGAATGCATTTTATTCAAGAAGGTCTCAGGCCTTTAGATGTAATACCATTCTCCCTTTGCACCTGTATGCTTCATAGAAACTCATGTTATTATGCACTGCTGAGTTTGAACCAATTCTGATTCTAAGTGGTTCTGAATGCTCTGTTAGTAATGCTAGGGAATTCAAGTTTTTATATTTTTCTAATCAAATGATATGACTGATTTGTGCACATATATACAGTCTTTTTTTTTTTTTTAATCCAAACAGCTAAGGTAATAAGATGACCAGAGGAAAGGAATAAACATACAAGAAGAACTTCTACTATGGAAATGTGTAAAACACACATAGAAATGTGCTGCTTATCATTAAATCTACATGAAGAAAAATCCATATATAGAAAGCCAAGGATTTCTGCAAAGAAACCTAGCGTGTCTTCAGCAAAAAAGGGATTAAAACTTTAGACTTCTTGTTTCCAAGCACTGAAGGACAAAAGATCCCTAGTTATGTGAGATTTGGGGTTCTTTTAAGCTTTTTCATGCAAACAGTTTTGTTTGGTTTGTAAACTAATTGCCGAGGTTTGATTACCAGATAGTTACTAGCTTGCCTCTGCACATGTTTTTTACAAACATGAAAACCATTGTGTAGATGATTTATACTGAACCCCATTGGTAAAATATGAGATATCTTTATTACAGCATTTTTTTTCCTAGCAAAATTAATGATTCTCCCCGGTGTAAACATAATTTAAATGTATAGAGAATTATCATATAATTCACTTGGCCAAATAAATCTTTAAAATTTGTTAACTTTTAAACAAATTTTCAAAATCACCCAAAGCATTGTTTTAAAGAAATGATGGATTCTTTGTAGAACAGTCAAAAGTATAAAATGTGCATTACAGACTAAATTTATTTTTTAAAAATATATAAATACAATCTGATATATTCTTTATCAAACTAGTCTTTTTTTTTAATAATACTTCACATGCCAAAATATTCCACATGTCCATAAAGAATTACCCTCAGTTCAGTTCAGTCGCTCAGTCATGTCCGACTCTTTGCAACCCCATGAATCGCAGCACGCCAGGCCTCCCTGTTCATCACCATCTCTCGGCTGTCCATAAAAACAGCCTTAACTTGAGGTCTGCTGCTGTGGCTGTTAGTTGCTAAGTCACGTCTGACTTTGTGACCCCGTGGACTGTAGCCTGCCAGACTCCTCCATCCATGGGATTTCCTAGACAAGAATACGGGAGTGGGTTACCATTTTCTTCTTCAACTTATGGTCACAATTTGCCAATTGAAATTGAAAAGCATACAAAGTAAAAAGATGGCAGTTACTTGCTTTTTAAATCCCTATTTAGACTTCTGAAAAATAAGGCAGATGAATATAAATATAAAACTTCCTTTGGTGATAGCTAACAAAATAACCAAAATGGTAAAAACATAGTATAATCATAATTTTAAAGACTCCAGTGTCACTGAAAACTGGGG
The DNA here is from genome assembly GCA_006410675.1 of Oreotragus oreotragus. Classification (NCBI taxonomy): domain Eukaryota; kingdom Metazoa; phylum Chordata; class Mammalia; order Artiodactyla; family Bovidae; genus Oreotragus; species Oreotragus oreotragus. The sequence continues at coordinate 765,752 of SJYX01024075.1, read as the reverse complement.
AAGGTGCCGCTGGTAGACCACAGAATTCAAGAAATTTCTGCTTTTGATAATGTAAGTGGAACCAGGCAGAATGAAGATACTTAGAAGCAACTCACAACTCACTTTCTTAAGAAAGCAATAGAGTCTCACAAGCAAACAGAAGACAGGCCAGGAGAAGCCCAATTAATTTTCCTATTTTTAAGAAGTAAAGGTCAGGGAGCCCTGAGAGAGGGCAGAATTTCTATCACTGCTATAAATCAGCATCAGCTGAGTGAGGAAATGCCCAGGCCAGCCCAGCTATGCCTCAAGGAAAGCCAGTTCTTTGCTGGTTTGGTCCATGGATTTTATGGCTAGAGGAAGCCATTTCCTAAAACAGAAAGAGCTAAAACCTATAATCAGAGAATATTTAGAAAACAACAATAATGAAAAATGTTTCATATAAAAATGTTAAGATGCAGCCAAACTTACTCTCCAAAAAGAAATACTAACTCACATTATTTTCATGGTTAAACAGGGAGAAATAAAAATAAATGAACTTAATATCCAACTCAATAAATTAGGACTGGAACAAGAAAATAAACCCAGGATATGCAGGAGAAATGAATAGCAGCTAATATTTATTCTTCTAGCTTTCTTGTGTGTAAGATTTCACTCAGTCTTCTCTACTACCCAACAAAATAGGTACTAATTATCTCAAAGGTGAGGAAACAGACACTGGGAGCTGAATTTTAAAAATGCAAAACTGGGGACTTCCCTGGTGGTCCAGTGGTTAAGAATTGGCCTGGCAATGCAGAGGACACAGGTTCAAGCCCTGATCAAGAGACTAAAATCCCAGATTGTTGTTCAGTGTCTCTTTGCAACCCCATGGACTGCATGTGCCAGCCTGCCCTGTCCTCCACTATCTCCCAGATGCTGCAGATGCTATATGCCACAACTAGAGGATCTGTGAGCTGCAAAGAAATTCCTATATGATGCAATGAAGATCCCAAATGCCGCAACCAAGATCCAACACAACCAAATAAATTAGAAAAAAATGCAAAAGTGGAATAATCAACAAAAAAAATACTTAATTAGCAAAAACAAATGCAGAAATATAAAATTATAGATATTCCTTATTACAAATACAAAAGATAATACAATTACCTATATAAAGATATCCATAAAATTTTAAGGAAGATATGGTACATATATATAATGGAATATTACTCATCTGTAAAAAGAAAGAAAGAATGCCATTTCAGCACCATGGATGCACCTAGAGGTTATCATACTAAGTGATGTAAGTGAGAAAGAGAAAGACAGATACATGTGATATCACTTATATATGCAAACTAAAATATGACACAACTGAAGAAATTATCTAGAAAATAGACTCAGAGACATAGAGTACAGATTGGTGGTTTCCAAGGGGGAGAAGGGGTAGGGGGAGAACAGATTGGGAATTTGGGGTAGTAGATACAAACAATTATATACAGAATGGATAAACAATGAAGTCCTCCTGTGGAACACAAGGAACTATATTCACTATCCTGTTTTAAACCACAGTGGAAAAGATATGACTGCTTCTGAAAAACTTCAAAAAGTCCAGTGCTTTCTTCTCATTCTCTTAACTGATAATATGTACAGGTTTTTCTACATGGAAAGCCTATGAAAATCAAGCAAAAGTTATTAGGATTCTTTGGGAAGTTCTGCAATGTAGATGATTAAAAAACTCAACATTTCATAATCAATAAGTTTTCTATTGCTTGTGCATGTGTGAGTACTCAATTACTTCAGTCATGTCTGATGCTTTGTGACCCTATGGACTGTAGCCCATCAGCCTCCTCTGTCCATGGGATTCTTCAAGCAAGAAACTGGAGTAGGTTGCCATGCCCTCCTCCAGGGGATCGTCCCACCCCAGGGATTGAACCTGCATCTTCTGCAGTGGCAAGTGGGTTCTTTACTCACTGAGCCATCTGGAGCCCTTCTAATGCTAGTAATAAACCATAAAAAAATCCATGCCAGAAACAACTATAAAAGTCTCGGGAAAAAATTCAGTGATAACTATGCAAGGTATAGGTATTTATAGAATACATCATTTTCTTGAGATAAAATAGAAGACAGGTGTGAATAAAGGAAACACATGTTTTCCTGGATAGGAAAAGCAAAAGTGCAAAAGATTTTTTGAATTTGATTGAGTCTAAATTTTATTTGGAAGGAAAATGGGCAACATAGGAAAATATTAAAAAATAACTTGCTGAAAACTGAGTTTCTCTCTTTCTGTAAATATACACATACACACATACATATATGGTACATATATGTGTGCTTGCATGCGCGCTCGGAGAAGGTGATGGCACCCCACTCCAGTACTCTTGCCTGGAAAATGCCATGGACGGAAGAGCCTGGTGGGCTATAGCCCATGGGATCGCGAAGAGTCAGACATGACTGAGCGACTTCCCTTTCACTTTTCACTTTCATGCATTGGAGAAGGAAATGGCAACCCACTCCAGTGTTCTTGCCTGGAGAATCCCAGGGACGGGGGAGCCTGGTGGGCTGCCGTCTGTGGGGTCGCACAGAGTTGGACACGACTGAAGCGACTTAGCAGCATCAGCAGCAGCATGAATGCTGTCATTTCAGTTGTGTCCAGCTCTTTGCGACGCTATGGACTGTAGCCTGCCAGGCCCTCCTCCAGGGGATCTTCCTAACCCAGGGATTGAACCCGCATCTCCGATGTCTCTTGCATTGGCAGGTGGATTCTTCACTAGCTCCACCTGGAAAGCCCATATATATACTTATATATTATGCTAATTTCCTAACTAATTAATTAGTAATTTAAACTGTAATATTAGCTGAATAACACATTAACAGACCACTGCTATGGAATAAAAAACCAAGAAGGAGACCTGACTCCTGACTTACTAGGATTTATTCTAACTAAGGATGTGGAAATAGCCAAATGGTACACTAGATATTGGAGGGATTCTCTGGGAAACAGATGTTGAGATGGATTTTAGAAACACAAAAGATTCTAGAGGACTAACACTTGGACAGGAAAAAGCGAGGAAGCAGATTGGGCTGGGCATGAAGCAAATCTGACCTCATGACAGTCCAAGGGGTAATGATGGAGCTGGACAACTCATTGGAGGAGTCCCTCATTGAGTGGAAAAAAACAGGTCTTCTGCAGCTGCCTGGCCTGGTCACTGGCCAGAAGTCAGCCCAAGAAGACTCTGCCCTTTATTTGAAAGCTGAGGTAGATGCTGGAGGGTCTAAGAGCTGAAGGCTGGCAGGTAACTACACCCCTCATGACACAGGAACAAGTTTCCTTTTCAAGGTGGATGCCCACACTGTGTCTTTGTCTGTCACAACCAGTGAGAAGGAAAGGTTACATTTCTACCTCATGCTATAGGCTGTAATCAATATCAAGTGGATTAAAGCATTAGCGTGAAACGAAAAATAAGAAAAGGAATAACCACCATTTTTAAGAACTGCGTCATCTTCAGCTGGGAAAAGGTATACCACGGAACACAGAAGTAAAAAAGGAAAAGTAATAAATTATAAATTAATTACATAAAACCCACATTCCCATACATCTTTAAATCACGTAAAAACTTAAACACAAATGATAAGTTTGAACAAAATAATTGAAAGATCATGTTCATTTATTTTGTATAAGGAGTTGTTAAGACTCACTGGGGAAAAACAGATAAATACTCAGTAAAATAGCTAAAAAGATGAATATATTATGAAAGTAGAAAGCCAAAGGTGATCAACATGGAAATATAATAAACACTATCATAATAGGAGAAAGCAAATTAGACTAAGAAGTGGTCTTTTTCCTACTAGATTGGCATAATAACACCCAGAGTTGGCAAAGACAGCAAAACTGAAAACTTGTATATATCATTTAAAAGTTGGGGTTTTGGGGCTGAATAATATTCCATTTTATATATGTGTGTGTGTGTGTGTGTGTGTGTGTGTGTGTGTGTGTGTGTGTACCACAGCCTCTTTATCCATTCATTGTTGATGGCCATCTAGGTTGCTTCCATCACCTGGCTATTATAAATAGTGCTACAATAAGCATGGGGTGCAGGTATCTTTTTGAATTGTGATTTTCCCAAGGTATATGCCCAGTAGTAGGATTGCTGGGCCATATGGTAGTTATAGTGCCAGTTTTTTAAGGAATCTCCATATTGTTCTCCATAGTAGCTGTATCAATTTACATTCCCACCAACAAGGCAAGAGGGTTCCCTTTTCTCCACACTCTCTCCAATATTTATTGTTTATATATTTTTGATGATGGCCATTCTGACCTGGTGTGAGGTGATACGTCTTTGTAGTTTTGATTTGCATTTCTCTAATAATGAATGATTTGAGCATTTTTTCATGCACTTATTAACTATCTATACATCTTTGGAAAAATATCTGTTTAGGTCTTCTGCCCATTTTTTGACTTGTTTGTTTTTGAACTCATGAGTTGATATTGAACTTATGACTCACTTGTATATTTTGCAAATTAATCCTTTGTCAGTTGCTCCATTTGCAATTATTTTCTCCCATACTGAGGGTTGGCATTTCCTCTTGTTTATAGTTTCTTTTGCTGTGCAAACACTTGAGTCAGTCCTAGTGAGTTGGATGAACTTAGAGTCTGTTCATACAGAGTAAGGGCTTTACCAGTGGCTCAGTGGATAAAGAACCCACCTGCAATGCAGGAGACACAGGAGATGAGGGTTTGATCCCTGTGTCAGGAAGAGCCCCTGGAGAAGGAAATGGTAACCCACTCCAGTATTCTTGGCTGGAAAATCACACGGACAGAGAAGCCTGGTGGGCTACAGTCCAAAGGGTTGCAGAGTTGGACTTGATTAATTGACTAAGCACACATTAAGAAAATACAGAGTGACGTCATTAAAAGCAAATATTATATATTTATGCATATATTGAACCTAGAAAAAATGGTATTGCTGAATCTATTTGCAGGGCAGGAATAGAGATGTAGATGTGGAGAACAGACCTGGAGACACAGCAGAAGAAGGAGAGGGTGGGACCAACTGAGAGAGAAGCATTGAAACATATACATTACAATATGTAAAACAGATACCTAGTGGGAAGCAGCTTTATAACACAGGGAGCTCAACTCAGCGCTCTGTGACAGCTTAGATGGGTACGAGGGGGTAGGCGCAGGAGGGATGTTCAAGAGAGAGGGGACATCGTATATTTATGACTGATTCAAATTGTATGGCAGAAACCTACACAATGTTGCAAAGCAATTATCCTCCAATGTTCTTTTAAAATTTTTTAAAAGAAATTTAAATTGCAGGTAAAATACAAAAAAAAATGGGATTTGGGGTGATAATGTGCCCAAAGTGAAGCTCCACTTTTTGTTCATAACAAAATGTGTTTATGGAGAGAGTCACACTAATAAATAGCCCAAGTGACAGCTAATGACGTCTCCTTGAATAAACCATTTTAAAATAATAAATACTTATAAAAAGGTAACATAATAAACAATATTCACTTGAAAAATAAACTAAATAGGGTTTAGAGTACGCTTTTGCACACTGAGGGAGATACTAGTGACCTAAAAGAAATGATCAACTGATCCTAACAGGCTTTGAAGAGGTGATAGACATAAAATAGCAATTCCCACTGCAACCTTAAAGGACCAAAATAGAGTATGTTCTAATATACTACCTCTATAGAGAATATATTTATACACACACACACACAAATACTTCATTAGGAATAACTGGGACTGACATAAGGGAAAAGCAATGAAAGAGTCAGTGTGGTGAATTGGAAAGAACACTGGGCTTGGAGTCTGGCCCCAGGACTAGGAAATATCCTGGAAAAATCTCTGGAGGCCAATTCATTCCCTCAGCTTTCACTGCCTAATGTCCCTTTGGTTGGTTGTCCCTTCTTTTGTTCTTGTCTTCCCAGCAGTCATCCTTCATTCTGCTGTTAAAAAGATTTCTTCTTTTAACCAAAGCAGAAACTTACTCAGAATCTGGCTTTTTTATAGCTACACCCTCTTGCTGTCAAGAACTACTTCTAGTACATGCTTTCAATTATAAGAGGACTATGTTCTGGGGATTTAATACAGCATAGTGACTGTACTTAGTAACCCTGTACTGTGTACTTGAAATTTGCTAAGAGAGCAGCAACGTATTTTCAACACATACACATACACATGGTAGCTGTGAGGTGATGGATATGTTAATGAATTATAGCAGTCATTCCACAATGTATATGTATATCAAATCATCACATGTGTATTTTAAGTATGTACTGTTTTACTTGTCAATTATATCTCAATAAAGCTGGAAAAAATGATCCCCCCCCAAAAAAAGAACTAATTCATGTTTCCTTAACAGACCAGAAAGTCTCATTCTTCCATGATTTTACTCATGCTATCTGCTGCCTGGAATTTCCACATTCACAATCTATGAAATTCTACGGATCTTTTCAAATGCAAGTCAAGCATCCCCTCTGATTTAGAAGCTTCCTAGACTTAGCCACTCAGTTTTCACTGGAGGTCGCATCATACATGTATTTAACATACCCAGATTCATCTGTACACATCAAAGGGGAAAGTTGAGATAAGGCAAGTAAGCGAACTACCAGCCATTCTGCCTACAAGTATAACTCCCACAGCAGCAAGATGGAAGACGTGAGTCTGCTCTCCTTTGGTTGGTGTTCTGCTGTGTGTCCCTCATACAGCGAGCCTTCCTCATTGGTTATGCAACTTCTAAAGCAGGCATATTTCACAAAAACTGGTGGCTGATGCAAGTCAACTATGTCATCTGATATCCAACTGAAAGAAAAAAAAAATCTTTTCTAAATGCTTGAAGAAAAGCAGGCTGGTTTAGAGACATTGAGAAATATCAATAGTATTAATCCTCCAAGCTGATAGCTTCTCTAGGATTTTCAAGGATAATTTTCATTATATTAAACATTTTGCTTTAAGCGTTGACTATACTCTAACCCCATAAAATGTGACTTTGCTGATCTTGTAGTTTTGTTATCTCATACTGCAAGATTTTCTTTATATAGTTGTGAGCTCATTGAGGAATATGTCCAGAATATAACAGGCATTCAATAAATGTTTGTAAATGAACAAATTGTGCGGCAGATGTGTTCAAGGATAGGACCTCTTCTTGAAAATAGCTATCAAATCTGACAAGTGGATATGTCAAGACATGAAGTAATGCCAGAAATTCTCTTAGAAAGCTTAGAGAGGCCAGAGATCACTAAGGAACATACTGTGTAGCACAGGAAACTACTTAATGAGGCTGTGGTGACCTGAATGGGAAAGGAGTGAAAAGAGAGGGGGTGTATTTTGCTGTACAATAGAAACTAACACAACATTGTAAAGCAACTATACTCCAATGAAAATTAATTTTAAAAATGTAAAGAAAGCTCAGATATAACAGAAGCTTTCAAAAGACATGATCCCATAATTGACATGATGTCAAATGTTTATGCCCCAGTGAAGATATTCATAGAGTATGTGATGGTTTGGGTCCTCCCTAAGCCAATTATACCAAATATTCGCCAAATATTTTTCCTGAACTTAGAACCAATATTTGCTTGGTTCTGTCAAGGTGCTTATGGACAACAAGAGTGATTTTTCAAAGTAGTTAAAGTTTATTTGCAGCTGTACTGATAGCTCTGTATATATGGCAGTATGAGTTTTGAGAATTTAAAGAAAAGCAAAAATTTCATTTATTTTATACTTGTTTCATATATGCAATAGCCAGTCCAACTGGAATTTATGACTATGTAGATCTATGATGAAGTATTTTTAAAATATATACACATAAAACATACAGAGGATTATGTTAGAAAAAGAAAATGATCATGAAATTAGGCTATAAAAAGCAATCTAATTTACAAAGAAATGTTAGATAAACCTTGCTTCTGGAAAAGAAGCAGTTACCTCTTAGAGTTATCCTAAGAGTTTAGTTAACTAATATTTGCATATAAGTTCTCAATAATTGCTTTAAGAGCTGCTGCTACTGCTGCTAAGTTACTTCAGCCGTGTCCGACTCTATGCGACCCCATAGACGGCAGCCCACCAGGCTCCTCTGTCCCTGGGATTCTCCAGGCAAGAACACTGGAGTGGGTTGCCATTTCCTTCTCCAATGCATGAAAGGGAAAAGGGAAAGTGAAGACACTCTGTCGTGTCTGACTCTTAGCAACCCTAAGGACTGCAGCCTACCAGGCTCCCCCCTCCACGGGATTTTCCAGGCAAGAGTACTGAAGTGGGGTGCCATTGCCTTCTCCCATTAAGTAGCATAAGTGATCAAACACGTTGAATATTTTATTGACATTACTAGCATTTCACAAAACAATTCTCTGCTCTACAAATATGGAAAGGACTTAAGGTCTGAGCCTTTTTGTAAACTCATGTCAATAAAATAGTTATTTGCTCTCTGTTTGACAAGATTTAGAGGTGTCCATGGAATATTTGTGTCTTTAAATGCCAAATTACATATTAGCCATGATGATGTTTCTTTTAATGTAGAAGAAAGGGATGTGTCCTCAAAAGTCCTGTTTCTATGTTCGATTTAAACTTTATTAAAACACACATGTCTCATGGCATCACCATTTATTCAAAATGGTGGCAGATAATGTCATGAACACCAACTCGATCGACATGAGTTTCAGCAAGCTCCAAGAGTTGGTGATGGACAGGGAAGCCTGGCGTGCTGCAGTCCATGGGGTCGCAAAGAGTCGGCCACGACTGAGTGACTGAACTGAACTGTCATGAACACCAGGTTGACGTAAACTATCATCCGTGTGCCTTTTATAGGACATTAAATGCGTATTATAAGCAGCCAGGAGAAAAATCAGACACAAAAGATGCTATTGAACTGTGGAAGAAGCACTTTCTACAACCAAGAGCACAGAGCTGAAAGTAAGGCTTAGGGTCTTTCCTATTGATGGACAGTAGTCCAGAGTGAGGACTTCATCTTCTTAGTCCCACAAGAGTGACTCTTGTACCCAGAACATAAACTCTGATGCTCTTCAAGCTCCACCCTGCCCTGCTCTGCCTCTCTGCACACTCTCCCGGTCATTAAGACTCTGAGAGGTTTCAGTTATTCAAAGAATTACCAGTAAAGTTAGTTTAAAGACATTCCTCTGTGATGACCTGGATGGGTGGAATGAGCGGTGGATGGGTGGGGGGTGCAGGTGGGAGGCATGCCAAAGAGGGAGGGGATATATGTATACATGTAGCTGACTCGTGATGTACAGCAGAAACTGACACCACATTGTAAAGCAATTATATTCCAATTGAAAAGGGGAATAAAGATAGTCCTTATTCCTGTAACAGTTTCAAAGGTGTCTAGAGCCCCTGTTTTCTATATAATGAAGGAACACCACATCTGTGAGCCTTGCCAACATTGCATAGACATGCTTTTCCTGTCCCCAAGGCATCTGCTAAATCTCTTACTGAAGAAAAGAAAATCACTCATTCAGTTTCTCAAGGCAACCCCCACACTACATATACAAGCTTCCTCTCGGAGCTTATCTAAAGATCCCTGACTCTGGTGACTGAGAGCCAGAAGGATGGTGTAACAGAAACAGAGGTGGGAGTGGGAGATGGTCTTTTAAAGTAGATTGGGGCAGGTGGTACCCACAGCTGTAAGATGGTACTCACAGTTTTTCTTTCCATTTTTTAAAAGTTTCTCCCCTGGGGAGAAAAATACCATTTTTACTCAATCACCAAAACAAACTAAGCCAAAAAAAAAAAAAAAAATACTATTCTCATTATACAGATATTTTTATGTACGATCATTTTTCTTGAGTTGTGTGAATTATTAAATACCTCCTAAAACATCATATTGTGCTGTTACAACAGGACCGGGACAGAGTGTAGTGTGCATACGTGTATGCACACATGCTTGTGTAGGGGAAGCATTATGATAAAGAGGGAAGGGAGAAAACATACTTTCCAGAACCCCTAAAAGTGTTAATTAAATGACAAATCTATTTCCCTCCCTCCCTTGAATATTGGCCCAATAAGCAAGATATTAATTGAAAGAAGAAAATGTCTAGTTTTTTTTTTTTCTCTAAAGCATCTGCTTCTAATTGTTACAGTAAAGAATCATTCCTGTGTCTTCTTTTGCCCAAACACTCATTAAAAAAAATAATTCTCCAGTGGCTAGCTTATTTATCTTTGTTCCAGTCCACTCATAGCGCCACATTATTTGTACTTACAAGAGCTAGACAAAATTGTAAACAGCTATTTAAAGGCAATGAAAATCATCCCAAAGCAAACAGAACCAGGAGATGAGTTTACTTGTTAAGAAACTGATGTTGTGACAGGTAAGAATTGTGTAGACTTTCTCAAAAGATGAAAACTGCAACCTTACGAGCTCAAGGTAGCAGGAAAGGAAGTTCAGACTGGGATGTCATAGATAGAACAAAGAAAGCATGAACTATAAAAGAAATGTTTGATAAACTGAGGTCATTAGCACATGAAAAGATATGTGTTATTACTCATCAGGAAAATACAAGTTAAAACATAAGGAGATAAAAGACTTGCAATGCTAAACCTTGCCAAGCATTTGGATCCACTGAAATAAAGTAGATCACTGGAAGCACAGAGCTCAGGGGTGGGGGTGGAAAGAGGCTGATGATCAAGGCTCACAAGAGAGTTTTGGAGGTGAGCTATCTGTATCTTTTGGGATTACTTGGTTAACTTTGTCAAGGCTCATTGGACTACACACTTAAAATGGATGCAGGTTATTGTACGTAAGTTGTAATTCAATGGAGTTCTTTTTAAAACAGAGAGGCATGGGAAATATACAATTCAAAACAATTTTGAATATATATATATATATATATGAATGGACCAACAGAGCCTCCTAAATCCCCCAATGAATGTTTTATACAATCCCTCAAGCTGGGATTTGGAACCCAGGGGAGAGTCTGCACGTTCGTGAATGCATTTCTGCATGGCAGCCTGCTTGGGGCTTGGTTGGCAGAAGTCAGGTGACAAGTCTCTCTGCTGCTGGCCAGGTGAGTGTGCTCTTTAGTCTGACTCCTCATGTGTGGAAGATTTAAACCTAGGGTTAAGTATAAGAATCTTGGTTTTGGCCTCAGACCTGAGCTAATTTCCCCAACCCAGCTTTACCAGTTTAAAAGATAAATGTATAACACTGGTGCCGAAGGGAAGCCTGAGTCTGTTGAAACTGTTTAAAAGCCCTGAGTGTGATTATTCATTTTGTGTGCTAACTTGACTGGACCATGATATTTGTTTAAACACTCTTCTGGGTGTGTCTGAGTGTGTTTCTGGATGAGATTAGCATTAGAATCCACAGACATAAAGTAAAGCAATTTGCCATCCACGATCAATGTTGGAGGGGGCATCACCAATGTATTAACATCCCGAATAGAACAGAAGGCTAAATAAGGAGAATTCTCTCTCTCTGTCTCCACCTGTCTTTGAGTGAGGACATTGGTTTTCTCCTATCTTTGGATTTGGACTTGAACTAGAACTAAACCATTGGCTTGGATTTGGACTTGAACTGGAACTAAACCATTGGCTGTCCTGGTGTTCAAGCTTGCCTGCCAAACTGGGAGGATCTTCTCTGTTTCCAAAACTGTGTGAGTGAATTACTTTATGTACATATATATGCATATAACATATCTATATGCTATCTTTATACAAATGTTCATCTTCAGATATTCATATATATGTATTTATAATTATTACATGTAACTCTTATATATAAGTGTATATATAATTGTTTCTTTTTCTTTGGAGAATGCTAATATGTGAGCCAGGTCCTCTGGGTCTAGAGAGTCTACTAGCATATGACACATTAGACTGATTGAAAATTAGCTGAGTACATTTGCTGTCCATCTGAAACTATTACAACATTGTTAATTAGCTATACTCCAGCATAAAATAAAAAGCTTTAAAAAATAAAAAGGAAATCAGTGGCTACAATGTTTAGAGGCCTTCATCCACAAGAAGTTTTCATAGTCTGTATTTGATACTGAGAAAATATAATCCTGAATAATAGGAACAGAAAGCCATAAAACCAAAAGAAAAAGCGACCTTCATCTGCATGTTAGACCTGCTGTATTACCTGGAAACAAGCCATACACTTAGGATAATTTTAATTCAGAAACGTAAGTGTTTTGGATGGGGCAGATTTGCCCTTATCAGTGTGCTAACTTGCTTCAGTCATATCTGACTCTTTGCAGCACTATGGACTACAGCCAGCCAGGCTCCTCTGTCCATGGGATTTTCCAGGCAAGAATACTGGACTGGGCTGCCATTTCCTACTCCAAGAGATCTTCCCTGCCTAGGAATTGAACCTGAACCTCTCATGTCTCTTGCATTGGCAGGCAGGTTCTATATTACTTGTGCCACCTGGGAAACCCTTATCCGAGCACAGCAAAAAGAATTTCAGGGTCACAATTTTAGGCTCTACAATACTCTGAAAAACAGGCTGATGTTTTTCTGTTTTTGTACCACCATCTCTATTCACCTACTTCATATATACTCTGTAAGGGAAAATTCAAATAAGTTTGCATATTGTTCCCTTTCTCCCTTTATGAATGGTTTTATCTTGAAATAGACTCCAGAAAAGAGTCGTAACAAAACACCTCAGGAAATAGTTCACCCAAAAGAGTCAGCGTGAGTTGTGAGGCAGATGTATATTTGGCTCAAAAGGTGTAAAATAAATAAGGAAGCTTTTGTATTTGTCCAAATTGTTCTAAAAATGCCTTACTATACATAAAAGCTACATAACTTTAAATTAGACATATATTTCATGTTTTAGCAAAACCTCACATAATACATTCATTTATAATATTTGTGCAGTGCTCAGTTGCTTCAGTCGTGTCCAACTTTTTGCCACCTGTGGACTGTAGCCTGCCAGGCTCCTCTGTCCATGAGATTCTCCAGGCAAGAATATTGGAGTGGATAGCCATTCCATTCTCCAGGGGATCTTCTCAACCCAGGAATCGAACCCATATCTGTGGTGTCTCCTGCATTGCAGGCAGGTTCTTTACCCACTGAGCCATCTGAGAAAATCCCTTATAATATTAAGTATAAATTTTATTAAGAATTGTAAGCAGTTTCTCTATTATTGCATGTGGCTTTTCTACAGGGCATTAGAAACAATAGCCTTTCTGATGGCCTACAGGCAATGGTAAGGGACCGTGTGTATTAAGATGTAGGGCCTCTGAAGGACCCGCTCAGGTTGTAAGTCCCAGCTGTGAACATTCATGGAACTGCATAATAAGTCCTTCTCAAGCCCCTTCTTGGTGGCCAAAGTGACTGTTTTTATTGGTAAATTCAGAAATAGTAATAAAATAGAAGATTTGAAGGGACCGTGTGTATTAAGATGTAGGGCCTCTGAAGGACCCGCTCAGGTTGTAAGTCCCAGCTGTGAACATTCATGGAACTGCATAATAAGTCCTTCTCAAGCCCCTTCTTGGTGGCCAAAGTGACTGTTTTTATTGGTAAATTCAGAAATAGTAATAAAATAGAAGATTTGAAAATCCTCAAAGAGAACTAGAGTGAACAGTCTGCCCAATTCAACCACTGTTTGCAAATATTTATTTTTTCATCTCTAAACCTCCGAGTGTGTTTGATTTGAAGCATTAAAACAGCAATTGCTCTGACCCACAGAAAATTTTTATGTTGAATGAACCACCTCATAAGCCAAAGCTTAAACATTGAGTGTGGATGTGTTCACACAGCAGCCCCCTTGTGAAGCAGCTGGAATTCTGGTTTTCAACTGACTTAATTGTCATGTCACTTCGGAAAACTTCCCAGGACCTTAAGGAATGCAGGCCTTATGTTATAATGGGTGGGGCCTCATGAAACAAAGAGTATCACTTGTGTTTCCCTAGGATGAAATACAAAGTGCTTATTTCTAATCTTATTTTATTTTATTTTTTTTAATAATCTTTTTTTTTGTATTTATTTATTTTTTTACACGAACTCCCAAACATGAACCCCCCTCCCACCTCCCACCCCACATCATCCCTCCAGATCATCCCCATCTTATTTTAAAAGGGAATATAGATATACTTGGATATGCCATACATGCATGCTAAGTCGCTTCAGTCATGTTAGCCCACCAGGCTCCTCTGTCCATGGGTTTCTCCAGGCAAGAATACTGGAGTGGGTTGCCATGCCCTCCTCCAGGGGATCTTCCCCACCCAGGGATCGAACTCTTGTCTCTTATGTCTCCTGCTTTGGCAGGCAAATTCTTTATCACTAGCGCCACCTAGGAAGCTCCCCTGGATACACCATGTCTCTCCAAATGCAAATGGCAAGGTAAAAAGTTGGACTATCCTCTCTCCTTCAACTTACTTCTCACAGTTATAGTTTTGGTTATTTGAGAAAGCCTATTTTATTGGGTTGGCCAAAGTTCACTTGGGTTTTTTCACAGCATCTTACAAAAAAATCAGAACAAACTTTTAGGCCAATCCAACACCTTGGTCATCATATCCTCCTCAGTGAATTAAAGAACAAGCATATATTCCCATGGATACATTATGCCAACTGAATCTATGGTCTAGCTTTCTTTTTTAAATGCATCTTTAATTGATTTTCTATTCTCAGCATTCACGGCACATAGCTGAGCTAAAGAGCTGGGATGACTTCAGAGCATCTCTTCTCTCAACTTTGAACGTTATGACTTGATCTTCTACCACCTCTACAACATTTTTGGAATTCTGTTGGAGTTCAGCTTTGTGGCAACAGGCATATTTCACAGAAGGAGACTGACGCTGGGTCAGGTGACCAAGGAAATAAACCATCGTCAACTCTGTCAGATGTGTACTAACCGGCTAGCAAGTTGGGAGTGACACATTCGGAAGACCAGGTCTAGAGAATCAAATAGCTATTACTAGGTGTCACAGAATTAACAGAGTCCAAGGAAAATATTCACCTATCTTCAGAGAACCAGGTCATGGGTTGGAATGCTGTTCTTCCTGCTGACCTCACATCTCTCTTCTCATCCTCTTGCCCTCATCTGAACTGTCACCACCCCATAACACCCCACTTAATCGCCACAGTTAAGTACCTCTTGCCCTAACTCTGTTATTTTCAATCACGACGCCTTTTCTGTTTATTTGTTGTTTCACGTGGATATCATAATTATTGATACTAAATGCACCTTGGTTTACATTTTAATCATCTGTGTTTCCAGCTACCTTCCAAAGCCTATAAGATTAAAAACACTTCCATTCAGTAGAGTAGATATGCTGATGGTAGTACCTGGCTCATACAGGTACTACCATCAGCATATAAAGGATTAAAAAACAAGTAATGTGCTTGAGGGACTCAATTGAGGGACTTCCCTGGCAGTCCAGTGGTTAAGACTCCATGCTTCCACTGCAGGCGGTGCAGCTTCATTCCCTGCTTGGGGAGCTAATCCCACATGCTACATGGCCAAGAAACAAACAAATCTGAAAGGATATACAACGATCTTTAGTTGTGGAATTTTAACTGATTTTCATTTTTATTCATTTCTGTATTTTTCAGATTTTCTACATGAAGATATATTTACAATAACAATACTGTCAAAAGACTGTAGAAAATAATTTAAAAAATATATATAAATATTTCCCTAAAAGACAACTTATCTCCCCAAAGAGAAACAAAATTCAAATCAGTTGTGGTATTTAGAAAGCTTTTTTTTTTTAATATTCCAGTGAGCATAAAGTATATATTTGATGACTAGATGATTAATTCTATTATTATGCTCAAACAAATGTCATTCTAGAGTGAACTTTTTTGCCTGTTTTATGTATTGCCCTTTGTGACTGCTAAAAACAAGAGAATTACTCCCCAGTGCTCCATACTTATGGAAAAGGACAACTGTCTTAAGATAAAATGACACCTGTTTTAGCAGGGACAAAGATAAATCTGGTTTCATATTTTCAGCTTCCTATGCTTGGAAGGAGGACAGACTGAGGATGCATTAGAAATGAAGTGATTTTAAATCATTTTTTAAAGACTCATTACATTACATATTACATTAACATTTCTACCTAGGAAAAATTATAGGTAGCTAAGTTGCATCACAAGCAGTAAAAATCAACTGACATTAAAAACGATGCAAATGGGTTCAATGTTCAATATTTAAGAAATAGGTAGTGACAGAAAGGGTTCAGGATGATGAATAAATAAAGCTCCTGAAAGGAATAAAAATAGGCACATTTTTCAAAACAAAAGAAACAGGAATCTATGGGTTATTATGGATAGTTTCATGATCACTGTTTGGAAAAGGAACAATTGTTTTGAAGAAAACATTGATCCACTGATCATTTACTTTATCAAACTTAGATAAAAGGAGTTGAGTATGAGTTGCAGGGGATTCAGTCAGATATAAGGAAAACATCTTTTTCTTTTTCTTTACCACTCTTGACATTTATTTTTCTTTTTTTTTTTTTTTCAGAAAAAAATTCCTGATGTAGGTAGGATGAGTCAACACTGAAAAGAGAAGCAACAAAGTCACGGTGCTGGAGACCTTGAAAATCACTGACAATCTGAAAGCTGATGACTAAGGCACAAAAGCCAATACTCTGTTGACCTTGTGTCAAGAAAATTAACACGGTGGATGATTCCAGCTATGATATTCTATTGTATCTTGCCAACACGGGCTAAGGCTAAGGACTTAGAAGAACTGAGGACAAATTGCAACTAAATTCCCACCCAAGCGCTTTCTTATTCCCATATACCCTGCCCAGGACCACTTGTCCTACACAACATTTTTTCCGACTCTCCCAGTTCTGAGTATTTGAATGCTCAGATCCATGAAAGATCAAGTAAATGTGGTTTCAATATTGATTTGGCAAATTGTGTACTGAGAAAAGTAGATAGGGCCCTTCCAAAAATTAGTCACAGATTGTTGGGTGACAAACAGTACAGTGCCACACTGGCGTTAGTTGAGCAGACCGACACAAATGTTTAATGCTTTAAATCTACAAAAATACAGAGCCCAGAGATATATGCAAGAAATCTTACCCAGTTGGTGGTCCTTGTTTTACTTACTGTTGTTGTCAGGGCAAACACTGATGGTTTATTTCTGGTCTGAATTTCACTTACTCAGCAAAAGGTCATAAATTTAAGGTTAAGAAAATATACATGGCACAGAGAAAATTTATTCCCAAGTCAGTGAGACCAGTGAATATGTTGTCATTCTGATATGTTTGAATCAATATCTCTGTTCAGATCTCTTCCAGTTATGGATCGGTTACAAACCACATATCCTGTTTCAAGCCAAATCACATCTAAGTCAAGTTAGAAATGTTTGAACATGTTAAGACAGGTGTTTTCTCACAAGGCTTACATCAAGAAATTATAGGTCTTGAAAACCAAAGGAACAAAATCCATCTGTGAAGTATCTATGCAGTTGATATACTTTATGGCAAAGATCAAGTGTTATCTCATTAGGTCATTATGGTTTTGATTGTCAAGTTTCCTAACATTCTAAGCCAGCTCTTATAAGATGCTGCATATTTCCAAAGTAAGTATATGCTTTTTATTTCATGGAGGTCTCACTTTCCTACAAAATGAGCCAGTGGTGAATTGTCAGTCTTTCATGATGAAAACAGTGCTGAGAACTTTTTTTTTGTTAAGGTTTTTAAAATGAGATTTATTTTTTTTAACATTAACGTGTGCATAATAGAAAACCAAAAAACACAAGAAGCAGAAACAAAAAACCAAGTCATCCACAATCACAATTAGTTTATCATTTGATGTGTCCCCCTAGTCTCGTTTATTTGTGTATTTATACAACTAAGCACCCGTTTTTGTGTAACTGAGATCATACTATTATGTATCATGCTTTTTCACACATCATGAATATTTACCACTCCAAATTCCCAAAACTATGAGTATTTTGATAGCCAAGAATACATTACACCAACTCAATCCGGAGGAAAAACTGTAACCCTTCCTTTCTTGGAGACAAAAAAATTCATAAAAGACAAATTTGGCAACATGCCTCTAGACAAAGATATTGGCAGAGTTGGGGTTAAAATACTACATTACCTTAACCTTCAACTAAAAATGAGACATAAAGTAAGAGAGCACAATGCTTCTAAGAGGATTCATGATCTGATATGAACTGTTAAAATACTAGTAAGGAGATATGTTTCCATTTAATTAGTTAATGTATTTCTATAGTATAGCCAAAAGATGGACACCCATCAATGGTTATCATCAAAATATAAATCGGAGCACATTCACATCATGCATCCCTCCCCTCACGCTTCCCCCCGCACCCTGCTGCCAACTTGATGAACAAGATCTGAGAATCTTTATTTACAACTAGTCTCCAACCAGAAAAGAGAGAGAAGGTAAGACAGAGAAAGTCATCAAAGTTCTGTAAAGCAACTATTCTTATATGATGAGTTCTTGTCAGCATCAGTAAAGAGCAATTCCTACTAGAGACTACTTTCAACAAAACAAAATAAGCACTCCTCCAGGCCGAAATGGAGCTTCCCTTTAAGTCAGATGTGTGAGGAAAACAAACGCAGGAATTCCCAAGTCATTAACATTATCTAATTCTACCCTGGATTTCAATCCTTCCTAAAAAGGACCTGGTCGTAGTCACTTTAAAGATTCAGTCAGATTTATTCAGATTTATAAAAGACAGGGTTTAGTTACTTGGCCTGTAGTAGCTAAACACTGTCTTTTAAACCTCTAAAATAGGGTCTGATAAATATTTTTCAACTTCCCTAACTACAGAATTTCATTTTCTAATGCTTTAGTGTTGTCATTTTAGGATTTCTGATTACTTTGTCTTTGCTGATACTAGTTCAATATAAAAACGTATTCTTTCTCTAAAGTCTCTATCTGAAGAGGAGGAAATGTCAGCAAATGAGTATTTGCACCTAATGTCACCAAATTATCAAGACCAACTTGTGTAGCCTTAGATAATACCCTTATCTTTCACTTACATACTACTACAAGCAAAATATATCAAGACATATTTGATTAGAAGACTGATAAATATTTACTTTACTGGGGAAAAAACAGAATACTATTTGAATAAAATATTGGCTAAAAAAAATCCATCTTGGAATACGTCCAGGTTTTAGGAGAAATTAACTTATCAGAGAGTATTTCTGTTTATTTAGGTATACATTTTCAAGAGAAGAAATTTGAGAAAATCTAAGAACTTTTGTCTCCTATCAAGACTTACATATTTTGACATCAGTTCTCATGGGCCCTCCTTAACATACACATAAAACCAGACAGTTCTGGAACTCTTGAATCACTTCATAGTGACCCAACAAGATTAGAGTTCATTGTTTTCTACTCAAAAGCTCCACAAAAACCAAAAAAGAGATTAAACTCTCAGAGATAAAGAACTGGAATGACAGAAAATGGCTATGGATGATGAATGTTACACAGTCTTAGAGTCTCTTACAAATGACACCCCACCACCATCTTGGGCTTCCCTTGTGGCTCAGCTGGTAAAGAATCCACCTGCAATGCGGGAGACCTAGATTAGGAAGATCCCCTGGAGAAGGGAAAGGCTACCCACTCCAGTATTCTGGCCTGGAGAATTCCCCGGACTGTGTAATCCATGGGGTCGCAAAGAGTCAGACACAACTGAGTGACTTTCACTTTGACTTTCACCACCGTCTGCCAAAAAAAAAAACTGTTAGGTTTCCTACCTGTTGAATTTGCTTTGCTTAATGGTAAATTCCCAACTTTCCATACAAATTGGTGTAGTCCCAACTCTTTCTCTAGTTCCAAGTAGTTGGGTCCTATTAGTAATTTACATACATGTTCGTACAGACACCAAACTGGGATTTTCCTTACTCCTCTACAAACAGCTTCTCTTTTACCATCATAAGTTCTTTTCCTTTTGAGTGTGAGTGAGAAGGCTCTGGCATCAGGCCCTAGACCAGTTTTCCTTGTCCCTGGATGGATTCTGAAAATCTCAAACATTATGGAAGGTGTGGTTCTGCTATAGTTCCAAATATCAGAAAAAGTTGTTAATGGACCAGAGTAGAGAGAGGCTATATGAACCACCTATATATTCACACATACATCAATCAATTGTTATTGAAGACTTCTGGTATAAAAGGACTTGACAATTTGGGTTTAGGCCCCAGTTTTACCTCCTATTAATTCATGAACATGAGCAAGTCACCTCTCTTCATTGTTTCTTTTCCTCCATTTTGTGATTGCAAAGACATATATTCTGCCTGAGACCCACAAACATCCAGCGTGTCCAGCCCTCTGCAATGTTGTTGGCTTAAGAGGAGATCATGTCCGAAAAAGCATTTGGAAAATATTACATACAGTACCATTGTATGTGGGATTGCTTTGCACAAATCACTGTACTAGATACTAAGATAAGGAATCCCCACCTCATAAAGGAGATACTGTATTCAGGGGTGTATTCAAGGGTGATACACAGCAATTAGCACTACAATGCTACCAACTAGACAAACAGTGCCAAAACAGACCAGCAAACTATCAGTCCTAAATGAAAAAGCAAAACAAATAATAAAACAAGGGAGGTCTTGATTTTCAGGACAATCTGCTCCTTTCTACAGCATACATTGTCACTCCTATATTACAATGATTAAATTCAAAGTTTTGGATGAAAGCTAAAGACAATATCTGCAGCTAACGTATGCTAGTCAATGGTCCAATTCAGTGTGTCACATCTTTGAAGGAAATGCCTCTATTTGTTTAACTACTATGACATTTAATTGCATTTTAACTTAATGTTTCATAACAAGTGGCAAAGAGGTTTTTTTTTTTTTTTAATGTAGAGAACCTAAAGTTAAGAATTATGGATCTCACGTTTAATAAAGCTGAAGAAAAGACATTATTGAATGAACCAAAATTTTCAAATTATACCTTGGACACTTATGAAATTAAGTGTCATAAAATTAACAAACTAGAGTGTATGTTCAACTGATAAGTGAAGAAGGAGGCTTGGAGAGTATTATCGAAGACTACCTTGCACTAAAGTGTGAAGTAAGTATTTAGATTCCACCACTTATTCTAGTATTTTTTGCACAGCAAAGTAGTTGAGCATGCCATTTAGCTTTTAAAACCTTTAATTTTTCAACAAGTTTTCAAGACTGCATCTGTGAAAGTAAGAGAAAGCTGATAGAAAACTGTGTGGAACTTGGCAGGAAAAAGAAGTTTCTAGATGGAAGGATAATTGCTTGTTTCAAAGGAGAACTAGAATTCGAACTTATGAAAATGAATGACATTCTAGACCCAGAAAACTGGATCAAAAGCCAGGGCTTATTCATGGATTGGGCAGTCGCTGTTTCTGACTAGAGAAGGTGATGCCTTCCTTCTGAAAGGCAATAGAAAATCATAGCTTGGGCAATTAGAAATAGTTGCAAAATATTAAGCAAAATGTCAAACGCTCAACCTGTCTTTCTGTAACTGTTTTTCTCAGTTTTGCCTACATATGTTTTCTTTTTTCACAACTAAAGACACTTGACCATCACATTTATGATCTGAACTTCACTCTCAGTCTTAAGATACAATTTTCAATCTGAGCATGAGGAATTTAAGGAACTCAAGCCCCAGACACTGGGGTCAACATCAAGTTACTGCTCATGCATAAGCACTTGCTATTTGTAAACTAGGGAAAATATAGATTTTAATTTGGGAATTCAGATTTGGTCCTGCTACATGGATCTCAGTTATGGTAACACAGACTTGTCTTGCTTCCTGGCCAGCCATGCTTTGGATTATCTGCCATTTACAACTTGACTAGTGTTCCAGTCCATTTTGGAATAGAGTCTTATTTTTTCTCCTTTGTCCAGTCCAGTGGTTAAAGATCTTCCCATGTGAATCAAGTGATTTCCAACACTAACTGCCTTTTTGTACCCTAGCATCTCTAACTCTCCCTCGCCTCTTCGTTTCCCATCCCTTTTCTCTGCCCACTTGAACCCCGGTTGCCCTCACTTGCTTTGACTATTGCTTGCCACTAGGCATAATACAATGCTCCTCCGTTGATCTGGTCTTCTTCCTGTGATCATGGTTAACTGACTCCTGCTCTACATCCTACTGCTCTATGACCCAGTGGACTGTAGCCTACCAAGCTCCTCCATCCATGGCATTTTCCAGGCAAGACTACTCGAGTGGGTTGCCATTTCCTTCTCCAGAGGATCTTTCTGACCCAGGGATCGAACCCAGGTCTCCCACATCAGGGAACAAATCCACACCCTCTGCAGTGGAAGCCTGGGAGTCTTAACCACTGGACCACCAGGGAAGTCCCTACTGCCCTAACCTGCTACAATTAATAGGGTCATTCCCAGCCAGGAACTAACAGATGATACTTCCCTCAAACTTTCTAAATTTGTAAAACATAGTCAACACATGGTATCTTTCCTCAAGGCTTCATCATTAACCTCTTACCATTTGTGGTACACACACTAATATAACCCTTACCTTAAAAAAAAAGTGTGGTTGAGACATGCAAGCAAATGTATATAATTCCTCAGTAAAGAATCAGAAGCTTAGGGATTCAGAACACCATGAGTGGATGACACCTTGCTTCTATCAGTGACAGTTGCCCTTGGGTTTCTGGGCCCCAGCCCCTACTTAGCATGCAGAGGTGGACAATAATTGATCACTTGAGTTTTACTAGTATGTGATCACACAGGAGGGAGTGAGGGTGGATCAGTTGCTCAACGGAATTCCTGAGCCTGTACTATCTGAAGAACTGAGAGTGGCACTAAGCGAGGCAAGGAAGCAAAACACACAGCCTGCTTCCATACATACTCAAGAGCAGTGGTTGACAACCCCAGCAAGGATTGGGGGGAAGCTTTTAAAAACAAGAGAAGCCCAGGCTCCACCCTAGAGTCCTGGGGTGGTGAGGGGATTCTGATAAGAAGCCAATGTTGGAACCCACTACTCTATGGTCAAATGCGGGAGTAGGCAAAGATTTATGGACTCAACATGCAAAGACAGGTTAATATGTACGGCAGCTAGCAATGCTTGCTTTTAACAAAGATAAACCAAAGATTGTAGGATTTTAAGAAATTCTTTTATGTTAGTTTTCCATTGGTCCCCTTCTTGTTCTTCCTGTTGTTTTGGAATTATCCAAACCTTGTAAAACATCAATGATTCCCAAACAAGCCTGATGATAAAAAACACCTGGTATTTTATTTAAAGATGCACATTCCAGGGCCATACCTCCATCCCACTGAGTCAGATGTTCCCAGGAATGAGCCTGGGAAGCTGAATTTTAGCAAATAGTCCAGGTGATTCTTATCATCAAGGATGTTTGAAAAACACTCATCTGAGCACTGAAGGTGTAGGTGGACTTTGCTTGTGATACGGGACTAGCGCATTATAAGAGGCACACACAAGTGTGACACTGTCCCACGGCTTGGACTGCAATCACTGGAAGTCTCAGAGCTCCTTGGCCATTCACTCCTGCTGTTTGTCATTCTGGGAACTCCCTGCCCCAACTCTTCAACAGCTGGACACTGTTCATCCTTTGTCACCTTCCCAACTCTGCTCAACTAAATAAGGTGCCCATTAAAATCTCTTTGCCCCTCTTACTTTACTTCATAGTAGCCACTACTGTTTGCAGTTATCTGTCTCTGATCATGTTTTCGTGTCTGTCTCCTTCACCTGATGCTAAGCCCCTGAGGAGCAGGGCAAGGCTTATATATTCACAGCTTGCGTGTTCACAAATTTTACAAGAGCAATACATATGTAAGTAAAGGAATACATCAATGAGCTAAAGTGCTCCACAGTAGCAGGTAACCAAGCGAGGCCTGGGGAGAGACTTTCTGCAAGGACTGAGATGAATGTGGGCAAAGCTTTTCAGAGGGAGGCAAGCAAGAATTGTACCCAGCTCTGAAGCAAGCAACCAGGGGACTGGCACTGCTGGAGGAGCGGAAACATGCCAGGTGGGTGGAAGGCTCTGCGAATGCCCTGGAGAAAAGAGACAGCGTGTGTGCACTCTGAACCAGCCAGGCAGCTTGAATTAAGCAGAGAGAACAATCAGGCTGTGATGAAAGTGGAGGACAGTTAGATAAAGAGTGACTCATGATCAGTTTTGATTTGACGTCAGCAGAAACTCAGAGATCCTGCAGGGTTCAGAGAAGGAGAGAGATGATCAAAACAGAGCCTGCAGGGGATGACTCATGCTCTTTGTGTAGAACTGAATGAAGGGACAAGACTAAAGAGACATGAAACCAGCTAGAAGGCTGCAGCAATCAAATTGCAATGCTATTAGAAATCAAAATGGGTGCTCTGTTTTATCTAGGTATGTCCTACCCAGTTTCACACACACACACAAAAACGTTTGACGCACCTGGGTAGAAAGAGGATAACATCTGTAGGCTAGAAGAAGGGAAAGGGTCATAGGAAAGTATTAGTAAGATGTGGACAAAGTTTCATAGAGGAAGAGGGAAAAGAATCACTGAAGATACTAATTTAGAGACCCGAAGTCTGCTTGCTGCAAAACAGGGTGGAGAAATACACAGGGATGCGTGAGAGCAGGAAGAAACAGTGAGTTGCCTTCTTAGCCTGGAATCATAACGTGACATTTAAAGACACTTATTCTTTATTTAATGATCATTATAAGACATGAAAAGGGGCCTGAGAATAAGAAAACCTTGGTTACTACATGACCATAATCTCTGAAACTTGAAGAGATACCCATGGTTATCAGGGTGCTAGCGTTGGTTCAATCATGTCTGACCCTATGGACCATTGCCTTCCAGGCTCTTCTGTCCAAGGGACTCTCCAGGCAAGAATACTGGAGTGGGTTGCTATGTCCTCCCCCAGGGGAATCCTCTAAACCTAGGAACTGAACCCGCATCTCATGCCTCCTGTACTGGCATGCGATTCTTTACCACTGGCGCCACCTGGGAAGCCCCAGGGTGCTGGAGGGAATAGCAATAAGTCTCAAAGGAAGTTTTTCTAGAGTCCTTTATCTTTCTAGAGTGTTCCATTGTATCTGATGCTCTTGACAACTCCCTTCTTTTTATCATTATATTTTTGTCAATTGCTTAAATCCTCCTCTATTTATTATTACTGTTTACTATTACTATTCTACTATTATTTTTACTATTGAGATTACTACTTTTTCTCCCCCTTCCCATAAAATACCTCTCTTTAGCTTTACTAATTTAATTTTAAAAATAGCTCTATTGACTATTTCCAGTCATGTGAATGAATCCCTAAAACACTCCCTGCCCCATACAGTGTTGCTTCATCCAGACCATTCTGATTTGCTTAACCAGATGGTTGAACACAGCCTCCTCTACAGGCCTCCTTGCTTCTAATCTCCTGCTACGACTTCATAGGCACCCAGCAGTCAGAGCGCTCAGATAGGATCACAGTGCCCCTTTGCTTAAAATCCTTGAGTGCCTCCTTCAAGCCTTCCTGATGGAGGCCAGGGAGATTTGCCAGGACAAGAGGTCTTTTTCCACGTGTGGATCCTCTCTTCTCTTGCCCTCTCCATAGGCAGCTTGGACTCCACTACAGTCACACCAGTAATCTTTTCAGCTCCTGAATGAGACTTTGCCGTCCCTCCCTTTGTAAGTGGTGTTACCTTTCGTTATGCCATCTCTGTCATCTTTTCACTGCCTGGTAAACTTTGTCCTTTCTCAAGACTTCAGTTATCACCCCCTGTAGGATGTTTTCTCTAGATACCTTCCATGGCTCACCCATGTGCCCAGACAGCTGATTGCACTATAGTTTGCCCTA
Organism: Oreotragus oreotragus; assembly: GCA_006410675.1. NCBI lineage: Eukaryota > Metazoa > Chordata > Mammalia > Artiodactyla > Bovidae > Oreotragus > Oreotragus oreotragus. The sequence goes on along the minus strand of SJYX01024075.1, from coordinate 740,089 downwards.
AATGGAAAACTCTAATTTGTGTGCTTTTTAACTCTAAGTAAGATATTATCTTCCTTAAGGATGATGCCTCTTACCTGTCTATTTTCTATGCGTAGCACAATTCCTGGCACATTGTAGATACTGATGGATGATTTAAAGACAAAAAAAAGAAAAAGAAGAAAGGGAGGAAGGAAAGGAAAAGAACAAGGAAGAAAGAGCATTTTCTCCTTCTAAAAATAAATTCTTCCAAAAGTCTGAGAAAAGAGAGAGAGAAAGCAAAATTCTTGTCAGCTGGTATCACCCACACTGAGGAAGACTGAGTGAATTAAATGTTTGGTAGTTTTAAAAATTTCATCTCATTTCAATGATTCCTTGTGGAACCCTGTGTTAATCACTGATGTCAGGCACTGAGCTAGTGAGGGGAGGTGGTATGAAAAAGAATACGTTTCGGCCTCTGGCACTCTCACAGGTCTCTTAGGAAGCCATTAAATATATATTGCACCAGTGCCTGACCAAACTACATGCAGTACAGAAGAGGCAGCAGCCAAACATACCGAGAGCAGTGTGGTTCATGGAGATTTCAAAAGACCGGTAACTCAAAGAGGGTGAGCAGAAAGGCAGCAGGGTTGGAAAGAGAGGAAATGCCTTCCAGATAGAGGACCAGTGCATCCTGGGGAATGGCAGAGACTTTGGAATGACCGCATTTAGCTAAATGCTCTACCGTTGTTGCTGTTAGGGCTTGGAGGCAGAAAGATATTAAAATTTAGATTTTTTTTTAAGATACATGCATCCCAGTGCTCAGAGTAGCACTGTGTACAATAGCCAAAAGGCAACCCAAGTGTCCATCAACAGATAAACAAGATGTGATACATATGTACAATGGACTACAACTCAGCCATAAGAAAGAATGAAATAATGCCATTGGCAGCAACATGGTTAGACCTAGAGATTATCCTATCAAGCAAAGCAAGCAAGAGAAAGGCAAATATATCACTTACATGTGGAATCTGAAATATGATACACATGAATTTATTTTTTTTTTAATAAATAAACTCATAGACATAGAAAGCAAACCTATGGTTACCAAAAGGGAGAGAGGATAAGGGAGGGATAAATTAGGCAACTACTCTATATAAAATAAACAACAAGGTCCTACTGCATAACACAGGGAATTATATTCAATACCATGTAAGAAACCATAATGTAAAAAAATATGAAAAATGATAGATTGATAGATATTAATAGACAGATGTATAACTAAATCACTTTGCTGTATACCAGAAACGAACACAACATCATAAATCAATTATACTTCAGCAAAAAAATAAGTTAATCTCATATCTAGAGGATCATCAGACATCTTAGTTCTGGCACCTTCTCCCTCTTCTGCCCCAGTGCCTGCCACCCTCCTCTTTCTCTTTTTTTCCCCGTCATGTTTGTTGAGTGGGCAGAGCCTTTCTGCTCCCCTCACTGTCTTATGCTGCCCCCCCAGCAGTGTCCCATGCAATTAATCACTGACCACCACCTCCATCTACCCCACTGGAACACATCACAGAGATGAGGTGGGGGTCTCCTTATTCATTAAACCCTTCTTGTAAAATACCCACTCTGAGAAGCCTTCGGGTGAATACATTCTCCTAGTATCATGTTCATCAGAATTAATCATTGTCACACAAGGACTCTTCCTTTCATTCTGGGAAGAAAACTGCACACCAGTTGAAGTGAAAGGATACCCTGGTCAGATGTTAACATTATCTCCTGCCATCTAAGTGGCACATCAGGAGAGGGAGAGGATGACACCATGGCACATCTCTTGAGCTGTGGCAACGATGCCCTGAGCCTCTCTTGGGCACAGACCTGAGGCTTGGGTGGACCACTGTCAGATCCATCCCAAGGCTGCTCATGTTTACAGATACTTTATGAACCTCGAGACCCATCTTGGGGGTTTCATGGACCTGACATGAGCTGAGCAAACTTGGTGTCTTTGTTATTTCACTCAAATTATCAAGGATGTCATTTTTCTGGCTTGTTTATAGGCACTTACCCTTCTCTGCCCCACAACATCCCTAATAAATTATGACAGTATCATCCCCAAGTTGAAGGCAACCTCAAAAGTGTTATAGGAAGTGCTTCAGGCACCCCATATGAACTGAGGGAAGTATCTGGACTCAACAAGATTGCTTTTCAGCATCACTGCTTTCATCTTACCAACTTACCTGTGAAGTGAAAGTCACTCAGTCGTGACCAACTCTTTATGACCCCACGGAGTATGCAGTCCATAGAATTCTCTAGGCCAGGATACTGGAGTGGGTAGCCTTTCCCTTCTCCAGGGGATCTTCCCAACCCAGGGATCGAACCCAGGTCTTCCACATTGCAGGCGGATTCTGTACCAGCTGAGCCACAAGGGAAGCCCACCAACTTACCTACCCTCTAGCAATATGGAATTTGAGAGAGCAGGAAAGTAGATTTACCTAAATTGTAGGAACTTTTCAATTTTAGAGCTGAAACAGATTCAAATAGCCTCATTCTCTGAGAAAGTACCCCTCCTACCCAGTCACATATTTTTATTCTGCCCACATTGTCTATCTCGCCTCTTTCTGATTAGTCATAAAATTATGAGCTGCTTATGTGTCAACACCAAATTGCCAATTGTTTGTCCTACCTTAGAGTAGCATTTTAAACAGTTTGTTCACTTCAGAAGCCATTTATCCAGACATACTAACTTTATGCTTGAGAATAATTGGGCCCTATAACAATCCAACTGTCCTTGTTTACCTCTTTGTCATTTCCTTTATTTCTATGTGGAGAGGAAAGAAATGGCCAATGATAAGACTTCTAATTCATTTACTGGCAGAGATCCCTTTCACTAGAGAGAATTCTAGAAGCCTTCTGTTATAACACTGAGAATTTAACATAAAGCTCTTTAGCAGTGGACTAAAAGCTCATACATGTATATGCTTATTTAATTCTCAAAAAAATCTTATAAGGTTGAAGCAGATAGTATCACCATTACATGGATGAGAACATTAAAGCTTTTAATAGAGAAAGTGATTTGCCCAAAATCACAACCCTCTCTAAGGAATGGTGTCAAGGTTTGAGCCTGGGAAAGCCGAGGAAGTTTTACAAGCTGCACATTTACTGTTTCCCTCCTTTCACCATGTACATTCCCCTCTGCTTCTTACTGGGGCACCTGCTACCTAGCACTGTTGATACTGAGCAGGACCTTGTGGAGCTCCTGGGAACAATGTCTTTCTGTGTCTCCCATTTCTTGATTACAGGACATAGGCTTCATTCAGCCTCCATGAACTTCCCAGAGTTCCAACAGGTATGTTCCAACAGATGCTACTTAGGGAAGGGAGGGAATGCAGAGACAAGGTAGGACAGTCAAGAAACTGCCCCAGCATTAGGGAGGGTCGTGGTTCCTCCTCAAAGGATATATATTTCCTCTGAGTTGTTTTGCAGATACTCTAAGTGGAAGAAGTTAAGGGTATACTTCCCACATGTAGACCCAGACCAGCTGGTACCAGAACACTGATGATGCTGACTCCAGTTACCTCACCACCAGCCAATCAGAAGGATGCTCATGAGCTGGCCATGCCATCTTTGAACAATTACTGAAAACTCCTCTGTCCCCACTCTAGGTCTGGACACACAGTTTTGAAAGTTTAAGCCCACAGTGGCCCCCTTTGCCTGCAATGCAATAAAGTTATTCTTTTCTCTTTTTTTGCCCAAAACTCTGTCTCCTAGATTTAATTCAATGTCAGGGTCCAGTGGCCAGATTTGACTTCATTATGTTTCCATAGATGGTACAGGAAACAATGACCAGGACAGAATGAATTGTGAAGCTATTCATTCAGGATCATTTAAAGCCTCCACCCCAGCTATAGCTCTCCCGTAACACATTCTATAGAGGTCATGTTCTGCAGCTAAAATTAGATGAGTCTTCCTCAGAAAGCCCTTCTGCTTTTTCTGGCGATTGAATTGCCTTCCAGATCCAATAAATGTAGCATATCTTATATCTCTTCCCTTCTTGGATTTGATGCCTTTTTATTGATGTAGCCCACTAAGTGTTCCTGACCAGTGCTGTCCATGGCGGACCTTAAGGTGTTTTCTCCCAACTTAGGTCAGGCCTGCTGCTGGCTTTATTCCAGGACTGACATCTAGAATTCTGACTTGTCCTTGTGTTTTACATTAAGCTTGAAAATTTCCTCATAGTGACCAATCCAACAGTGACAGCTCTGAATAACAACTTAATAATATAAATCTGTAGCTCATTTATCTATACATTTGATTCTACTTCTACCCATCTATAAAAGCAGGAAAAAAAAAAGAGCTTCTGTGATTAGACTTTAATATCCTAGTGGAACATACCAAGAGTATTATCACCTTGCATGATGATTACATTATCTTTAATAAACAATGAAATTAAAAATGCTTGCTCCTTGGAAGAAAAGCTATGACAAACCTAGACAAGGTATTAAAAAGCAAAGGCATCACTTTGCCAACAAAGGTCCTTATACTCAAAGCTATGGTTTTTCTATAGTCATGTATAAATGTGAGAGTTGGACCATAAAGAAGATTGAGTGCTAAAAAATTGATTCCCTCAAACTGTGATGCTGGATAAGAGTTCTAGAGTCCCTTGGACTACAATGAGACCCAACCAGTCAACCCTAAAGGAAATCAACCCTGAATATTCATTGGAATGACTGATGCTGAAGTTGAAGCTCCAATACTTTGGCCACCTGATGCGAAGAGACAACTCGCTGAAAGAGACCCTGATGCTGGGAAAGACTGAAGGCAAAAGGAGAAAAGGGCAGCAGAGGATGAGATGGTTAGACAGCATCAATGACTCAAAGGACATGAGTTTGAGTAAACTCCAGGAGATAGTGAAGGACAGGGAAGTCTGGTGTGCTACAGTCCATGAGACCGCGAAGAGCTGGACACGACGTGGCAACTGAACCCTGCTTACTTATATGCAGAGTACATCATGAGAAATGCTGGACTGGAAGAAACACAGGCTGGAATCAAGATTGCCGGGAGAAGTATCAATAAGCTCAGATATGCAGATGACACCCCCTTATGGCAGAAAGTGAAGAGGAGCTAAAAAGCCTCTTGATGAAAGTGAAAGAGGAGAGCAAAAAAGTTGGCTTAAAGCTCAACATTAAGAAAACGAAGATCATGGCATCCGGTCCAATCACTTCATGGGAAATAGATGGGGAAACAGTGGAAACAGTGTCAGACTTTATTTTGGGGGGCTCCAAAATCACTGCAGATGGTGACTGCAGCCATGAAATTAGAAGACACTTACTTCTTGGAAGAAAATTTATGAACAACCTAGATAGCATATTCAAAAGCAGAGACATTACTTTGCCGACTAAGGTCCGTCTAGTCAAGGCTATGGTTTTCCTGTGGTCATGTATGGATGTGAAAGTTGGACTGTGAAGAAAGCTGAGCACCGAAGGACTGATGCTTTTGAACTGTGGTGTTGGAGAAGACTCTTGAGAGTCCCTTGGACTGCAAGGAGATCCAACCAGTCCATTCTGAAGGAGATCAACCCTGGGATTTCTTTGGAGGGAATGATGCTAAAGCTGAAACTTCAGTACTTTGGGCACCTCATGTGAAGAGCTGACTCATTGGAAAAGACTCTGATGGTGGGAGGGATTGGGGGCAGGAGGAGAAGGGGATGACCGAGGATGAGATGGCTGGATGGCATCACGGACTCGACGGACGTGAGTCTGAGTGAACTCTGAGAGATGGTGATGAACAGGGAGGCCTGGCGTGCTGCGATTCATGGGGTCGCAAAGAGTTGGACACGACTGAGTGACTGAACTGAACTGAACTGAACTGGCAACTGAACAAAAGCAGCAAATTAAAGAGATACGATTAACCTTTTAATACTAAAATTTCAGACAATGACAAGACTAAGTTCATAGATGTTACCAAGCCTGATTACCATGGGTCCAATAAGCAACAAGTTAATTTATTGTTTATACGTCCTGTTGGGCTTCCTAAATGACACTAGTGGTAAAGAACGTGCCTGCCAATATGGGAGACATAAGAGACACAGGTTTGATCCCTGGCTAGAGAAGATCCCCTGGAGAAGGGCGTGGCAACACACACCAGCATTCTTGCTTGTGGAATCCTATGAACAGAGGAGCTTGGCAAGCTACAGTCCATGGGGTCGCAAAGAGTCAGACACGACTGAAGCAGCTTAGCACAGCACAGCACAGCACATATCCTATTAATTTCCTAAATTAGAACTATTATACTTTTCTAGTTTTTCTGATCTGTAGGTCCATCTAGCTTTTATCACTAAAACTTCCCCATTCCACCATATAGGCAACAAATTAAAGTTTAATAGTCATTTAAATCACTATGGAAAAACCCCAAAAGCTCAGGAAGCTCCAAGTTCTTAACACCTGTCATTTGTGGCAGGAAATTTTCACTCATAGATTGCTTTACTGTGGCATGGGATCCCTGAAGGAAGTGATATTGTGTTTTATCATTCAGGGATGCAGGTTAAGGATCCCATATATGTTGCCTTGCTGAAAATCTACAATTTGGGAGTGGCCTGGGCCATTTCCCAGTGATATTAGAATCCAATCCAGGAGTCTGCAGACAGTGGAGACTGAAAGGCCTCCATTAATAATCAATTATTAATAGTAGCTAACATCTTAATGATTAGTTAGCATCTTCAGTGAATACTTTAGAACTCCTACCAAAAAAAAAAAAAGGTTACTGAATTGGGCCTAGAAGAACTTAAGAAGAAAGAGGTGCTATTATAAATAGCAGGAATGGACCAAGGACCACTTCATCTATTTTACGAACTTGCCAAGGTCTATCCCATCTATGCTGAGTGCAGAATTTATGCTTTTGAACTGTAGTGTTGGAGAAGACTCTTGAGAGTTCCTTGAACTGCAAGGAGATCCAACCAGTTCGTCCTAAAGGAAATCAGTCCTGGGTGTTCATTGGAAGGACTGATGTTGAAGTTGAAACTCCAAAATTTTGGCCACCTGATGTGAAGAGCTGACTCATTTGAAAAGACCCTGATGCTGGGAAAAAAAAAAAAAAAAGGTTACTGAATTGGGCCTAGAAGAACTTAAGAAGAAAGAGGTGCTATTATAAATAGCAGGAATGGACCAAGGACCACTTCATCTATTTTACGAACTTGCCAAGGTCTATCCCATCTATGCTGAGTGCAGAATTTATGCTTTTGAACTGTAGTGTTGGAGAAGACTCTTGAGAGTTCCTTGAACTGCAAGGAGATCCAACCAGTTCGTCCTAAAGGAAATCAGTCCTGGGTGTTCATTGGAAGGACTGATGTTGAAGTTGAAACTCCAAAATTTTGGCCACCTGATGTGAAGAGCTGACTCATTTGAAAAGACCCTGATGCTGGGAAAGATTGAAGGTAGGAGGAGAAGAGGATGACAGAGGATGAGATGGTTAGATGGCATCACTGACTCAATGGACATGAGTTTGGGTGAACTCTGGGAGTTGGTGATGGACAGAGAGGCCTGGCATGCTGCGGTTCATGGGGTCACAAAGAGTCGGACATGACTGAGCGACTGAACTGATCCCATCTGTGGAACTCAAATGCATTTTTTGGCCTGCATGTCTTTCATTACAAACCACCTGACTTTATATAAAGAGGTAAAGAATGCCATCATACTTTTTCCATCTGGTATTATTGTTCTTTTCTTGAATACTAAAAGTAAAATTAAAATACAGGGAAGAAAATAATGAAGATTGTAGTTGGGTAGAATGAAAAACACATTTTGATGTTTATTTCACTGGTCTCACGAGGCTAACTTTGTAACAAACAAAGGGATGCGATAGATTAAAAACTAGCATTAAAATAAAGAAACAGAGAAAGGAATCAAGTATTTAGACATAGAACACACAGATCTTCAACTTCAGTTTGTACAGCTGTTTGTTTTTAAAGCATAGAACTCTTCATCTAAAATAGAGTTATAAACCAAAATCATCTTGGAGACCCATGAAATTCTTCTTCTAAAATGGCCCCGTATTCTTGGTTGGGACTCAAATCATTCTGATCACATTAGTTTGTCTTGGATAATTTTGGATCAGTTGGATTTTCTAATCATTTTTGCCATCTCACTCACAGAATTTGTCATTTTCCCACCATCTAAAAGACTTTAATGCCCATGGTATTATTTATAAAAATAAAGGTCAAGATCATTTTTACAATTACTTAATCCAAAACGTTTTGGAAGCAGTTGTGGGTTCTAATCCTGGCAAATCTACAGAAAATTTCTGGTAATTCAAGACGATCCTTTTGCCTGTTTCCTATTTTCTTAGAATATTGTGATAAACAAATAACAGGTTGGCACTTATTTTGACCTATAGACATGCAAATGACACATTCAATATAGTAAAATATGAACCATAAAATACTCAACTGAGTTCTATGGAGTTATTTGGAAAATCATACTTTTTTGAAGAGGATTCCTGGGAGAAGTTGGAAATGACACTTCTCAGCACATTTATGAACTATGTGCTACAGTCCATGGGGTCGCAAAGAGCCGTACACGACTGAGTGGCTGAACTGAACTGAGCATGTTTATAAAGAAAAAAAAACATTTTTATTGATAATAAAGAAGGATAAATACCTTCTACTCAACACTTTTGGAGAGAGAGAAAGCACACACACACAAAAACTACCCTAGTGAACCTAGAATGGATAATGTCTTAGGCTAGAACAAGAGAAATATTTATAGTGTCAAGGTAGCTAATTTCACTCTCTGCTGATTTTAAAAGAGAATCAAAATGGTACATGAAGGTCCTTCACAAAGTGAAAGTAAAAATCTTCATTTAACTCTTTTAATTTCAACTGTAAATTAGCTTGTACAATAGTTGGCAAGTAAATCAGTAAATAGTCTGGTGGTGTGATCAGGCTTTTTGATTAATGAATGGAGAATACTGTTTTCTTTGTTTTTTTGTTTGTTTGTTTGTTTGTTTTTTACTTTACAATACTATATTGGTTTTGCCATACATTGACATGAATCTACCACAGGTGTACATGAGTTCCCAACCCTGAACCCCCCTCCCACCACCCTCCCCATATCATCTCTCTGGGTCATCCCAGTGCACCAGCCCCAAGCATCCTGTATCCTATATTGAACCTAGACTAGCGATTCATTTCTTACATGATAGTATACTTGTTTCAATGCCATTCTCCTAAATCATCCCACCCTCTCCCTCTCCCACAGAGTCCAAAAGTCTGTTCTTTACATCTGTGTCTCTTTTGCTGTCTCGCATACAGGGTTATCATTACCATCTTTCTGTATTCCATATATATGTGTTAGTATACTGTATTGGTGTTTTTCTTTCTGGCTTACTTCACTCTGTATAATCGGCTCCAGTTCATTAACCATAGACCTGAAGAACTTTTTCTGGTTGAAAAGGAGCATGCTGCTGCTGCTGAGTCGCTTCAGTCGTGTCTGACTTTTTGAATCTATGGACTGTAGCCCACCAGGCTCCTCCATGGAATTCTCCAGGAAAGAATACTGGAGTGAGTTACCATGCCCTCCTGTAGGGGATCTTCCTGACGCAGGGATCAAACCCACGTCTCCTGTGACTCCTGCATTGCAGGTGGATTTTTTTTTTTTTTTTTTTTTTACTGCTGAGCTACTAGAGAAGCCCTGAAAAGTATATTCCACATTAAAATTTTATTACTGACTTTTAAGGCTCATCTCCAGGGAAGGGAATGCACACATTCAATCTGCATCAAGGCCCCTCCCATTAATAAAATTTCTGAATTTCCTTCGAAGTTTTTTCTTCCTGTTTTGTTGAGATATATTTGACATACAGCATCATGTAAGTTTAAGGCACACAGCACAACAATTTGACTTACAGACATGAAAATATTGCCACAGTAAGTACAGTGAACACCCATCAGCTCTTACAGATATAAAAGTAAAGATATAGAGAAAAATATCCCTTTTGATGAACTCTTAGGATTTACCCTCTTAGTAACTTTCATATGTAGCATAGTGAAGTGAAAGTCACTCAGTCATGTTCGACCCTTTGTGACCCCATGGCTATAGCCCACCAGGCCCCTTTGTCCATGGAATTCTCCAGGCAAGAATACTGGAGTGGGTAGCCATTCCATTCTCCAGGGGATCTTCCCAACCCAGCAATCAAACCCAGGTCTCCTGCATTGCAGACGGACTCTTTACTGTCCGAGTCACCAGGGAAGCCCACATGTAGCACACAGCAGTGCCAATTATATGTATACTATGTTGTACATTACATCCTTGGTATTATTTGTCTTTTACCCGGAAGTTTGTACCTTTTGCCTGCCTTCATCCAAGGCAGGCATCCCTGACCTTGCCTCTGTTAACCTCAAATCTGATCTCTTTTTCTGTGAATTAGTTTTGGAAATATAATTGGCCTACAACACTATGTTAGTTCCTGGTATACAACACAGTGATTCAATATTTTTATACATTTCAAGATAATCACCACAACAAGTCTAGTTACCATCTGTCACCATATAAAGATATTACAAAATTATTGACTGCATTCTCCACACTGTGCATTTCATACCTGTGACTCATTTATTCTGCAACTGAACGCTTGTACCTCTTAATCTCCCTCACTTATTTCTCTCCTTCCTCTATCCCCCTCCTCTACAAGGTTAGATTTGTTACTTGTGTAACAGACTAAATGCAACATGCTACTGATCTAGAATTTAAAATAAGATGACGCCATAGTCAGAATGCTTGCTATCCACCCCGTGTCCACTCACATGTTGGACTCTAAGCCTCATTGTGATGGTATGAGAATGGGGCCTTTACGAGACAAGGGGGTCTTGAGGGTAGCAATATGGTCACCCGTGTTCTTATAAAGAGGCCTGGGAGACTCCTTGCCTCTTCCACCTTGTGTGGATGTGGTGAAAGGCAACTGTCTATGAACCAGGAAATTATCTCTCCCCAGACATGAAATCTGCCAGCACCTTGATCTCATCCTTCCAGCCTCCAGAACTCTGAGAAATAAATTTATGTTCTTCGTAAGCCACCAAGTCCATGGTATTTTGTTACAGCAGCCTAAACAGACTAAGGGGAGGATGAGGGAGTAAGGAGGTAAGAAACTCATTTCCATGATAATCNGAGTGGGTAGCCATTCCATTCTCCAGGGGATCTTCCCAACCCAGCAATCAAACCCAGGTCTCCTGCATTGCAGACGGACTCTTTACTGTCCGAGTCACCAGGGAAGCCCACATGTAGCACACAGCAGTGCCAATTATATGTATACTATGTTGTACATTACATCCTTGGTATTATTTGTCTTTTACCCGGAAGTTTGTACCTTTTGCCTGCCTTCATCCAAGGCAGGCATCCCTGACCTTGCCTCTGTTAACCTCAAATCTGATCTCTTTTTCTGTGAATTAGTTTTGGAAATATAATTGGCCTACAACACTATGTTAGTTCCTGGTATACAACACAGTGATTCAATATTTTTATACATTTCAAGATAATCACCACAACAAGTCTAGTTACCATCTGTCACCATATAAAGATATTACAAAATTATTGACTGCATTCTCCACACTGTGCATTTCATACCTGTGACTCATTTATTCTGCAACTGAACGCTTGTACCTCTTAATCTCCCTCACTTATTTCTCTCCTTCCTCTATCCCCCTCCTCTACAAGGTTAGATTTGTTACTTGTGTAACAGACTAAATGCAACATGCTACTGATCTAGAATTTAAAATAAGATGACGCCATAGTCAGAATGCTTGCTATCCACCCCGTGTCCACTCACATGTTGGACTCTAAGCCTCATTGTGATGGTATGAGAATGGGGCCTTTACGAGACAAGGGGGTCTTGAGGGTAGCAATATGGTCACCCGTGTTCTTATAAAGAGGCCTGGGAGACTCCTTGCCTCTTCCACCTTGTGTGGATGTGGTGAAAGGCAACTGTCTATGAACCAGGAAATTATCTCTCCCCAGACATGAAATCTGCCAGCACCTTGATCTCATCCTTCCAGCCTCCAGAACTCTGAGAAATAAATTTATGTTCTTCGTAAGCCACCAAGTCCATGGTATTTTGTTACAGCAGCCTAAACAGACTAAGGGGAGGATGAGGGAGTAAGGAGGTAAGAAACTCATTTCCATGATAATCCAAGAAAAAAACAGCATAACTCAGACACAGTTTATTAATAAGGATATCCTAAGTCTATGAATTACAGAAAAGAGAAAGGTTATAGGTTAAATATATATATATATATTATTTTTGTTTTTATTCTTTTTAAAAAATACCAAGTGAAAGAATAGGAAAAGCAGAAATAAGTCTGTGAGTTGCAGACTATAATTAAAATAATAAAGTATTGAGAATTGATTGCATATTTTTGTCTGTGTATATTTGTCTGGTTTTACTGAAAACTATCCCTTATCTTTTTTAGAAGTATGAGATATACATTACACATAAAACAAATAACTGATTTGACTAGAATTAAAGTTTATATCTTGATATTAGTCCCAAGATTAACATTTTAAATTCTTCTTAATCCTGCTATAGCTAAAATCAAGCAGATTATGCCATTAGAAATAATACAATAACATTTCAGGCATTTCACAAAGCCTTAGTGTGAGCAGAGGCCAAAGCAAACATAAACTGAGGCAATAGCCAACACCAAAAATTCAAATTCTATTAAAAAGAATGCAGTGGTGTTGAAAATTCCATGGCTTGAGATACAACATTACATCCAGTTGTTTTATTTCATAATTTGTAATTAAATTGGATTTATCAATCCGAAATTTATTTATTTTGGCTTTCCAAATAATCTGATAAATATTAAAAGACCTTGAAAGTTAATCACTGCAAATAAAATTAGTTATGTGGAGATTATTTCCAGAAGAAAAAAACACTCATTTGACTGTTTTACTTACACTCAACCTTTCTTGGAAGGCCTGGTTTAAATGGCAACCATCCTTCTCAACCTGCCTTTCACTTACAAAACAGAGTATATATGCAGTCATTTGATTGCTTGGGCTTTTAAATTTGGCTCTGAGTCCTTTGGAATATAATACTTTTACTGGAAATTCAGTTAAAGGAATTCCTTCAGTCTCCAATCACTAGACAGATAAACCACATTTCCTGCCTTCTCTCCCTTTCTCCACTGCTCTGCAGATGTGGAACTGATGGCACACAAGGCGACAGCTTTTGAGAGCAGGACAGGTTGATGGAAAACAATCATCTATCAGCTACTTTCCTCCCTTACCTGGTTCATCTACAATGACTATCAACCATGGCTGTCTATTAGACACCTAGAGAACTTTTTAAAACCGCTTTCCTTCCCCAAGAGATTTTTATTTAATACATTTAGTGAAAGTATTGGTTGCTCAGTTGCATCTCTTTGCAACCCCATGGACTGTAGCTCACCAGGCTCCTCTGTCCATGAAATTATCCAGGTAATAATACTGAAGTGGGTTGCCATTCCCTTCTCCAGGGTATCTTCCCGACCCAGGGATCGAACCCCAGTCTCCTGCATTACTGTCTGAGTCACGTAGGAAGCCAACAGGTAGGGTCCAAATGTTAATATTCTTAAGTAACTTTCCAAGTAGTTCTTATGTGTAATCAAAATTGGGACGATCCCTGTTTACAGGGAGTTAGGTTGGAAAGCTAAAGAAGGGCAGGAAACATGACTGAGAGTGTCTTGCTGGTAACCAATTAGGATGCTCTGAGTTTCCTTTCATTGAACCAATCAGGATAATCCAAGCCTCTCACTGGAGCAATCAGCTTGGTGAAGATGAAATAGACTCTAAGATAGTGTTCCCTCAATGTAAACAATGCATAGGAATCACCTCACCATCTGTTAAGTGCTGATTCTGATTTAATAGGTCTGTATAGGGCCTGAAATTCTGTATTTCTAAAATGCTTCCAGGCAATTCTGTTGCTCCACAGACTATACATTAAGGAGCAAGTATTTAGGATAAATCTGGTCCCATAATGTAAAAATGTGGTCAAGTTTTTTTTTATTATTTTCAAAAAAGCTATTGAAATGTAATATAGATACAAAAGTGTGCAACCTGCAGTTATTTAGAATAGTGAAAATTTAGAAATAACCTAAATGTCTAATAATAGAGCCAATATAAAGAGGTACTATGTAATCTGTGTCTTTTCAAAGAGTTTATAATTGTATAGAAAATCAATAAAATACCCAATGAAAAGAGCATATATATGACAAAGGATTAATCTCTAAATTATACAAATAGCTCATGTAACTCAATAGCAGAAAAACAAACAACCCAATCAAAAAGTGGGCAGATGACCCAGACAGCTCTCCAAAGAAAACATATGGATGGCTAATAAATACATGAAAAGATGCTTAGCACTTTTTATTATTAGAGAAATGCAAATCAAAATTACAATGAGGTATCATCTCATACCAGTCAGAATGGCCATCATCAAAAAATCTACAAACAATAAATCCTGGAAAGCATGTGGAGAAAAGAGAACCCCCTTGTTGGTTGGTGGAAATGTAAATTGATAAAGCCACTATGGAGACCAGTATGGAAATTCCTTAAAAAACTAGGAATAAGACTAGCATATGACCCAACAATCTCACTATTGGGCATATACCCTGAGGAAACCATAACTGAAAAAGACACATGTACCCCAATATTCATTGCAGCACTATTTTCAGTAGCTAGGACATGGAAGCAACCTAGATGTCAGTTGACAGAAAATGCACAAAGAAGTTGTGGTACATATATATAATGGAATAGTCAGTTCAGTTCAGTTCAGTCGCTCAGTCGTGTCCGACTCTTTGTGACCCCATGAATTGCAGCACGCCAGGCCTCCCTGTCCATCACCAACTCCCAGAGTCCACCTAAACCCATGTCCATTGAGTCAGTGATGCCATCCAACCATCTTATCCTCCACTGTCCCCTTCTCCTCCCGCCCTCAATCTTTCCCAGCATCAGGGTCTTTTCCAATGAGTCAACTCTTCACATCAGGTGGCCAAAATATTGGAGTTTCAGCATCAACATTAGTCCTTCCAATGAACACCCAGGACTGATCTCCTTTAGGATGGACTGGTTGGCTCTCCTTGCAGTTCAAGGGACTCTCAAGAATCTTCTCCAACACCACAGTTCAAAAGCATCGATTCTTCGGCGCTCAGCTTTTTTTATAGTCCAACTCTCACATCCACGCATGACCACTGGAAAAACCATAGCCTTGACTAGATGGACCTCAGTCATAAAAGGAAATTCATTTGAGTCAGTGCTAATGAGGTGAATGAACCTAGAGACTATTGTACAGAGTGAAGTAAGACAGAAAGAGAAAAATAAATACTATATATTAATGTGTGCATATTGAATCTAGAAAGATGGTATGATGAATCTATTTGCAGGTCAAGAATAGATATGGGGACGTGAGTCTGAGTGAACTCCGGGAGATGGTGATGGATAGGGAGGCCTGGCGTGCGCGATTCATGGGGTCGCAAAGAGTCGGACACGACTGAGCGACTGAACTGAACTGAACTGAACTTAGACAAAAGACTTTTGGACACAGTGGGGAAGGAGAGGGTGGGACAAATAAAGAGGAACGTTGAAGCACATATATTACCATATGTAAAATAGAAAGCTGGTGGGAATTTGCTATGTGATGCAGGGAGCTCAAACCCAGTGCTCTGTGACAACCCAGAGGGGTGGGA
>SJYX01024075.1:706147-724373 GCA_006410675.1 Oreotragus oreotragus | reverse complement strand
CCAATTATTTTCAAATGGATGAAACTAGACTCAAAGAAAGCAATGTAGTATGTTAACTGTGAATATGATAGGTTTCACAACTTTATATTTTTCTGAATTTTTCAATTTAATTATTGTGTTTTATCTTTATAAATTTAAAAATGTATTAAGAAAAATGCTTATTTTTTTAATTGTATTGGATCATACATTTCTTTCTGAATTTTTTATCAAGGCATATTGTATCTACCAGTCTTAATTCCCATTAGTTTAACCCTGAAATGCTCTAACTTAATCAAAATTTTCCATATATTATATATATATAATATATTTATTTTCCCAACTCATGATGAAGTCCTTGTGCTCATTATTCACTGTACATATGCAGAGTACTATGTTCTTAGATATGTTCAAAAAGTAAAAGAAAAATAAATTTCAAGCTTCAAGAGGACTGAATATTGACAACTGTGAAACTAAGAAAGTTATATTCAATAACTCCACTTTTTCTCTCTTTTCAGGAAACTACAGGGCAATCACATTCATGAAAAGTAGACCATATGTATGCTTGTTACTATATTGCTTATGGTTTTTGTGTGTGTTTCATGACTATGATCATACGTCATACAACATGATTAAGTGATATTTATTCCAGAGATGCAAATCAGTTTAACATTTTTAAAAATTAATAATAAGATGATGTGATGCACCATAAAAATAAGATCTAACAAGGTGAAGGCCCTCAAACCATGACAAATTTATATGTAATGTTTAAGTAAAAGCCCCTCCATTCACCAGGGCCAAGTCTATTCAAAATTTTTGCCCACTAAGATTCATCTAATGAAACAAAACATATGTTTCTCATTCATCTAATGAAACAGGGAAACCATCAACACTGCCCTTGAGCCTCAAGTCTCCCTGAAAGATATACACATAAATACGTGGATACTTGAGAACTTAGCAGGCTCTTTTAATAGAAAAATGGGGCTTTCTAAGCACATTTGGAAAGGGCAAAAGAACTCACCCTCTCAGAAGAGGGTTATAAGTTGCAATCCAGACGTAACGTGTAAGGACAACTTCAGCTAAGATAAAACCTTTCTTGAGCAGAAAACACCCAGGTATCTCCCCACGACAGGTGGTAGAGCAACCAAACCTGTTCTGTGTGTGTTGCCTGGAGCACCCCTCAGCTCAATTCTACACAGTCTGTTGACACCACTCAAAAACTCCCTTTGACCTTACTGCCCATGTGTAATCAAACCCATCCTGTAATAAACTAATGCTTAACCCTGGCTGCATATAAAATCACCTATGGAACTCTTTTGATAATATATGATGTTGGGGCCCTACCCAGAAAATATGAATCACTCTCTCAAGATGGAGCCAAGACAATGGTAGTTTTCTTTTTCTTTTTGTTTTGTTTTTGTTTTTATTTCCCAGGGAATCCTAAGGAGCAGTGAAGGTTGAGATTTCCAATGATAACTGGAAATGGTTCACTACTGACATCGACATGGTTCACTACTGCCTTGAACAAAACAAAGCACCTTGGGATATTGGCATTTTAATATTCTTCAAAGTTAAAACAATGAGGTTTCAGACATTGATTATGACCCAAAAAAGAAAAAAGATGAGCAGAGGGAATAGAAAGATGCAGTTTTGACCATAGGAGAGCCCTCTTGGAGTCTCTGAACTCTAGCAAAATAGGTGGTCTTCTTCTTATCTAAGTATAATGTTAATTCTCTCTTATTTTAGTGTTCAGGGATTCTTTATTCCCTTTATCCAACCCCAAGAAAGAGTGTGTTCTTGTGTTCTAAGGCTTTTCCATAGACTCTGGTCTATGTCAATCAGAAGGTCTAAGACTAAAGTTAGAGGGGTGTATTTCTATGATATGTGTAACATGCATTTCCCCAACTGCTAATAATAATGATCAAGTTGTAAGCATGAGCATCTTATCCTCGTCAGGTAATTGACTCTAATCCTTCTATCAAATCTGACGCTCTACAATCTTCTTTTTTCCACTCTAAATCAATATGATCTTAGGAATTCGAATATGATGTTAAAACTTAACTGGGCATCCTATTCTTTGTTTTTAGTTTAGGTTTGTTTTTGTTAACATGGCATCTATATACCAAATATATCCTGAAATGTAGCAAGGCATTTACAAAATTCATTTGGCATTGCAATTATGGCAGAGAAAGCCAAGTAGTTTCAATTCTCTCAGCTTAGACTTACAATCAAACTAACAAAAAGAGAATCACAACTTTTAACATTTTAATTAAAGACTTGAGGGGAAAATGAATAAGCAAGAAATCCTGATGGAAATTACCTTGAGTCAGCATTGAAAAGATCAATTAAAGAGAAAAAATTCAATTTCAAAAACATTATTATCAACATGACATTTCTTTGTAAAGGTTCTTGTAAATTGCTTTTCCATTCAGTAAAAATTTTCTGGATTAAGTGCAAAAGTCATCTGTTAATCAGTGAGATTTACTTTTAAAATTAAACTAAAAGGAAAACAAGACTATGAAAACAATATTTCATTCTTCTTCAGCTTGCTTTGTACATGGACCTGCTATTAAGATTTGATATTTAATCATTTCAAGCTCATAGGTTTTAATTATTTAAAAAAATTTTTTTTAATTAGGCATTTAGGCCTGAAGTCCTTTTCAGTTTTACACATCTTTTTCTGTCATATAAGCCCTGTCTTTTAGTAAGAGTTAAGAATTCCCATAAGATTGTAAGTTATATGATTGCATGGAATAAATCAACCATTTCCTTCTATCTCCAGCCCCATTGGTGGTGCAAGCCCCTTGCCTGCTCACTAAGAACCATGGATGGATTTCATGGCAAATGTGTATCTTTCACAAACACTAAGTTGAAACTTAGATATTCTTTATATTTATTTAAGATTTTTTGATATGGATCATTTTAAAGTCTTTATTAGCTCCCTGACCAGAGGTTGAATTTGCAACCTCTGCATTGGAAAGCCAAGTCGTAACCCCTGGACCACCAGGAAAGTCCCACTTTACATTTATAATTATATAAGAAACCAGAGACATCATGCTAAGCTTATAGTCAGCCCTGGGCATGCAAAAAAGGCACACTTGTTATTAAAAATGAAAAGAAAAGCAGGAGACTTGTGTATGAATATCAAGAGATTTGCAGAGAGATATTTATAGCAGTGCTGTCCATAATGGTAGAACAGGTCTAGCATGGCAGCTAAACCAGTCTTGGTGTGAGCACAGGTTCATACTGCTGGGCCTATGCACAGCCTCCACACCGGCTACCATGGAGAATGTGCCCACGAGCTCATTGAGCAAACTCGTGTTGGCCAAAAATAGTCCTGGCTGAGTATTCTCTGCCAGGTGACTCCTTCTGTCTACTTGGCTGTTTCATGCTTCTTTTTAGGTGGATGTGCTCCTGTGGGCAGGGCCTTCCCAGGCGGCTCACCATAAAGAATTCTCCTGCAATGCAGGAGATGAAGGAGACATAGGTTGGATCCCTGGGTCAGGAAGATTCCCTGGAAGAGACAATGGCAACCCCCTCCAGTATTCTTGCCTGGATAATCCCATGGGCAGAGGAGCCTGGCAGGTTATAGTCGATAGGGTTGCAAAGGGTCAGACATGAGTGAAGTGACCACGTGCACTCCTGTGGGCAAACGACAGCAAATTCTGCACCCTTCATGCCAATTCCAAGTTCATCCTGTTTCGTCATTTTTCAGATATGGTGAGACCAACAGATCGGAAGAAAATTACTATTGCAAAGATAGTTTGTTTTAATCACAGATCCCAAGAGCAGGAGGCAAGCAACACCACAGGAAGTTATACAGGGAAGTCAGTCAGAAGGTAGAGGGGGAGGGGGACACTGTGGCAAGAACTTTTGTTGTGGTTTCTGTGGCAAGGAGTAGCTTAGGCAGGATAAGCAAGTTTAGGACTGGCTAGTCTGAATAACTTCTTCAGGCTTTGGGGTGTAGGGACTATCCCTAGTTATTGACTACCTGGACCTGCATGATTAGGGCAGAGGAATAGATGCCCAGAGCATAAGAACTTGATAAAGTCAGTAGTTGTCTCATATATGCAAGGTGCAGTTGCAGGAGAGTTGTTTGCTGTCTTAAGATATTAGCTAGCCCTGAGACAGTCATGCCAGAGTCAGTCTCAAGATGTCAAAACATCAAAATTAGAGAATAATAAGACATGATTTCTTATTCTCTTTCAGCCAGGTTGCATATGGAATCTTAGGTCCCCAACTGGGGATCAAACTCATCCCCCCTGCATTGGAAACTCAGAGCTTTAACCACTGGACCACCAAAGAAGTCCTCTAAAATGTGATTAATATACATACATATGATTTCTCCCAATATCTCTTGGTCTCTAATTTTTCAGGTCTTATCCTTCAAAGACCCTAAACAAAATCAGCCACACTATCCTATCACTACCAGTGAGTCAATATATGTTTTATCTCAAGATGCTTCTCTCTACCAAACATGGATTACCAGATACACTCATTGAAACAGGAAGCCTGAATTATCATAGAGTTTATCTTCTATCCCCTGGATCATCTGTCTTACCCAAAGCCTCCTCCTTACCATTACTTGCTTGTCTGATGAACCCAATGTCATCAGTATAATGGACCATCTCTAGAACATCCAGAAAACTGGTGCAGGCCCTTTTCAGACTAAATGATGACAAAGAGTAGGAGAGTTAACATAATCCTGGAGCAAAGAATACATGCATCCTCAGTTGCCCCACATTCAACCACATTGCTTCTGTAGCTCCTTCTTCCTATGGGGAAAAAAACACCAGAGCATCTAATATAAAAGTTGAAAAAAGGGCTCCTCTTTGCCTAGGTTTGTAGTGAACTGTTAGCATCTGCCAATGTCTAGCTATTTTTTAACAATCAAACTGGTTAATTAAATTAAGATATGATGGGGCTTATTATCGCTGAATTCTTTAGCTTTTTAAGGGCAATGTTCCCTGTTTCTTCTGAGATGTGACCTTTTTTTTTTTTTTTTTTAATTATTATGTTGGCTGGGGAGTGGCAGGGATGGGAGAGAAGTCCCCTCCAGAGCTCCCAGTTGGCCTTCTGTACTATTTTAGATCTTACCCCCCAGGACAAGAAACCAGTGCAGGCCTTCTGCCACCTCCCAAGTANCTGAGATGTGACCTTTTTTTTTTTTTTTTTTTAATTATTATGTTGGCTGGGGAGTGGCAGGGATGGGAGAGAAGTCCCCTCCAGAGCTCCCAGTTGGCCTTCTGTACTATTTTAGATCTTACCCCCCAGGACAAGAAACCAGTGCAGGCCTTCTGCCACCTCCCAAGTACATTCATTTGTATATTTGAGGACTAGTAAAATAACTACCAGATGGATATGTGGATCCAGTGAGCTGAACTTGGGCCAGGACTCCATTTTAATCCAATCCAAATATGTCTCACCCCTACACTCTAGAAGAGGAATTCTTCATGGTATTTTAGATGCCGTGATATTAACCCCAACCTAAGCCACATGTCTAACCGACCTCAAGTATTCTCCTAACTGGTGTAAATGAACCTAGATTGCTTTAAGTGGATTGTTACAGACATCTGCTGTGATATTAGTAGATGCTTCTTCATGTGTGTTGTGCATTCAGTCACCCATTCATGTCCAACTCTTTGCAACTCCATGGACTGTAACACACCAAGCCTGCCTCATGAGGATCCAGCATTTTCTTCAGAGGAAATGACTTGGGATTTAAAAATAAGTTCAAAAACTGGACAAGGGATCATGACTTTTTTTTTTTTTTTTTGGACTGACTAGGCACAAATCTTTGACTTATTTGGCTCTCTATATTTTATACCTTGAGCTATAATATTATGGGCTGTCCATTTATCTTGCCCCTAGGAGTATCATGTCCAACAATATATCCCTGAAGTTCTCTATAGGCCAGCTCCCCTTAGCTGTCTTTCAGACCTTGCTACCAATTATGATTGGAGAGTTTCTAAAGTTTAAGCTCTGCCACCCAGTTGGTGCTATTCTTGCACTCCTCAATCCCACTGCTATCAGAAAACCCAATTCTGTAACAGCACCTCCTGTGTCACCCATAAGAGACATTCATCACTGAACAGCTCAGAAGCACTACAACCTGGTACTCATCAGAGCATCTCATCAGTTTAGAAGGTGGAGTTTCCTCCCGGGTCTGCCACAGCGGGCTGGGATTTTGCAGCCAAACATCGTGTACCTCTCTCACCATGCTCACTTGTCTGAGCCGCTGGCTCCACTGTCTGACATAGTAGTTCCATTAATAACATCTCTCATTTATTTATTGAAGGCCATTGCTTTTTCCAGCTCCTAAGTGTTAGCATTGTTAACACTTTCATAATGTCTTCAACAGGGTAATAAATCTTGCATCCTGAGATGGTGCTCCCCTACTGACGGATTCTCTTATCCAAGATAATGTTCCACCTGTCCACCCAGATCCAGCAGCCTCAGAATTCAGTCCCATATACACTCCCCAGGCTCTGCCTGCTACATGTGGGCTAGTCTCGCAGGATTCTCTGTTTAGTGCCAGCATGCATCTGGCAGGCCAATCTTGTTCTTCTGATGACAGTAGGAGAGGTGAGGACAGATCCCAAAGAGGTGTTATTATCTTATAAGGCAGAGGCCTCTGTGTTGTCTTAAAGCCAGGTAGGAATGTCAGACTTTAACAGGAAGAATGTGGGCTACTTTTCTAGGTCTTTTGTTCAAGGGAAGCTGGACATTCTAGCTTTCTAAGTACACAGACTCAGATTTCATCTCACATCTCAGAGTCAAAACCTTGGCAGTCAAAGTCTTGAGCATAGCAGTCTTGCCAGGGTTAAGGATTCAACACTAGGTGGTCCCTTCCTGCCCTTAGAACTAGGTCCTGGACCTTCTCCTCAGCAATATTTTGTTTTCCCTCTAGTTGTTGGAAATGAGTCTTTTTATTGATATACGCTCCTTAAGAGAAACTTCGGTTTTCACATGTCTCCTTAAATTAGTAATTAATCTCCTTCTGTCTTCCATTGCTTTTACCAATAGCACTAACAAGAACCAGGAGATTTCATACTCTTTATACTTATCAGTTTCTTTAAATGCTTTCAAATTTTATAATTTAAAAAATTCCTTAATAATATTTATTATTTAAATAGGCAAATTCTTTAATAATGGCATAACTAAGGCTGTTTCCACTTTTCCTCGTTATAAATAACTCAGATAAGCACATAGTTCTTCCATCTCTTCCTTACCCGAAAGGTAAGCATATAGCACTAGTGCCATGGGTACACACAAACACAAACAGCACAGCACATACACCATGGAACACACACACACACACACACACACACACCCTTTCAGAAAGAACAATCTGGGAGTTTTATTTATTTGACTTTTCCTTAAGATTTATTTGAAGGGTCAAATGAAGACACTGAAAACCAGTACTTCTTCCCCAACCTCTCAAGGTTTTAGAGGAGAAGGAAACTGAATCTCAGGAAAGTTAGAGGCCTCTGGGCAACCAAGACCAGCCCCTGAGGCCAGTGCCATCCAAGGAAGCTCACCTCCGCTCTACTGTTTCAAGACATTTTCTTTTTCTGATTACCGAGCCAGAAAATTGTTCAAGGTGACTCAAGTGTAAACTGTACTGGAACTTTCTCCTTAAAACCAGTTTGTGGTTTTTCTTTCTTTTGTGAAAGGGATGAATCTCTTTTAATAACGATTTCCTGCAGCTGGCCTTCACGTTCTGTGGCTCTGTGGCTTTCCAGATGCAAAACAGTCTTATTATGGGTTTCTGTAGACACATAATATTTTAAGTGGAAGATCAAAGGTTAAAACAAACTGTTTCAGTTTTCTTTCAATTGTGTATTGGGATTCACATTTTCTCTTATCTCTTCTAAATATATGATTAACAATATTTTATAAGCAATTGCTGTTGGTTAGTAACTCAGTCATGTCTGACTCTTTATGACCCCATGGGCTGTAGCCCACCGGTTTCCTCTGTCCATGGGTTTTTCCAGGCAAGATCACTAGCGTGGCTTGCCATTTCATTGGTTAGTAATTAACTTAATAAATCACCATTTACTGATTCACCTTAGATTTGTGGAACATCGTCTTATTCAGTCCTTACCCCAGGGCTGAAGATACATTTATATTTCAGTTTGTACTTGTTTTAACCATTGTTCGCAGTTCATGTGTTTTTTTTTCCCTAAAGCAATTTCAAGAGATAACCATTTTAAACATCAAAAAGGGAATAAGGATAGATATTTGACTTGAACTTTAGAACTACAAACAAGTTTTGCACTTTAGAAATAACTTCAATTAGTTCCAGTGTTTCCACTTTTTCTATGATTAACTCCATACCTTCTTATTCAGTATTTCCTGTCCTGTGATCTATACCTACTATTTACAGTAGTACCTTCTATGTGTTAAGAGGTGTATCTGCATTAGCTCATTTAATCCTCATAGTAACAAATATTTATGTGGGTTAGGGGTTGTTATTATATTCATTTCACAGATGAAGAATTGGAGTCTTAAAGAGGTTAAGTGTCAAATACATGTCTAGGTCATGGTTCATCTGTTTCTGAATTTCAATTACATTTTATGCTTCCCATAGTTTAGAAATAATTTCTACAACTATTTGGATAATTTCTTTGATTTAGTTTAATTTCTATGATGTCTCCAAGGACTCCAAGTCATATTTCAAATTACAGAAGTTTTATTAGACATATAGTAAAATATGCTTTATGCTCACAGCCAGATTTGTCCAGATGCAGCATACTGGTGACATCCTATGAATGATATGAACACCAAATTGTCATCAGGTTCTCCCTTTAACATTCAGTATTTCCTTTGTGAATTGAAATGAAAATACAGAATCATGATGGTTTGGTTGACAAAATGCTAAGTGTTTGAATGCAGGGCTTCATCTAGCCAGGAGTGTATATAAATACTTATAAAATATAAGCCTAGAGATTTGAATCCAGAAAGATCAGGGACAAGTTTGCTAGACTGTCTCCTTTCAGAAACCACATCCTTTGACTTTTTAATTCTGTTCATGGATGTATCTTCAGATCTTACATGCAAAATGACAGAAATTATAAGAATTATACTCTTAAAACAAACTTATTGTTATCAAAGGGGAAGTATGGGGAGGAGGAAGAAATTAGGACCTTGGGATTAACATACACACACTGCTATATATAAAATAGATAATCAACAAGGACCTACTGTACAACACAGGAAACTACTCAATATTCTGTAATAATCTATATGTGAAAAGAATCTGAAAAAGAATGAATATATGTGTATGTATAACTGAATCACTACACTGTACACCTGAAACTAATACAACATCATAAATCAACTATACTCCAAAAGATTTATTTTAAAAAAGAACTATATTCTTGAATTAATCTAAGGATAACCTAGTAAATCTTCACTGGCATATGCATTACATCAGAATTACAAATAATTTAGAAAAATGATTTAATGATTCATTTTGGCCCAATAATTGTATTTTAATCATATTTAAAACCTAAAAAGTTAGAGTGAAGGATGTTGACAAGGTTGTTACTAACATTGTTTAATAATAAAATTTATCTAGAATTCAGTTTCGCAATTTGTGTCTGAGAACAGTAGGACATGAAACTATGAACTATTCTACTTCTCTCACAGTACTCTATGATTGGCAAAACATTTAAACTTCTCTTCAAATATATCCCACTGATAAAATTTTTGTGAGATGACAGATTTCTTTGTCTGTCAGTTGAGAAAATAAACCCTATGGGGCTAAACAAATTTCTTTAAAGTCAACATTGAACATAGGTCATGCTACAAAAACTGTTAAGCTTACATTATAGTGTGTTATGAAAATTCATCAGCATTATTATGTTGGTTGCTATTTTCAATACTGGCTCTGCATCTGCCTGTTTCTGTCTAGCTATTGATTACCATAGATTCTCCTGTTTACCAATGTCATAGTTTAAATTTTTGAAAGATGGATCTGATGTTGAATAGTTGGCTTCTGTGCACAGGTACTGAACTGAATTTTGGTGCTGGAGTTTGGGGTGAAGCAGAAAAGATTATTATTATTATTATTTTTTTTTTTTTTTGCTTTGCCAGGGAAAGAAGGACATAGGGGGCTCATGGTTCACAAACTGTGTTCCGACCTCGGAGAATTCAGAGAGGAGTCTTATAGCAATGGTTCAAGGGTGGAGTTGCTAACAAGGATCAGGGTGTGTGCAAGGCCTGCACTCCTTTAATCTGGCCTCAGGTTGTCTCAGGACGAGCTCCTCTGCTTCCTTAAGTCTGGCCTCAGATGGCCTCTTCTCTTGTATTTGTATCTCTTCCTTTCTCTGATTAGCAACTGTTTGAGTCTGCCCTTAAGAATTCAGGGAAGGTCAGGGAGGCTGGATTCTACTCCCTACAAATAAGAAACAGGGGATATAGAGAGGTTTCCATGCCCAGGAACCCCACAGGGTCCTGTTCAGTTTCAGATCTAATTGACCCCGCTCACTTTTTGATGTCAGGACTTAGGTCTCCTCTAGCAAATGTGATCTGTACTGACATCATAGCATGTGGCAAGGAGGACTATTGACAATCCCACAGCAGAGGGGAACTCTCCTCTCTGCGTCACCAGAACAGCCCTGGATCTGGCTACCTAGTGTTTCCTTATTTCCAGAATTTTTTCAGATTTCACTGCAAACTTAAAATAAAGCTCAAATTTTATTTGAGCCAGTTGAGTAGGCTTGTGTCCCCTGTAAAGAAGGGCTTACTGCACAACAGATGCTAACAACCTTATCAAAAAAAAAAAAAAATTTCACATCCACTGTTTATGTCTTAAAATACATAGTGAACTAAAACACATTATGGAAAATTATGTCTTTTGAGGAGCAAGGTAAAAATTAAATAAATACTCCACTTCTATGAAAAGAGACAGCAATCCCAACATGCAGGAAAGGAACAGATAAGGACACATTAAGAAGTACAATGGAGAAGGCAACGGCACCCCACTCCAGTTCTCCTGCCTGGAAAATCCCATGGATGGAGGAGCCTGGAAGGCTGCAGTCCATGGGGTCACTGAGGGTCAGACACAACTGAGTAACTTCACTTTCACTTTTCACTTTCATGCATTAGAGAAGGAAATGGCAACCCACTCCAGTGTTCTTGCCTGGAGAATTCCAGGGACAGGAGAGCTTGGTGGGCTGCTGTCTATGGGGTCACACAGAGTCGGACACGACTGAAGTGACTTAGCAGTAGCAAGAAGTACAAAAAGGGAGGGAGGAGAAAAGGGCAAACAGATTTTTTTCCCCCTTTGTTTTGATATTCCAGAGATTTGGGTGTCAAATAGAACTTAAGTTTCTCTAAATTAAAACACAACATGGCAGTTAAGTGGGTTTCTGTGAGGCTAGACTGCTTAGGTTCACATCAAGCCTTGGCTAAATTTCGCTGAATGACCTAGGAAACTAACCTCTCTGTGCCTCAGTTTCTCATCCTTAAATTTGATAGAATAACCTTCACTTTTTAACTAATTATCTTAGCTCTTTTGAAAATAGACTAAGACTATTTTATGTATTTATAATAAATAAACAAATATATAGCTCCAGAGGCATTTATTATATATTCTTGATTGGACAAAGATAGGGTAATAACCCTGGATAAGTTTGTGATCTGACTAGGGAGTCAGAAAGCAAGGAGACTAAAGCTTCTTTCTCAGTTGCCCAAAGCATTATAGACCCTCTACAGCCCAGTTTGGGGACTTGCAGTAATCCTAGACCATAGCACAGCACTCCTTTCTCCACCAGGAAATCTTATAATCTCAAAAATTTTATTCCTTTTCCACCAAGGAATATCTACTTAAATACGCCCTGGAACTGAATAGCGCCTAAGCTAAAAGTGTGTACAGCAATTCATGACAGGCAGCAATTTTACCCTTGTCTCAAGATCTTGTTTTGGCG
Source organism: Oreotragus oreotragus (assembly GCA_006410675.1). Lineage (NCBI taxonomy): Eukaryota > Metazoa > Chordata > Mammalia > Artiodactyla > Bovidae > Oreotragus > Oreotragus oreotragus. Next base: position 712,461 of record SJYX01024075.1, on the reverse strand, counting down.
GGTGCTACAAATCTATCATCTAGAATTGCATGGGTGCCTGACCCTGACCTGCTAACTTTGTCAGCCTGTAGCGTTCTGAGCTCTAAATCCCTGCCTGTGTTCCTCACCAGTTTGACTGGTAAATATGCAACCCTTGGTTCTTTCCTGGCTACCTAGGTTCAATCTTAATACTTTGATCCCTTAAGGGAGGTACTTGGTGTCCTCTAACTCAAGTGGTTTCAAACATCCGGAGTTTGCTGTCTGGATTTCAGCTGTTCTTCCATCAGCTGTGTTTCTTTGCCTAACCTTTTGGGCAGGTTGACTTGGTTCTGGGCTCTGGGTTCCTGCCACCCACAGTCTTGGCATATCACATCCAACTCTTTGAGAACATCAGATGAGGTGAGTATCAGGACAGGAGCTAGAACTAACATTTACAGACTGACTACTAAATTTAGGAGCTACACTAGATATTATAAATGTGCACAAAAGTGTGTGTGCGTATTTAAACCTTGTTGAAAACCATGATATAAAGATTATTAGCCCCATCTTGCAAATGAAAAAACTGAGGCCCAGAAATCATACATAAATTTTGAGAAACTGCACACAGTCATTGGACAGGGAATTTTGCCTCCTCGTCACCATTGAACACAATTGCATCTATGACACACCATTAGTAGTTGGATGTTTGCCTTCATCCTTGGCTTTCTTTCTTTCACTTGTTTGTGGAAAGAACTGCCTGTGTGGTTATTTATTTATTTTTTTTCTAAATAAACCTTGGCTATTAAAAAGAATCAGAGTTTCCTGGAACCAGCCATTCACTGCAACTCATATAATACAGATTCTTCCTGCACTTCTTGACTTTCATTTGAGCCAGAATGGGAAACAGCATAGTGGTTAATACACAGGTCTGGGGGCTAGACATGTGTGAGTCAAGTTCTGGCACCTGGGCTCACTGGTATACTCTGGGACTAACTGCTTAACATCTATGAGACTGTATACATGGAGCTTTTCATAGGACCTGGAATGGATGAAGATGAAGTTCTCAATAAACTCTACATACCTTTGTGCTACTAATTCATAATTATTATCTATCATCATGGTCTTCCAATGTGAAAGTGAATGCATTAGTGCTCAGTTGTGTCCAGCTCTTTGTGACTCCCATGAACTGTAGCCTGCCAGGTTCCTCTGTCCATGGAATTCTCCAGGCAAGAAGACTGGAGTAGATTACTATTTCCTTCTCCAGGGGATCTTCCTGACCCAGGGATCAAACCCGGATCTCCCACATCATAGGCAGATTCTTTACCATCTGAGACACAGGGAAGCCCAGTACACCTTCCCAGTCCTGTATTCTAAATTGACATCAAGCAAGGAGTAGGGCATAAATATTTGGAAAACCAGTTCTCTCTTTTCTTCAACATTCTGTCCTCTACTGTCTTTCAAGAGAAGAAAACATAAGGGGTTGGAAGATTTAAATCTTAGGAAGGATGAAAAGATGTTCACATTCTAGTTACTTTCTGATAATTGATAATTGACAATTGATCTGTTATAGTAAGTCATGCCTTGAAACTAGAAAGTTAACGGAGTTACCATACAGAAGTTGCATGAAAGTAGATTAATGAATGGAAAGTGAGCTAGAATTTACTAGTGAAATGCAGAAACTTTCCATCTGGATCACTGATACAAATCTGGTCAGGTTGTTACACTACTTCTTACCATAATATTTGTAACAGCAAAGCTGAGGGTACTCTGTATTCCATGATCTTCAGGCAGATACTAGCTCAAAAATAGCTTTAGAAAATAGAGTGCATATCCTCTTAATGACTCACTCCAAATAAGCTCTTGAAGTACTTTAGTCCTATATTTGCTCATCTAAAATACTATATTATTTTCTTATATTGACTGCCTACGGCTTCATCAGTGAATAGTGAGTCCAAAAATTGATAAACAATTTTAAGTGCAAGTTAGTTGAGCTGTATTTCCATTATCCCAGTATTACGTGATCTTAAGCAGGTTGCTTAGTGTCTTCATATTTTGGCCTGGAGAATTCCATGGACTTTATGGTCCATGGGGGTCACAAAGAGTTGGACACAACTGAGAGACTTTCACTTTCACTTTAGTGTCTCTGGCATCTGTTTTTGCCCTCCATAAAATAAGCATCGTCTTTGTATTTATTAAAGTATAATTGACATGCAGTATCATGTTAGTTTTAGGTGTATATCACAGGGGTTTGTTTTATGTATTTAAGATCCGATTTACAATGTTGTGTTACCTCCTGAGGTTCTCAGTCACTCAGTTGTGCCCAGCTGTTTGCTGCCCCTTGGAATGTAGGCTCCTCTGCCCATGATATTTTCCAGGCAAGAATTCTGGTGGAGGGTGCCATTGTCTACTCCCGGGATCCTCCCAACCCAGGGGTCGGACCCACGTTTCTTGCATCTCCTGTATTGGCAGGCAGATTCTTTAACAGTAGTGCCACCTAGGAAAGTAATTCCGTTATGCATGTACATATATTTATTCTTTTTTAAGATTCCTTTCTCATATAGATGATCACAGAATACTGAGCAGACTTCCCAGTGCTATCCCTTAGGTCATTGTTGGTTATCTTCAGACATGTAGTAGTATGTGCATGTTCATCCCAAGCTTCCGGTTGATAACTACCTGCTATGTTTCCTCTTTGGTAACGGTAAGTTTGTTTTCTACATTGTTAGTCTCTTTCTGTTTTGTAGCAAAGTTCATTTGCTTCTTTAAAAAAAAGTTAGGTTCCACATGAGTGTCATCATGTATTATTTGTCTTTCTTTGTACGTACTTTTTGAAATTGTCAACATAATAACTCTAGTTACTATCAACATAACAAAATTGATACTACATTACTGACTATATTCCTGATGATGTACATTATATCCATGCAATTTCTTTATTCTATAATTGGGAAAGTGTACCTCTTCATGATTACCTATTTTTTAAACCCGTTCCCCCCTGGCCTGGGCATTGCCATTTTTTTTTTTTTCCTGCGTCCATAAATTTCTTCCTGATTTTCATTTGTTTTGGCTTTTAGATTCCACCTGTAAGTGAAATCACATGGTAATTTTTTTTTGCCATGTCTGACAGCATAATACCTAGTAGGTTCATTCATGTCATAAATGGCAAGATCTCAATCTTTTTCATTGTCAAATAATATTCCACTGTATATATTTACCACATCTTTTGTATCCATTCAACTATCAATGGACATTTGGGTTGTTTCCATATCTTGGATATGGTAAATAATGCTGCAGTGAACAAGGGATGCATATATCTTTTCAAGTTAGTATTTTCATTTTCTTTAGTAAATATCCAGTGGTAGGATTGCTTGATAGTATGATAGTTCTGGGCTTCCTTGTGGCTCAGTTGTAAAGAATCCACTTGCAATCCAGGAGACATGGGTCCAATTCCTGGGTCAGGAAGATCCCTTGAAGGAGGGCATGGCAACCTACTCCAGTGTTCTTGCCTGGAGAATTCCACGGACAGAGGAGCCTGGTGGGCTACAGTCCATAGGGTCGCAAAGAGTCAGATACAACTGGAGCAACTAAGTGCCCAGCATACACATCCCTCACATGTAGTCAAAGTCTTGTTATTTCACTGGATCTTGGGATGAGTGAAACTTCATGCAAGGCCTTTGAGAGAGGGATTTCAGTTTCCTTTAGCACTTTGGGACACTTAGATGTCAGGACCTTGGTTTTCCTAAGTCAAATGTATTGGGGGCTTACCTCTTCAGTGTTGATCTCAAGGGATAGGGGGCCTTAACCCTGTGCTTCTCCAGGAACAATGCTTCTCAGGTAAGATTTCCCCCTATTGGTGCTGGGCGGGGGGAGAAAAGGGGAGTTAGTGAGAGCATTTCTCTCCCTCTACTACTAATTTTGATGTGGTCATTTTTTATCTTTCATTGCATAGCAGGTGTTTAGCTAATCCTCATGTTCATTTCAGAAGAAACTGATCTATATGTAGCATATATTTGTTATGTCCATGGGAGAAGGTAAGTTCCTACACCACTATCTTGAACTTGCCCCTAAAATAAGTATCTTAATGGCATAATTTGTGTGGTTTTGCCATTAACAAATCACTCTCCCATGCATTATCTCAGTTCAAATAACAGTTCTCTCCTCACTACCTCCTTAAGTTGCTGTGGAAATAAAGCAGTTATTAGGTATAAAAAGCTTTTGAAATGTTAAAGAGGCTGGTCAAATGCATTCAGTAATAATGATTTCACAGTGTAACTAGAAAATACTCCATAGAAGACCCATGTTTCCATTGTTTAAGCACACATGGCTCTCAAACCATGAACACAGACATCCACTGGTTTTTTTAGCTAGTGAGCAGGAAATGGCAACCCACTTTAGTGCCCTTGCCTGGAGAATCCTGTGGAAGAGGAGCCTGGAGGCTACAGTCCACAGGGTTGCAAGAGTCAGACATATATGAAGCTACTGAGCATGCAGGAACATTTAACTTGCATTAGCCCTCTGCATCAGACAAGGCAAGGCAGCCAGTGGAGGACAGCTTCATCAGCTCCACGCCAAATGAAGTCTATGATGGGCTCCTTCTAAACAAGGACACTTTATAGATGCTATTCCAAGAAACCCACACAATGCAGAAGTGTTTTTCCTTTCACACTTCCCACTGGTATAGTAAATAGTAACTTTGTGCCAACCATTCATAAACTTCTATGCCACACACATCTAAAGTACCTATTTTGAGATGTTATAAGAAAACGCAATTTTTAAAACATCTCAGTGTTTTTCAGTTTTCACTTTTCTCTGTAAGCTCATGATTTAAAAGCATTTCCATAATGAAAAAGGCATTTGAAAAGCACATAATTATGAGCGGTTTTTGAAAAAAGGCAGAAGATGTAATTGAAAACTCCTATTCTTATGAAAGCAGCAATCTATTTTTGCAAATTTAAAAACTTTGCAGATCTAAAAAAAATCTTTTAAACACACAGTGGAGCAGTCTTAGTAGTCGACGACAGTTTCTGCCAGCATTACATGAGTTACTGGCCTACTTTCTATTTGTTGTCATTTTTAATGTTTTTAATATTAACAAATATAAATTGTTACAATGAAGAACTCTACAGATAACATTATTTAAATTAGTCAATTTTATGCTGCTTAAAAAATGATGTTGTATGTTTTTGCTTTTTTTTAATTAAATTATTTTCTATTGAAGGATAATTGTTTTACAGAATTTTGGTGATTTCTGTCAAACCTCAACAAGAATCAGCCATAGGTATACATATATCCCCTCCCTTTAGACACTCCCTCCTATCTCTCTCCCCATCCCACCCCCCTAGGTTGATACAGAGCCCTTATTTATTTAAATTAGTCAGTTTTATGCCGTTTAAAAATAAATGATATTGTATTTTTAAAGTGTAATAATATATAATATATATAATATAACAATTTAATAAATAGATTCCAGTCTTCATAGATATCAGAATATTAATGGTGAAAATTTATAAACTATATTGTCAACTCCTAAGAGCTTTCAGTGAAACCTATCAACTGCTAAACATCAATTTATGAGGACTTTAAAAATATTTATTAAAGTCCCTTTGTTACTTTCAGTGTACATGCAATATAGAACAATATTAGTGAAAATATGTGAAAAAAAAATGTCCTGAATTTGAAGCACATAATGATTATTGACTCTTCTGTTCTTATTTAAATATAGCAGCAGGCCCAGACTACCTAGAATTGCTTTCCTGAAAGCTTACAGATAATAAATGCTATCAGTAGAAGTCACCATTATATTTAGAGTCAAAAGATGTATTCTGTACTTCTAAGGTAAGTAGATCTATTTAAATCTGAAGATAGTGTTAAACTTTATACTATAGGGGAACTCTCACAAATACATCACAGATTTAAGCATTCAGTTCAGTTCAGTCACTGAGTTGTGTCCGACTCTTTGCGACCCCATGAACCTCAGCACACCAGGCCTCCCTGTCCATCACCAACTTGGAGTCCACCCAAACCCACGTCTATCAAGTCGGTGATGCCATCCAACCATCTCATCCTCTGTCATCCCCTTTTCCTCCTGCCCTCAATCTTTCCCAGCATCAGGGTCTTTTCAAATGAGTCAGCTCTTCACATCATGTGGCCAAAGTATTGGAGTTTCAGCTTCAACATCAGTCCCTCCAATGAACACCCAGGCCTGATCTCCTTTAGGATGGACTGGTTGGATCTCCTTCCAGTCCATGGGACTCTCAAGAGTTTTCTCCAACACCACAGTTCAAAATCATCAATTCTTCGATGCTCAGCTTTCTGTATAGTCCAGCTCTCACATCCATACATGCCTACCGGAAAAA
>SJYX01024075.1:665658-704983 GCA_006410675.1 Oreotragus oreotragus | reverse complement strand
TAAGTTAAATAAGCAAGGTAACAATATACAGCCTTGACGGACTCCTTTTCCTATTTGGAACCAGTCTGTTGTTCCATGTCCAGTTCTAACTGTTGCTTCCTGACCTGCATACAGATTTCTCAAGAGGCAGGTCAGGTGGTCTGGTGTTCCCATCTCTTTCAGAATTTTCCACAGTTTATTGTGACCCACACAGTCAAAGACTTTGGCATAGTCAATAAAGCAGAAATAGATGTTTTTCTGGAACTCTCTTGCTTTTTCCATGATCCAGCAGATGTTGGCAATTTGATCTCTGGTTCCCCTGCCTTTTCTAAAACTAGCTTGAACATCTGGAAGTTCACGGTTCATGTATTGCTGAAGCTTGGAGAATTTTTGAACATTACTTTACTAGCATGTGAGATGAGTGCAATGGTGCAGTAGTTTGAGCATTCTTTGGCATTGCCTTTCTTTGGGATTGGAATGAAAACTGACCTTTTCCAGTCCTGTGGCCACTGTTGAGTTTTCCAGATTTGCTGGCATATTGAGTGCAGCACTTTCACAGCATCATCTTTCAGAATTTGAAATACCTCAACAGGAATTCCATCATCTCCACTAGCTTTGTTTGTAGTTATGCTTCCTAAGGCCCTCTTGACTTCACATTTCAGGATGTCTGGCTCTAGGTGAATGATCACACCATTGTGATTATCTGGGTCGTGAAGATCTTTTTTGTACAGTTCTTCTGTGTATTCTTGCCACCTCTTCTTAATATCTTCTTCTTCTCTTAGGTCCATACCATTTCTGTCCTTTATTGAGTCCATATTTGCATGAAATGTTCCCTTGGTATGTCTAATTTTCTTGAAGAGATCTCTAGTATTTTCCATTCTATTGTTTTCCTCTATCTCTTTGCATTGATTCCTGAGACAGGCTTTCTTATCTTTCCTTGCTATTCTTTGGAACTCTGCATTCAAATGGATATATCTTTCCTTTTCTCCTTTGCTTTTCACATCCCTTCTTTTCACAGCTATTTGTAAGGCCTCCTCAGACAGCCATTTTGCTTTTTTGCTTTTCTTCTTCTTGGGGATGGTCTTGATTCCTGTCTCCTGTACAATGTCACAAACCTCCATCCATAGTTCATCAGGCACTCTGTCTATCAGATCTAGTCCCTTAAATCTATTTCTCACTTCCACTGTATAGTCATAAGGGATTTTGTTTAGGTCATACCTGAATAGTCTAGTGTTTTTCCCCACTTTCTTCAATTTAAGTCTGAATTTGGCAATAAGGAGTTCATGATCTGAGCCATAGTCAGCTCCCGGTCTTTTTTTTTTTTTTTTTTTGGCTGACTATATAGAGCTTATCCATCTTTGGCTGTAAAGAATATAATCAATCTGATTTTGGTGTTGACCATCTGGTGATGTCCATATGTAAAGTCTTCTCTCGTTTTGTTGGAAGAGGGTGTTTTCTATGACCAGTGCATTCTCTTGGCAAAATTCTGTTAGCCTTTGCCCTGCTTCATTCTGTATTCCAAGGCTAAGTTTTCCTGTTCCTCCAGGTGTTTCTTGACTTCCTACTTTTGCATTCCAGTCCCCTATAATGAAAAGGACATCTTTTTGGGGTGTTAGTAGAACTAATACCCTCCTCCCCCCCAAAAAAGATTTAAGCATTAGAAAACTTTATTTATTTGCAATCTAGGAAGTTTTTCATTTCCCTTTCTTAATTTTCAACAGATAAGTAAAGTAAAATACTGTCTAAAAGTTAAACAGTTAAATATAAATGATCTGTATATTTTATAAGAAAGAGAATAGAATGCATTTGGAGTTGATAAAATTATAGAAATGTTTAAAAGCTAATTTTAACTAATTAACTTCTATATTCTAAAATGGGTAGGAGACAAAAAAGTATGGATTTCTAGCTACAAATTCATTATTCCTTGAGGAAACTCAAACATTCTCTTCTTATTTTACACCTTTTTTTATGAGCATTTTAACAATTTCATAACTTCGATTAGCACCTTATATTCAGTTCAAACTATTTTTCTCATTTCAAGGCTCACTTAAACTCCTCCTGTCAGAGGCCCAGTGGTAGCCAAAGCTCATCCTCTTCCGCCTAAATGTAACCTTCTAGCCAACCAGAAATCTAATCTTGGAATTAACCTAAACTCTTTTCATTTCTTCCCGTGTTCAGTAATGCTGTCTTGATTTAGACGTCTCAAATCTAGCTCATGTTTAGGCTCTTAATTTGTCTTGCATGAACTCTCAGGGAAAATGACATAAGCTGACCCTGTGATAACTTGTTGTTGTTCAGTTGCTAAGTGGTGTCTGACTCTCTGCTGCATGGACTGCAGCACGCCAGGCTTCCCTGTCCTTCAGTGTCTCCCTGAGTTTGCTCATACTCACGTCCATTGGGTCAGTGACATCACCCAACCATCTCATCCTCTGTCAGCTCCTCCTCCTCTTACCCTCAATCTAACCCAGAATCAGTGTCAGGGAGGCCAACCAACCATTTCAGCCTCTGTTACCCTCTTCTCTTGCCCTCAGTCTTTCCCAGCATCAGGGTCTTTTCCAATGAGTTGGCTCTTCACATCAGGTGGCCAAAATATTGGAGCTTCAGCTTAGCAGCCATCAGATGGAAGGATGGAAGGAGGAAATAGTCTCTCACTGTAAGACTGCCCACAAATGTCTGTCTAAGCTCGGGAAGGCAGCACATTCCATTTAAAGACTGAAAGTAGTGGTGACGCCAAGAGATAAAGGATGAACTGAGATGAGTTCATACATTCCCAAAGCTCAGGAATATTATTGTTTTCACTTCTGAATATCTAATGCCTAGATAGCATTTCAGAGAAGGCAATGGCAACGCACTCCAGTACTTTGCCTGGAAAATCCCATGGATGGAGGAGCCTGGAAGGCTGCAGTCCATGGGGTTGCTACAAGTTGGACATGACTGAGCGACTTCACTTTCACTTTTCACTTTCCTGCATTGGAGAAGGAAATGGCAACCCACTCCAGTGTTCTTTCCTGGAGAATCCCAGGGATGGGGGAGCCTGGTGGGCTACCGTCTATGGGGTAGCACAGAGTCAGACACGACTGAAGCAACTTAGCAGCAGATAGCATTTGGCATTTTGTGGGCATTCAGTACACATTTGTTATACTAATGAAGAAACAAATATATTCAAGAGCTAAAAGACTTCAGAGGGCTTTTTAGGCTTTCTTCATATTTGGATATTCTTCAAAGGGTAGTGAGAAACCATTAAAAGATCTTAAGCTGCAGAATGACATAATCAGATCTACACCTTAGAAATATCATTCTAGTTACTGTTTGAAGAATAGAGGGAAGAAGCAGGAAGAAGGAGAATAATTGAGAGAACATTTTACTAGTCAGAGGGATGTGCTAGAGGCCTGAATTAGGAAGCTAAAATAAGGATTAGAGTAAGTAGATATCTGAGAGATGTTGAGGAGATTTGTCCCTAGGTCTTGGAGATTAATGAAGTAATTGAAGATAGGTTACAGAAGAGAGAGAACAATCAAGGATGGATTTATTGCTTTGACAACTAGCTGAAAGATTAATTGTAACATGAAACATGGGAGAAGAAAAAAAAAGTTTGTTTTTTGTTTTTCAAAGGTGTGCATTACAGCATTGGGCAGAGATATATTAAATGTGATATGTCAGAAAGACATGTCTAGAAGGCAGATTTGGATATATGGCTCTGGCACTCAGGAAATCATTGTCAGATACAAAGATGGAATCAAGACAGTCAGCGAGACTCCAGAAAAAAAGTGAAAGAGAGAGAGAAAGCAAGCTATGTGCTATGAGAGTAATAGAAAGTATTGCAATAAGAGGCACAGTCAGCAAAGGATATCAAGAAAAATGCCTGCTTATTCTGCAGCAAGTAGGTTCCAGTCTTGGTGAAAAAAAGTTTCAACAGAGTTCTTCATGTAGGATCCAGATAGCAGTTAGTTGAAGTGGGAGTTGAGAAAGTGAGAAAATAATGCACGTGAACAACCCCTTCAAAAGGTTTGCCTTTGAAAGGGAAGAGAGATAGAGCAGGTGGAGCCAGAAGACAATGTGAAATCCATTGAAAGCTTTGGATTTTTATCTTAATCATAATAAAGATTTGAATGAGTGAGTCACTCACTCGTGTCTGACTTTTTGTGACCCCATAGACTGTAGCCCACCAGTCTCTTCTGTCCATGGAATTCTCCAGGAAAGAACACTGGAGGGGGTTGCCATTCCCTTCTCCAAGGGATCTTCCTTATCCAGGGATCAAGCCCGGGTCTCCTGCATTGCAGACAGATTCTTTGCTGTCTAAGCAACCAGGAAAGCCCAATAAGGACTTAAGTATGTTTAAAGGGTCCTGACAAGGAACCAGTAGGTGGTAGTGGCTACAGATTTAGGAGAGAAAAGAGGAAGTAGATAGAGATCTATAATTAGTCAAGAAGGATGAGGATTCAAAAGCCAAAAGATAGCTTCAGTTCAGTTCAGTCGCTCAGTCGTGTCCAACTCTTTGCGACCCTGTGAATCGCAGCACGCCAGGCCTCCCTGTCCATCACCAACTCCCAGAGTTCACTCAGACTTGTGTCCATTGAGTCAGTGATGCCATCCAGCCATCTCATACTTTGTCGTCCCCTTCTCCTCCTGCCCCCAATCCCTCCCAGCATCAGAGTCTTTTCCAGTGAGTCAACTTTTCGCATGAGGTGGCCAAAGTACTGGAGTTTCAGCTTTAGCATCATTCCATCCAAAGAAATCCCAGGGTTGATCTCCTTCAGAATGGACTGGTTGGATCTCCTTGCAGTCCAAGGGACTCTCAAGNTTAATATTGTATCTTATTATATTCATTGTCTCACTTGTATATGTTGGAACTCAGTCACTAAGATTTTTGAGGTCTTATACAAGAACCTGTTTAGGAACTTCACGCTTTCAGTCACAGGGTTTATCCTTCCATTTTAAACAACTGAAAACATTAGGAAACAATATTGGAGATAACAATTCTAGGGACTGGACAAAAATATAGCACAAAATCGTGATCCCTGAGAAAAGGAAAGAAAGGAGGTATGCCCGAAAGTGGCCACAACTTACATCCTAGAGAAAGTTTATGGTCTACTTAAGAGGAAGGGAGAAGCCACACACCTGAGCAGTTTCCCTGAGTTGAGGGAACAGAGAAGAGGCGGCCAAGGCCAATTTGGAGAGGCCAAAGCAGGTAAAATCAGTAAAACAAAGTATCAGACAGCAAGCTGCAAGGAAAATCTCTGGAGGTCTTCAGAAATTTCTTTTCACATCTTCAGCTCAGTACTGATCAGTTCATGCTTATGAAGAACCTCCTCAAAACCAAAGAAACAACAAAAAGAGGCAAAACACAACCCAGAAAAGTAATTCAAAATGCATCATAGACCTGCATGTAAGAACTAAAACTGTAAAAAACTTCTAGGAGAAAAGTTGAGTAGAAGAGCTCGGCGATCTTGGGTTATGCAGAGATTTCTCAAAAAAACATAGAAACTGCAAACTAGAGGGGGTAAAGATCAGCAGATTGGACTTCATCAGATTTGTAGATCTTTATACTTCAAAAAACACTATTACACAATGAAAAGGAAAGTCACATGCTAGAAGAATATAGTTGGAAGACATATTTTTGATGAAAAGTTTGTATCCAAAATATATAAAGAATTATTTAACTCAATAACAAATAACCAAACTTAAAAAAAGGCAGAAAGATTTGAAAAGATAGTTCACTATAGAAGATAGATGATGAAATTATGACATACAATGATTTTCACATAATTAGTGATTCAGTTCAGTTCAGTCACTCAGTCATGTCCGACTCTTTGCAACCCCACAAACTGCAGCACGCCAGGCCTCCCTGTCCTTCACCAACTCCCAGAGTTCACCCAAACTCAACATCCATCAAGTTGGTGATGCCATTCAGCCATCTCATCCTCTGTCATCCCCTTCTTCTCCTGCCCCCAATCCCTCCCAGCATCAGAGCCTTTTCCAATGAGTCAACTCTTAACATCAGGTGGCCAAAGTATTGGAGTTTCAGCTTCAGCATCAGTCCTTCCAATGAACACCCAGAACTGATCTTTAGAATGGACTGGTTAGATCTCCTTGCAGTCCAAGGGACTCTCAAGAGTCTTTTCCAACATCACAGTTCAAAAGCATCAATTCTTTGGTGCTCAGCTTTCTTCACAGTCCAGCTCTCACATCCATACATGACTACTGGAAAAACCATAGCCTTGACTAGAGGGACTTTTTTGGCAAAGTTACTTCTCTGCTTTTCAATATGCTATCTAGGTTGCTCATAACTTTCCTTCCAAGGAGTAAGCATCTTTTAATTTCAAGGCTGCAATCACCATCTGAAGTGATTTTCGAGTCCCCAAAATAAAGTCTGACACTGTTTCCACTGTTTCCCCATCTATTTCCCATGAAGTGATGGGACCGGATGCCATGATCTTTGTTTTCTGAATGTTGAGCTTTAAGCCAACCTTTTCACTCTCCTCTATCACTTTCACCAAGAGGCTTTTTAGTTCCTCTTCACTTTCTGCCATAAGGGTGGTATCATCTGCATATCTGAGGTGATTGATATTTCTCCCGGCAATCTTGATTCTGGCTTGTGCTTCTTCCAGTCCAGGATTTCTCATGATGTACTCTGCATAGAAGTTAAATAAGCANACTGTTTCCACTGTTTCTCCATCTATTTCCCATGAAGTGATGGGACTGGATGCCATGATCTTCGTTTTCTAAATGTTGAGCTTTAAGCCAACTTTTTCACTCTCCTCTTTCACTTTCATCAAGAGGCTCTTTAGTTCTTCTTCACTTTTTGCCATAAGGGTGGTGTCATCTGCATATTTGAGGTTATTGATATTTCTCCCAGCAATCTTTATTCCAGCTTGTACTTCTTCCAGCCCAGTGTTTCTCATGATGTACTCTGCATAGAAGTTAAATAAGCAAGGTAGCAATATACAGCCTTGATGTACTCCTTTTCCTATTTGGAACCAGTCTGTTGTTCCATGTCCAGTTCTAACTGTTCCTTCCTGACCTGCATACAGATTTCTCAAGAGGCAGGTCAGGTGGTCTGGTATTCCCATCTCTCTCAGAATCTTCCACAGTTTATTGTGATCCACACAGTCAAAGGCTTTGGCATAATCAATAAAGCAGAAATAGATGTTTTTCTGGAACTCTCTTGCTTTTTCCATGATCCAGCAGATGCTGGCAATTTGATCTCTTAGCTTTTGACAAAAAGGAAGTGGGGACATCTCTCTATAAGAGGAAGAGAGAAGGAATAAAGGCAGAGTGGAGGCAAGGAAAGGTAAGACATGCCTTCCTTGTGAAATGTTTCACTAAGGTTGGGGGTTGAGGTAAGGGAGAAGAAAGCTTGATGAAAGTAAGAAAAGTTTGAAATGGCTGTTGTGGGAATGGGAAAGGAAGCTGAGAGTGAATCTTAGTATGTGTCTCCTGGATCTCAATTCCACTGAGGTTGAGACCATAAAATCTATAGGGCAAATTTGGAATATTGTGTCAATCTTATTTTGGTAGTACTTATCAGCCTGAACATGGTCAGAGGAAAGACATTCATCTAGGTTTATCTAAGGCTGCGATTTCTCCAGGTAGGTATGCTAGCAGGGAAATAAGGCAAGATGCTGAAGATGATAACAACAGGGATATAACTCAGCTTTCAAGCAAGGTACCAAGATTTTTTTTTTTTTTGAGGGTCATAAGAGAAATTGTACAAAGGGAGCTTTAGGAGCTTACCTACTGGCCACTATGGTGGTGGTGCTTTAGTGCTAAGTCATGTCCGACTCTTAGGACCCCATGCTCCTCTGTCCATAGGATTCGCAGGCAAGAATGCTGGAGTGGGTTGCCATTCCCTACCAAGCTTCAAATATATTATTTCACTCAGGAGCTACTGCAAACATACTTTGGGAAACACAATATGTCTCAATTTTGCAAACTAAAAAGTTGAGGATTTCAGAGAGAAGGAATTATATATCCATGGCTATCAACTAAGACTCAATGGAACTAGGGTGCCATCAAAATTAAAACTAAGATCTAGCTGACCTCAAGGCCTAGATACTATACCTTAGTAAAAGTAGTGAATGGAACGACTCTTGCCCTGTAAAATTCTATCTTTAAAAAATGTAGAAACAATTTGAAGTACAAAGAAGCATTAGAACAACTAAAATGCATAGCTTCAGATTGAGGACATTATTAATTCCAAATGGAATATCATCAAACAATAATATTTGACAGCTGTGTAATACCTTGGAGGATCCAAAGAAGTTTCATAAATTTTATCTCAATAATCAAAACAACTTTATGGAGTATTTTATCATTTCTATTTTCTGGTTTCCAAGAAGCTAAGGGATTTACACAGCTTACTAATCAATGGATTTTGCCTTTTCATTTGTGTTTCTGAAAGTCTCTAGAAAATTGAAAATTATTACAGATAATTTATTGCAGGTAGTGTAAATAATACTTTTTTATTATTTCAGTTTTGATACTATCAAGAAAACATATTCAATATCAGAATATATTGTTTTGAACTCTTGGAGAGAAAACCTGCTTACTTCATACAAATCAGATGGGGTTGTCCCTGGAAAATAGTCCAACATCTCTCTCATGTGGAGATTTGGCTACTTTTCATTCTCTTTCCTTGTAGTGGTCACAACTCAAGATTCTTACAGCTTGTTTCAATTCTGAAAGCATCTGACATAAGCTTACTCACTCCACTCGGTCTTGGGACACGTTCACTGTCTTTTTCACTGGGTAAAGAGAGAAAGATAGAAGTCAGCAAATTGAGAAAAATAATGTAGATGATAAGTCCATAGAAAATAATAGAATATTAAATATAAACAAGAAAGAAGGAGCTAGCAGGAAAACAAGTGACCAACATGTTACTCCTTCCACCGCACGTTTTGGCTTTGTCCACAACTGTTTTTAATTCATTCCCTGTAGGTGGTCTTCTCACCCTATCCCCTTCCATTTAGAGAAACATTTCTGGTTTCACTAAACCAATAGGTCTAGGCAGACTATTGTACTCCTGTACCCTCCCTTAGAACCAAGACACTTTTGACATATGCTCTTTTCTTAATGCCATTGACATTAAATGCCATTGATGACAAAGGTCCGTCTAGTCAAAGCTATGGTTTTTCCAGTAGTCAAGTATGTATGTGAGAGTTGGACCATAAAGACAGCTGAGTGCAGAAGAATTGATGCTTTTGAACTGTGGCATTGGAGAAGACTCTTGAGAGTCTCTTGGACTGCAAGGAGATCCAACCAGTCAATCCTAAAGGAAATCTGTCCTGAATATTCATTGGAAGGACTGATGCTGAAGCTGAAACTCCAGTATTTTGTTGCCTGATGCGAAGAAGAACTGGCTCATAGGAAAAGACTCTGATGCTGGAAAAGATTGAAGGCAGGAGGAGAAGAGGCCAACAGGATGAGATGGTTGGATGGCATCACCGACTCAATGGACATAAATTTGAGCAAGTTCCAGGATTTGGTGAGGGACAGGGAAGCCTGGCATGCTGCAGTCTGTGGGGTTGCAAAGAGTCCAACACGACCGAGGAACTGAAATGAAATGAATGCCATTGAAATGGTTTAAACAAGTATTAAAACAAGGGCTGATTTTATTAATTGAACTTACAGGACAAATATGATCTAAGAGAATCCTGATAATAATATGTTGTTCTGAAGCAAAAATGTGCTGTTGATATTTGGAAAGAAGCAAGGATAGAGCATCTAAAAGTAATATTTTGTTATAAATGAGCCATTCCTTGGGTTTAGCGCCTAAATGAAAAACAAATTATGACAAATGAGAAATTTAAGAGCTTGACAAGTATGAAGACAAAATCCATAATGTTAAAAATCTACCATCATGTCAACTGCTGGATTATATTTACATAATTTGGGGGTAAGATTGCAGTCTTGATTTAAATAAGAAAGGCTACTGGTGCCTCTACATTGTAAGTTTGTGTGTGTTATGAGAAGAAAGAGGAGAGGGAGGGGGAGAAAGGAGGAAAGGAGATTGAGGAGGAAAAAGAGAGGGAGAAGGAATAAGGAGAAGGAGAAGAAAAAGGAAGAAGGAGGGGAATAAAAAAGGGAAAACAAAGTGGAGGATGAGGAGGAAGAGGGGAAGTAGACAAAAAAGAGGAAAAGGGAAGAGAAGAAATGGAAAGAAACACACAAAAAGCACTAACTTTTTTTTTTTTTTTCCATTTTTCTCAGTGAAGTAAGTTTGTTTGTTTACTTCAGAGTGTCTGGTTCCCATAGGGAGGAAAAGGCAGTCTGACTTATTTCAGATGGCTGAAGAAAAAAAAAAAAAAGTTAAACTCACCATACTTTATATTTGTTAGCCGGAAATTGGGGCCATTTCCACAATATAAAGTGCTTTCTCCATGTTTCCATAATCAGATGTGGCCTGTCTCTGTCATGGAAGCTCTCAGAGGTTTAGACAATGCAAACATAGTGGTTTTTGCTAAAGCCAGGCATGCTTTCTCTTATATACGGATGTGAAAATCTGGATCAGTAAAGTTTATCTCTTGTTCATTGAGGATGGTTCCATAACAAAACTATACTTCAGTGTAGAAATCAGTGCTCTGGTTTTCTACCTACAGAAATTTCCCTATAAAGGATAAATTAATACAATCAACAGTATTTACTGTCCACTTTCAGGCATTTGTTTCCTAAGTTACTGAGTTATCAACCTTTGTAATGATGATAGTTTAAAGAATAAAGAATGACTATTTACTTTTTCAAACTTTCAGTTCAGTTCAGTTCAGTCACTCAGTTGTGTCCAACTATTTGTGATCCCATGGACTGTAGCACAGCAGGCCTCCCTGTCCATCAACAATTCCCAGAGTTTATTTAAACTCATGTCCATTGTGTCAGTGATACCATCCAACCATCTCATCCTCTGTTGTCCCCTTCTCCACTCGCCTTCAGTCTTCCCCAGCATCAGGATCTTTTCAAATGAGTCAGTTGGCATCACGTGGCCAAAGTATTGGAGTTTCAGCTTCAGCATCAGTCCTTCCAATGAACATTCAGGACTGATTAGGATTTGAAATAGCTCAACTGGAATTCCATCACCTCCACTACCTTTGTTGGTAGTGATGCTTTCTAAGGCCCACTTGACTTCACATGCCAGGATGTCTGGCTGTAGGTGAGTAATCACACCATCATGCTTGTCTGGGTCATGAAGATCTTTTTTGTGTAGTTCTTCTGTGTCTTCTTGCCACCTCTTCTTAATATCTTCTGCTTCTGTTAGACCCATACCATTTTTGTCCTTTATTGTGCCCATCTTTGCATGAAGTGTTCCCTTGGTATCTTTAGTTTTCTTGAAGAGATCTCTAGTCTTTCCCATTCTGTTGTTTCCCTCTATTTCTTTGCACTGATCACTGAGAAAGGCCTTCTTATCTCTCCTTGCTATTCTTTGGAACTCTGCTTTCAAATGGGTATATCTTTCCTTTTCTCCTTTGCTTTTCACTTCTCTTCTTTTCACAGCTATTTGTAAGGCCTCCTCAGACAACCATTTTGCCTTTTTGCATTTCTTTTTCTTGGGGATGGTCTTTTCTTATCTCTTTGCTATTCTTTGGAACTCTGCATTCAAATGGATATATCTTTCCTTTTCTCCTTTGCCTTTAGCGTCTCTTCTTTTCTCAGCTATTTTTAAGGCATCCTGAGACAACCCTTTTGCCTTTTTGCATTTTATTTTTCTTGGGATTGGTCTTGATCACTGCCTTCTGTACAATGTCATGAACCTCCATCCATAGTTCTTCAGGCATTCTATCAGATCTAATCCCTGGAATATATTTGTCACTTCCACTGTATAAGTGTAAGGGATTTGATCTAGGTCATACCTGAATGGTCTAGTGGTTTTCCCTACTTTGTTCAATTTAAGTCTGAATTTGGTAATAAGGAGTTCATGATCTGAGCCATCAATGTCATGAACCTCCATCCATAGTTCTTCAGGCATTCTATCAGATCTAATCCCTGGAATATATTTGTCACTTCCACTGTATAAGTATAAGGGATTTGATCTAGGTCATACCTGAATGGTCTAGTGGTTTTCCCTACTTTGTTCAATTTAAGTCTGAATTTGGTAATAAGGAGTTCATCATCTGAGCCACAGTCAGCTCCCGGTCTTGTTTTTGCTGACTGTATAGAGCTTCTCCATCTTTGGCTGCAAAGAATATAATCAATCTGATTTCAGTGTTGACCATCTGCTGATGTCCATGTGTAGAGCCATCTCTTGTGTTGTTAGAAGAGGATGTTTGCTATGATCAGTGTGTTCTGTTGGCAAACTTCTGTTAGCCTTTGCCCTGTTTCATTTTGTACTCCAAGGCCAAACTTGCCTGTTACTTCAGGTATCTCTTGACTTCCTACTTTTTGCATTCCAGTCCCCTATGATGAAAAGGACACTTTTCAGGTGTTAGTTCTAGAAGGTCTTGTAGGTCTTCATATAACAGTTCAACTTCGGGTTCTTCAGCGTTAGTGGTTCGGGCATAGATTTGGGTTACTGTGATATTGAATGGTTTGCCTTAGAAATGAACAGAGATTATTCTGTCATTTTTGAGACTGCACCCAAGTACTGTATTTCTGCCTTTTTGTTGACTATGAGGGCTACTCCATTTCTTCTAAGGGATTCTTGCCCACAATAGTAGATATAATGGTCATCTGAATTAAATTTGCCCATTCCAGTCCATTTTAGTTCACTGATTCCTAAAATGTCCATGTTCACTCTTTCCATCTGTTTGACCGCTTCTAATTTACCTTGATTCATGGACTTAACATTCCAGGTTCCTATGCAATATTGCTCTTTACAGCATGAGACTTTACTTCCATCACCAGTCACATCCACAACTGGGTGTTGTTTTTGCTTCATCACAGCTTCCTTTTTTCTATCATTCATTTAATATTACCCTTACAGATGACACCACCCTTATTGCCATAAAAAGTGAAGAGGAACTAAAAAGGCTCTTGATGAAAGTGAAAGAGGAGAGTGAAAAAGTTGGCTTAAAACTCAACATTCAGAAAACTAAGATCATGGCATCCAGTCCCATCACTTCATGGGAAATAGATGGGGAAACAGTGGGAACAGTGCCAGACTTTATTTTTGGCGGTCTTCAAAATCACTGTAGATGGTGACGGCAGCCATGAAATTAAAAGACACTTACTTCTTGGAAGAAAAGTTATGACCAGCCTAGATAGTATATTCAAAAGCAGAGACATTACTTTGCCGACTAAGGTCTGTCTAGTCAAGGCTATGGTTTTTCCAGTGGTCATGTATGGATGTGAGAGTTGGACTGTGAAGAAGACTGAGCACAGAAGCCTTGATGCTTTTGAACTGTGGTGTTGGAGAAGACTCTTGAGAGTCCCTTGGACTGCAAGGAGATCCAACAAGTCCATTCTGAAGATCAGCCCTGGGATTTCTTTGGAAGGAATGATGCTAAAGCTGAAACTCCAGTACTTTGGCCACCTTATGCGAAGAGTTGACTCATTGGAAAAGACTCTGATGCTGGGAGGGATTGGGGGCAGGAGGAGAAGGGGACAACAGAGGATGAGATGGCTGGATGGCACCACTGACTCGATGGATGTGAGTCTGAGTGAACTCTGGTAGTTGGTGATTGACAGGGAGGCCTGGCGTGCTGCGATTCATGGGGTCACAAAGAGTCGGACACAACTGAGTGACTGAAGTGAACTGAACTTACCCCTTCTAACACCTCAGCAGGTTGATTCCCCTGTGTTTCTATGAGAGCTATTTCTCACAGAAATAACTTCATCATTGAAATGAGTCAGTATAATAATTAGTGAAATAATCTCTATCTTAATTATTTTCCAATGAAAACTGACTGTTATTATTTAGAAATAATGTATTGTGATATAACTTGTTTCAAGACAAACTTCTCCATGTCACCACTGTAGAGTGGCAACCTTGTATCACTTTGGTAATCAGAATCTAGTGTCCCAGCCAATACAGTAACACTTTCTATGTTGTTGGCTTAGGGACTAAAATAGTTTATATCCACCCCATATTAGGCAGAAGTCTATTTAAAGCTTAGTGTTTTTTGCCTCAATTTTATATTATTCCTCCATCTTCAGTGTAAATATCTATACCTACCCTGCTAGGCATTTCTTTTCTAGCTCTTCTTATGGAACAAGATTTCCATTTTTATAATTATTTTTAATAGTAACTTAAAATTGCATCTTAGATCCCTGATAGTATAGAGACATTATCTGAGCTTATTATATTAAACAATTCACTGAGCATCATTTTATGAATTAAAGTGAATGTTTTGTCCATTGTTGACAGTGATGTCATTAATACATGCCAGATGGAGATTTCCCTGGTGGTACAGTGGATGAGAATACGCTTGCCAATGCAGTGAATTTGGGTTCAATCCCTGGTCTGGGAAGATTATACCTGCTATGGAGCAACTAAGTCCATGCACCACAACTACTGAGCCCAAGCTCTAGAGCCTGTGAGCCATACTACTGAGCTCTATGCCACAACTGCTGAAGCCATTGTGCCTACAGCCTGTAATCCCTAGCAAGAGAAGGCACTGCAATGAGAAGCCTACGCATCACAACAAAGAGTAGTCGCTGCTCACTGCAGCTAGAGAAAGACCACACAAAGCAACGAAGACTCAGTGCAATCAAAAATAATTGATGAAAAAAAAAAATAAAAGCAGAGACATTACTTTGCTGACTAAGGTCCGTCTAGTCAAGGCTATGGTTTTTCCTGTGGTCATGTATGGATGTGAGAGTTGGACTGTGAAGAAAGCTGAGCCCCGAAGATTGATGCTTTTGAATTGTGGTGTTGGAGAAGACTCTTGAGAGTCCCTTGGACTGCAAGGAGATCCAACCAGTCCATTCTGAAGGAGATCAACCCTGGGATTTCTTTGGAAGGGATGATGCTAAAGCTGAAACTCCAGTACTTTGGCCACCTCATGCGAAGAGTTGACTCATTGGAAAAGACTGTGATGCTGGGAGGGATTGGGGGCAGGAGGAGAAGGGGACGACCGAGGATGAGATGGCTGGATGGCATCATGGACTCGATGGACGTGAGTCTGAGTGAACTCCGGGAGATGGTGATGAACAGGGAGGCCTGGCGTGCTGCGATTCATGGGGTCGCAAAGAGTCGGACACGACTGAGCGACTGAACTGAACGGAACTGAACTATCTGGTGCTCTGGTGCCACCTGGTGGTCATCTCCTAACTGATCGATCTCATTTCCAACCTAAATCCCATCCTCTGGTAATATTAATCCTAATTAACTGATCATTTAAAGCTTCATCCACTTTAACAACGGCGGACTCTGCCTCACTAGCCAACTTTCTCTTAGAACTGGGATTAGGATCGCTTTTTAAGCAATCAAACAAAGGCTTTAAATATGCAGTAGTCAGTTTTAAATGTGAGTGTATCCAATTAATATCCCCTAATAATTTCTGGAAACCATATAAAGTTAGTAAACTATCTCTCTGCAGCTGCAAAGGGGCATGACTCTCGGTATGAGTATTTAATACTGTTCCTAAATAAGAAAAAGGAGGACTTACTTGTATCTTATCTGGAGCTATCTTGAAACCCCAGCTTTCCAAGGCCTCAATCAATTCAGATAAAATTTGTTGTAACAAGGCTCTGTCCTCATAAGCTGCCAAAATACCATCCATATAATGTATCAAACATAGATCTTTACACTTTCCTCTAACATTTTGCACAGCTTGGTCTACAAATTTCTGACACAAGGTGGGGCTATTTTTCATTCCCTGAGCCCTCTGGTGGCTCAGACGGTAAAGCGTCTGCCTGCAGTGTGGGAGACCTGGGTTCGATCCCTGGGTTGGGAAGATCCTCTGGAGAAGGAAATGGCAACCCATCCCAGTACTCTTGCTTGGAAAATTCCATGGACTGAGGAGCCTGGTGGGCTACAGTCCATGGCGTCGCAAAGAGTCGGACACGAGTGAGCAACTTCACTTTCACTTTCAAGGTATAAAAAGAGGCAAGATGCATAACTGTAAAAACCCACCTGCCCTGTGGACAGGAATTGGAAAGGAAATGGGCAACAGGAGTTTTGTTGGAGTGTCACAGTCATGCTGGGGTTTATTTAGCTTGGGATTTTCAGTGGTGGGATTTTCAATCATAGTTCTATGATGGTGTTTCATTCCTGTGTGCTGACTGCAACAGAGCCTTTCTATGGGGCGGCAGAACATACTCACTCGAGGGACAGAAATGGAGTGAGAGGTGAGGTAAGCAACACAGAGCTATAACCCAGGCCATCTGCACATATGGAACCCCAAGAAGGCTGGGGGCTCATAAAGTAGAGGGACAGGGCCTCAGGTCACACTGAGCTTGGAGGCAGAGGGGTCTTCCCCAAGGGGACCACCTTGGGGACAAGGTCCCAGGAAGTCTGGCTGGGAGGGGAAGCCACACCCGGGCCCTCAGATGATTAGCCACTAACTGAGCATGTGCACAGACCACCAAACCAGTGCCTCCTCACCGAAGCCCCGGGGAAACTAAGGTGCATCCCACGGGTGGGAGGAAGTGACCATCTTCCCATCTCGATGGGGGTGCTGCCTGGAATGGGTTTCCTGGGCTTCCCCCCACCCCACCCCCAGGCCCTTCCCCAGGCCCCTCCGTGAGCCCTCTGCTCAGCCGGCTGTGGCGCCTGTCACTCTGGCAAGGACGTCTTCTCTCCGGGTTAATCTCCCTGCTTGACCATGAGCCCTGGAAGGTGAGAGTCACACTCACTCATTCACCCTCAGAGAGTCCTGGGTTTAAATCCTACGTGACGGCAAGCAAGTGCCCCTCTAAGCCTGTTTCTGCCTCTGTAAAGTGGGGATACAGGACTGTTCCCCCACCCCCACCCCCCGTGTGGCTAGGATGAGGACAGCCAACAGCACCAGCTGGCACTCGGGAGCAGCAGTGGGTACCAGGCGGCAGTCTAAGCATTTTATACGTTTTAAGTTCCTGAACCCAGGCCCTCTCTGTGGAGGGTTGATCACAGCGCCTAGCAGAGGGTAAGAGCTTAAATAAACTGTTACTTTATTCCCAGTTCCCAGCACAGTACCCAGCAGTCTGCCTTGTTCTCAGTGGAAGTGAAGAAACAAATCCCCCACCCTAGCCTACTTCAGGGAGGTGCAAGGTCTGGGCAAGACTACAATGCTTAGACTGTCCGGACAGACACTTGGACTTCACGAGTGGACTTCAAAGAGAGAGAGATCCCTGCTAGCCTGAAGAGGGTGGGAGACGCAGGGAGAAGGGATGCCAACTCCTGGGGCGGGGGCAGGGGAAGCAGCATCACTCTGGGCTCGGGTTTGGCTCAGAGGACTCAGGCAGAAGCTACCACCCAGAGGGGTGTCAAGTTAAAAGTGGCTGAGACCTACCTTCACCATCCCTCCAGCCCTGATCCCAGGTGGTCAGGGCTGTGGTCCTGCGAGGAGCGGGTCAGCGGGCAAGGTCACTGAGGAAAGCTGGTATGAGGGAAGGAGGGGGGCTGACAGGTGCCCAACCTACTGAGAGTCACAGGCTCTGCCTGGGGTGGGGAGGATGTGTTCGGTGCTGGGAGTCTGCAGGCCCTCTGCCACCCCTCCCCGAACCGGCCTCTTGGAAGTGGCTTCTAGCCAAGGATGTGCAGGCTAGAACATGTGCCAAAGGGTGCTGGAGGAGACTGGTGGCCACACTCCACACCCCCTGCCCCACCCCGTCCCCCACAGGCAGGTGTGCTCAGGGGCTGGTTCTCTCCCTGGACCTTCCTCGTCCCTCCTTCTCCCTCCTCTTTTCCAGTCTCATTTTCAATGTCACTTCCTCTGGGACCCCAATGCTGCATCCTCCTCTTACAGGGTTTTAGAGCACCCAGGCCTCTTAGCACTCATCCTATTTGTCTTGAATTACGTTCGTCCTTCCTGGTGCATCACAGCTGTGGCCGTGCTCAGCTGCCTCCCCAAGATGTCCAGCAAGAGGGTCACGCTGGCAGCATCAGGAGAGACCCACGGCTTCTGGGGCTCACAAGCCCTTTCCTAAGCACCCTCCCTCCACATGCTTCCCATATCTGACTCTGAGGTTACAACAGGGCAGAGCCTTCCTCCTGATCAGGGAGGACCACTGCTGCTCTTGTTATAATGCTTTGGTTCAAGAATGAGATGTTCAAACACAGAAGGTGTCAGTAGCAAACACGATGGACGACCTGAACCTTCATCTTATAAAAAAGAAAAACTCCAGTCTCCTTGCTTTCAGACGTTTATAAAGACAACCTCCAAAGAAACAAACGACAAAAGGAAAGTGTAGTAATTTATCTGGGTTGTTTCTTGATATTTCATCATTTTAAATTATACTTTATTATACTTTTGTTTAAACTACAAAAATAATGTATCTTTGTTGCCATAAGCCAAACCCAACAGAGGTATACAAATAAAAAGCCATGAAATCACCCTCCCCCAGAGCCGACCCTCTTCCGCACACTAAAGTAACCCCATTGGGCAGACAGGAGTGTATTCCTCCAAGTTTTTGTGCCAAATAACATAAATACATGTAATTAAGTGGGACTCAGACCAGAAGCCAAGGTCGAACCACAAAGGCTTGCGGGGCCCAGCAGATCATGTCACTGGCAAAGCTGCAGGCGTATTGGAATGAGGACAGACTGATTCAGTGGCTAACTGAGCCACTTAAAGCTCTCCATTTTGAACATTTGGAAAACACTGAGTTAGCCATAAAAGCATCGGAGAGGGAGACTAGACAGTACTCCTGCGCAGGGTAGCAGAGTCAGGAGGAGCTCAGACTCTGGGGCCCTGGTCACTTCCTGAGCCCTGTATCTATTGGCTAGGCGACCGCAAGACAGTCACTTAGTCTCTGTGCTTCTAATTCCTCTGAAAAGAGGCGATCCAACAGTCCCTTCCTTGTCAGTTCGCTGTGAGAAGAAAATTATGTAAAAACACTTAGCACTGGCCTGGGACACACTACTACCGGTCACCAGTTTGCAACCACTGCTGGAGACAAATTATTCTGCAATTTGTTTTTTGAAAACCTGATGATGTATCACGGGCTTCCCTCACATCAACGTGGAGACAGAGATCTGGTTGCTTTTTAATAAATGCCTAACATGTGGCTGAGGGGGTTCCCATCCCTTCCACTTTTTGCCACTACAAACAGTGATGCAGAAAACAGCTTTGTACTGCCTTTTGCTCTGGGGCTTCTGCAGCACTTGCTACTCAGCTGACAGATATGGATATTTAATACTCATTCAATATTTTCAGGTTATATTCCCCCAAAGTTAGAACAACTCATACTCCCAACAGCAGTGTAAGGGAGCACTCATTTCCCTCAGTCACTTGCTAACATTGGTTTTATCAAATTTTAACATTTTGCCACTTAAAAAGGTAAAACAGAAAACTATTTTTATTTGCATTCTGCTAGTGATGATTCTTTTAGGCAGAGATTCCCAACTTCTTTCTTTCTCCTTTACTTCTCCAGCAAGAAGACTCCTATTAGCTAAGCACACCCCATGGTCCCTTGTAGCTCAGTGTGGCTAAGCTCTACTCAGTGAGATGTAAATATTAGTGCTGGGTGAGACGTCTGGGAAAGGGAAAGGGCATGCCTCTTCTCCTCTTTCTCCTTCTGGCTTCTAGAATGCAGATGTGATGACTGGAGCTCAAGCAGCCATTTTGAGTCAGGAGGCAATCTGCTATGGCAGCAAGAGCAGCAAGACATTAAAGGAACCTGGCTCTGTGGTGACTTTGATTCCATCACTCCAACCTCTTTACTCTTTCATGAAATAGTATAAACTCCTACATGTTTAAGCCATTGTTATGCCAGGGTTATCTATTACATGTGACAAAATCTAGTCCTAATACACCTTTTGACCCCCAAAAGTCAAAGCTGAGCCTTTCTTTCTCTTTCTGTAACACACATAAGTAACACTGGTTTGGTTATTTAAGTCTCTGAAGAGTGAACACTCATTTCCCAACTCTCCTATCCATTCTCCCAAAGGCTTGGGTTTTACAGATATGATTTAGAATTTTCAGCCTATTATGTTTTCTCATACAGTTCTCCTCTATCTTAAAAGTTCTTAATAACACAAAATAAAAATCCCACGTCACAGTAGCAATATCTCGTGAGATTAGTCTCTATGAGCTAAAGGGTGCACCACCGCTCACTGCCCCGTCCCTCTCCACATCCCCCACCCCAGGAACTCTGCTCTAATTGTCCTTCAGCCAGAGAACTTCGCTGGACATTTCCCTCAGGCACACTTACCAGTTGGCATGCTTTATGTCCTCACACGTGTGAAATGCCTTTCCTTCTCAGTGACCATGAGTGACATCTCAATGGGCACAGCAAGGGCTGCAGCCCTCTCCCTCAAACAGTCTCCCTCCAGGGCTGCATACAGGAGGCCCAATGTCAGCCTAATTCTCTCTACTTTGACAACAATCTGTTCTTTCTTCCTACAAAAATTTAAGATTTTTCTCTTTCTTATTGGAGTTTAGGACTTTTACTAGAAAGTAGGTCTGAGTGTTGGTTTTTGTGTGGGATGAAAGGATCCGTTTAATCTGAAGAATCAAATCTTTCTTCAATTCAATAACATTTTCTTCTATTGTCTTCCTATTACTCCTCCATCTATTCCTTTTTCTCCTTCTGGAACTCCCATGACTCCATGTTAGGTCCTGCAGATAAGGTCTCCAAGGCCTTTCCCTGCGGACAGCATCTCACATTTTAGTTCATTATTTCCATTTCTTTTTATTATTTTTCTGGGTTTTGAGGCATTTCTTCTGCTGGACCTTCCAAATCACCAACTAAAACCATGTTTTTTTAGTTCCGGCAAGCCTCTGGTACACTTTAATTGCATCCTCGTAGGAATTCTCTACTTATGAAGTTCTTATACATCTTCTCCTTCTATCCTGCCTCAAAGGACCCACTGCTCCCAGTGTGAGGCTTGGCTTCCCTCTTTCACGGCCAGGTCCCCACAAAGCTGTCACGTGTCTTTGCCTGCTGGAGGGTGCAGGTTCACGCAGCCCATGTTCACGGCAGATTGCTCGAGCTACGGCGGCACTGGCGAGCCTGGACAACTTCTAGCCTCTGTTCAAGGGGACCCACGTGAGCACACTGTGATTTTCCTGCTGAGACGTGGGGAGAGGACCCCCTGCCCTCTGGTCCCCTAGTGATGACAGGGGCTAGGAGCATTTCTGCCCAGACCCCCTGGGATCCGTGAGATTGAGCAGTCCCTCCGAGGGCATAGGCAGCAAGTAGGTAGCTACAGCCCTGCCCATGGAATCCCTTTCTCATCAGACTCAAAAGCACAGAGGAGAGGAATCCCACTTCTAGAACTAGATTAACCTAGAGTCAAAACTCAACTCTGCCACGTACCTGCTGTGTGATCTCGGGAAAATGACTTGTCACCCAGTCTCAGCTTTCTCACGTGCTCTTACCTTTAAACCAAGTTACTTCCAGCAACCTCCTTAAAGGAACCAATCTCTCTGATACCTAAGTTTCAGGGAACTTGCTTCTTCTAAGCACTGTATGAATTACTTGTACTGTAATCAGGGAAGCCTGGGGCCCTGGCAGGAAAGCATCAGAAACTTTATCTTGTACCACTTTGTGAGAGTAGCTTGACAGAAGGGTAAGGTACTAGGAAGAATCTGAAAAATATTGTAATATTTCAGCTTTTAACACTTTTGTGACTAACTCCAACCTAAATAAGATCTCCTAGGATTCTTCTAGGCAGGTATTCCCCTGTGGTCATATGTTGTCTCAAGACCTGAGGACCCTGCTGCAGAGGGGATGGGTGCTGAGAACCATGAGCGAGTCCATGCTGGTTCCCGTCTGGTGACACTTATTGAGCACCTACTGCGTGTAAGGCATGGAGCAAGGCACTGCGTGGAATACAATAATGAGCAAGACACAGCCCCTGCCTTAAAAGCACTTGACGTCTAATCAAGGAGATAAGGGGGAGATCAAGAAAAAAAGCAGACTGCAATGCAGACTGTGGCCAAGGCCACGAGAGGGGCTGAAACAAGTGTCATGACAGCTTAAAAGGAGGAGAGCTTACGTGAGTCAGGGTGCAGAAAAGCACTCTTAGGAGAGGTGTTGGGTAGGCTGGACAGAACCTCAGGGAGCGAGGAGGGCGGGAGAAAGTGGGCAGGAAGACAGGGGTTGACGAGTAGATTAGAGTCTCTGGAAGACCACGATCATGTCTTACTCACCTTCGTATTCCTTCCCCCATCCTCCCAGGGCCAAGCGTGACTCACACTACAGGCTGGCCCTTCCTGACGAAGGGTCTGTAGCAAGGATAGCCCAAAGTGAGGAGGGAAGCTGAACTGAGCAGGGGGCGGGCAGAGGTTTGTGGGGTGAGACAAAGACTTGACTGAGGTTGGGAGAAAGGAGATCACCCAAGTCACCACAACTGTAGGGAGAATGACACAGAACGTTCATCTTCTGACCAACAGGAGCAAAAGGATGATGTTGAAACAGTGTGGCGACAAGAGGTTTTGCAGAGAGGAGGAGAGAGAGAAAGGAAAAAACCCTGATCCAAGAATCAGGAGTGAAAACCCCAGCGCCCAAGTCATCCCACGGGAAAGCCCCTGAAACACTCTCTGGGCGTAGCTCACCGAGAACACCTGAGGCCCAAAAGCCCCTGTGCCCTCCACGGCCCCACAGGCTCACCGGCAGGAGGTTCCTCTGACCTCAGCAGCACCCACTCACCCGTACCAGCCACACCTCTAGGCGCCACACTCTGGCCCTCTGCTCAGGAGGGCACAGGGCACCAGGGTCAGTGAACCCACTTACCAGGAACACGTGTTGGGCTTCATAATCCCAGGCCAACAGGATAAACAATCCCAGCAGGTCTCTTTCCAAACAGGAACCTCTGAAAGAGTAGGGGGGGTAATTCGATTTACACGATGTTCCAGACGGTGAGACTTGTTTCTCGATGCTCAGCAAGGTCAGACCAAATACAGTACGACAAGATCAGATTCTGAGCTTGTTCTGTGAAATGTCACAAGCCTTCCCAATAGATAATATGCGATACCATTTAGCCAATTGGGTAGCAAAGCCTGCCCTAAAATCACCAAAGTTAACTTAAATCTCTGTGGTCACTATTCTCCTTTCCCGTCATGCTTTGGATACATGCTGGTGGAAGCACAGGAGGATCTGCCAGGGGACGCCACAGGAAGATGCATTCTGGCAGCTGCAAAGCCCGGCCAAGACCTCAGGAAGGGCCCCGAGGGAAAAACTCAAGAGTACCTGGCACAAACATCCCTGCCCTCAGAGCAAGTGGCCAGGGAGGCAGCCCACATGGCACAGGGCCATGGACAGGCATCCCGCACAGCCGCTGCAGAGGGCCCTGGGGCCGGTCTGCCTTCCCTCCTCCAGAGCACCCCTTCTCCGCACCGCCCCCACCATCTCCAGGAGGGCAGCCTCATGACCTCTTCCACCGAGGAAAGCTGACTTCACCTCCCTTGGGTCCCTCCTTTAACCTGAAGTTCCCACATCGTCTCCTGGCACCTGACTCTCAACTCAGAGGAAGAGGTGTCTGCCTGAGATCCAAGGCCACGCAGGGCACCGCCACCTCCCCACCAGCACCCCACTTTGCACCCTCAGCCTCCTCCACTCTCTTGATCCTTCCCTCTGCCTGAGAACACCCGAAGTTCTCCCCAGTCTTCCAAACAGCTTCGGCCCTTGAGCTCCAGGCCGCATCCTCCCCCAACACCACACCACCTTCCCACCACCCATTAGGTCAGCAGGACCTAACGGCTGAGCTTCGAACACGGTTCACCAGCCCCTCATCTCTCAGCCTCAGTAACATCCTTGTTCTCCCCTTCCTCCTCCTGTCTCCTCTGCTTGCCCCCTTCCCTTAGTCCTCCCACTTCCAGAGCTTCCTTGCAGCCCTTCCCCTGGGGTCCCTGGGGCCCAAGGCGCTCAAGAGGCCAGGCTCTGCTTCCCTCTCTGGCTTCAGGCCACCCCCACCCCAGCCCACACTTTGTGTTCCAGAAGCAAGAAAACAACCCAAACACAGGCTGCTGACCCAAACCGACTGAGGCTCCCTCCTCACCACCTGCTTCCCGCAGCCAGGCCCCTGCTTGGGCTGCCCCTTCTGCTATGACCTTGAGCCACAGCTCATCAAACTCTCCAGTCTTTCACTACTAACAGCTAAACATGCATTGAGCAAGTACCTCTTACATACATAAGCTTATTTGTAAATTAAATATACGTTCTAAGGTACCGATATGTTCGTTACTTTACAAAACAAATGCAAAGATCAAAGGAAGAGATAAAGATGAAATATGTTAAAATGATTATTCATCAATACAAAAAAACTTCCATTCTCACCATTAATAATAATTTGAGTGGAACATGACTGATAAGCTTCCTTCCGTCAGCATTTTAAATAAACTTCCCATGGAAATGCAACATGCGTGCAGATGAATGCATATAGGAACACAATGCAAGCACACAGGTCAGAGGAGTCTCACAAAGTGAACACGCCCAGGTCACAGCACCCGGATGGGGCGAACACAGCACGATCCCCCCAAAAACCCACCACAGCTCCTTCCACCTCTACCAGCCCTCCACGGGTGGCCACCACTCTGGCTTTCAACAGCAGAGATTACGTCTGTCTATTTAAACTTTCTATGAATGGAGCCATACAGGACATGATCTTTTGTGCCTGAATGAACACTATGTTTGTGAAATTCATCCTGATTTTTCATGGCTGTTCCCTTACTGTTTTCCCTCTGTGGGAGTTTACCGTTCCTGTCCACTCTGTACCGACGGACATTGGGACTGCTTCCAGCCTGGGCCGTCACAGGGGGCGCTGCTGTAACCCTTTTGAGTGGCGCCATTCGTGTGCCTTCATGCTGGGTGGATACCCAAGAGTGGAACCACCGGGTCACAGCTGACTCAGTGTTCAGCTTTGTTAGACGACGGCAAGCAGCCCTCCAAACTGGCTAACCCGATCTACGCACCCAGCAGCAGCCTGCGAGCGTCCTGGCTGCTCCACATCTTTGCTAGCGCTCGAAGTGCTGCCATGCTCAGCTGCATGCCAATCAACTGATTCTTTGCGACCCCACGGGCTGTGGTCCAGCAGGCCCCTCTGTCCATGGAATTTTCCAGGCAAAAACACTGGAATGAGGGACTTCCCTGCCGGTCCAGTGGTTAAGACTTTGCCTTGCAATGCAGGGGGTGCAGGTTTGATCCCTGGTTGGGAAGGTAAGATCCCACATGCTTCGCGGCCAAAAAACCAAAACATAAAACAAAAACACTGGACTGAGCTGCCACTTCCTTCTCTGAGGATCTTCCCGACCCAGGGATCAAACCCCCATCTTTTGCATTTCCTTCATTGGCAGGTGGATTCTTTATCACTGTGCCACCTGGAAAACCCAGCACTTGAAATAGTCTTCTTTTTATTATTATTTTAGTGGTCCTGATCAGTAAGATATCACAAAGTCAGTATTATGATCACCTTTAAAGAAGACTGAAATTAAGTGCCTCTCTCAAGGCTCACAAAACTAAATGACTCAGAGCAGGAACCCAGGTTTTCCGACTCAAACAGTGTACTGTTTCCACCTGCAGCCACCACTTCTCCTGGCTAACCCCAACTCCTCTTTCCTCTGGGAAGCACTCTCTGATCGCCCAGCCAGGTAAAACCATCTGGCTTGTGGCCTCTGAGCACCTTGTACTCCTCTTTTGTAGCCACTTTCAGTGCTCTAATTACCCTTTCCTACACTTATCTGCTATTATTTTGGACTTATTTTTACACTTACATACCTCTGCTGCTGCTGCTAAGTCACTTCAGTCGTGTCCGAGTCTGTGCGACCCCACAGACGGCAGCCCACCAGGCTCCCCCGTCCCTGGGATTCTCCAGGCAAGAACACCAGAGTGGGTTGCCACTTCCTTTTCCAGTGTATCAAAGTGAAAAGTGGAAGTGAAGTCGTTCAGTCGTGTCCGACTCTCAGTGACCCATGGACTGCAGCCTACCAGGCTCCTCTGTCCATGGGATTTTCCAGGCAAGAGTACTGGAGTCGGGTGCCAGTGCCTTCTCCAATTCAAATGCTAGTACTTCCCAATTTTATATGTTAAGTAGGCTTCCCTGGTGGCTCAGAAAGCAAAGAGTTCACCTGTAATACAGGAGACCTGGGTTTGATTCCTGGGTTGGGAAGATCCCCTGGAGAAGGGAATGGCAACCCACTCGAGCCACAGACAGAGGAGCCTGGCAGGCTACAGTCCATGGGGTTGCAAAGAGTTGGACACCACTGAGTGGCTAACACACACACATACACAAAGAGAATAATCTTCCCTGGTTGACCAGTTGGCTCAGCCATCCCACCCCCTCACCACACAGAGCCTCACTGGAAACTGTCTTCTAATGGACGTGGTCTATGAGCAACACTACATGAAAGGCAGGTAGCTGCTGGGAAACTGCAACACACAAATGGAAGTCCACAGGTGTTATAGGTGGAGAATCAGGACACCCGAGTCTGAAAACCCTGGCAAAGTCCATCTACCCTCATGTGGAAAATGGGAAGAGCAGCCTTGATGACCTCTAACCTTCAGATCTGACTGACACTGTATCTGATAAGCACAAAGGCTGCAGCAGTGCTCACTGCAAAAGAGCCCCATGGCAGGCACACCCAGAGATAAATTAGAGAAGCAGGCTAACTGAAGCAATTGGCATCTTTCGAAAGCATGAAAATAATGCTACATATCAGGGCTTCCCAGGTGGCACTCATGGTAAAGAAACTGATTACCAGTGCAGGAGATGTAAGAGATGAGAGTTTGATTGCTGAGTGGGGAAGATCCCCTGGAGGCATGGCCATTCCAATATTCTTGCCTGCAGAATCCTATGGAGACAGAGAAGCCTGGCAGGCTACAGTCCTTAGGGTCCTAAAAAGTCCCAGAAAGCTAAGGGAAATTAAAGAGCCTCTTAACGATCATGAAAGAGCAGAGTGGAAAAGTTGGCTTAAAACTCAACATTCAAAAAACTAAGATCCTGGCATCCGATCCCATCACTTCATGGCAAACAGAAGGTGCAAACAGTGACAGATTTTCTTTCCCTGGGCTCCAAAATCACTGCTGATGGTGACTGCAGCCATGAGATTAAAAGACACTTGCTCCTTGCAAGGAAAGCTATGACAAACCTAGACAGTGTATCAAGAAGCAGAGCCGTCACCCTGCCGACAAAAGTTCACATAGTCAAAGCTATGGTTTTTCCAGTAGTCATGTATGGATGTGAGAGTTGGGCCATGAAGAAGCCTGAGTGCTGAAGAATGGATGTTTTTGAATTGCGGTGCTGGAGAAGACTCTTGAGAGTCCCTTGGACTGCAAGGAAAACAAACCAGTCAATCCTAAAGGAAAACAGTCCTGAATAGTCATTGGAAGGACTAAAGCTGAAGCTCCAATACTTTGGCCACCTGAGGCAAAGAGCCACCTCACTGGAAAAGACCCTGATGCTGGGAAAGATTGAGGGTAGGAGAAGGGGACGACAGAGGGTAAGATGGTTGGATGGCATCACTGATGCGATGGACATGAGTTTGAGTGGGCTCCGGGAGTTGGTAATGGACAGGGAAGCCTGGCGTGCTGCAGTCCACAGGGCTGCAAAGAGGCGGATCAGTGACTAAACAATGACAACAACGCTACGTATCAGTCAGCGAGTAACTTTACTCTTATCAAAAACTGTCCCAAAAAGAACAGATTCTTACCTTAGTCACCGGCCAATCAGCACATACATCAATACTATACCTTCACTGTTTACAAGAAAGATCAGTGTTTCCTGATCTCAGACCTTAAACCCATAGTCCCACATTGAACTCAACTTTTCAAAATATCAGGAAAAAACAACGAAAACCAAGAGAAACTGCTGCAATTACCTTTTCTCCATGAATCTATCTACCTATCTCACCTGTGGCTCTTCCAGTGTGTGTCAGAAACCACACCTCAAGGCAGCACGGGCTGTGAGAAAAGACACTTGAGGAGCCCTCTGTGTCTCTCATAGCTCCATCTTGGGCAATTTGTTCACCCTCTCTGAGCTTCAGTTTTCTCCTCCAAAGATCAAAGGCAACCCCCACCTACCCCGCAGACTCAATATGAGGCTAAAAAACAAGGTGTCAGAGACTTTGTAAAGTACTGAAATATTTTATGATGAAGGGACCTCAGATCCAACAGCTTTCTCATTTTACAGGTTCAGATCAGTCACTGGGCCCTCATCCTTTATTCCGTGTGTCCATGTAACAAACCCTCGTAGACTACTTCCTCCATGCCAGAAGCTGCGCCAGGCACGGACGACCGGATAGTGGGCACAGAAGCCATCGTCCGTGGAGTGACAGGATGCGCACGCTGTCCCTGGGCGGGGGGGACAGGCGTGACTGCAGGTACACTGAAGAGCAAGCTGTTACACCTGTGGGCCAGGTAAACCAGCTGGCTTTTTTCTAAGAGAAACCAGAAGCTACTGCAGGGTTTTAAGCAGAGGGAATACCACACTCAGATTGTTCTGGCTGCCGGTTACTAGCCCTGGGCTAGGCCCTGAACATGGTCGGGAGAAGAAATGCAGACTCTGACTCTGCAAAGTCTGGGAGCGGGGTGAGAGGAAGCTGAGGCCGGTCACACAGTGTTACTACCCGCTACACCAGGGCGCTGTGGGAACCCAGTGGGAACAACCCTAGATGCCAGTGGACTCAAAGTGCTAGAGATATGGTGCCTACAGAGGAAAACAAAACAAAACACAGCTACAGAGAGGGCACAGAACAAGAAGTATCAACACAGTCAAAGTCCCTAATTCCACATAACAGACTTGATTGCCACAAAAAGAGACACACCAAATTCTCCAGAATTCACTAACTTGTTTTCCATAAATATTTAGTAACTCAGATTTCCCCTGACCTACTTATCAAGCTCATACAAGAGTGGGTGAGAATTACTGTATCCAATAAATACGAACTTAATTATTCATCATTCTTTCTTTTGTCTCTAATAAGATGATTTTCATGGGAACTTTTTTTTTTCAAGGAAACTTTTGACAGTTGAGGCCAAATATTTACATTTTCCTCTGATTACTCAAGTAACTGTCTTGACCTTAAAATACAATCAGATAATAAAAACATTTAAATCCTAATGAGGGAAAAGTATAATGTTGCATGAGTTTATATTATATATGAGTTTATACTAAAGTCCCATTATTTACATGCAATCACAGAACAGTGGGACAGCAAGATCTTGGGAAACCAGCCTTCAGTTCCTGGACGGGTCTGAGACAGGGCCCACCCACGAGGTTGACTCCGTCCTCCCACTCACCAGCATCTTCTGCTTTTGTGGGAGTCCAGCTTGGAGAAGGCAGTGGCACCCCACTCCAGTACTCTTGCCTGGAAAATCCCATGGACAGAGGAGCCTGGTAGGCTGCAGTACACGGAGTTGCTAAGAGTCGGACAAGACTGAGCGACTTTACTTTCACGCATCGGAGAAGGAAATGGCAACCCACTCCAGTGTTCTTGCCTGGAGAATCCCAGGGACGGGGGAGCCTGGTGGGCTGCCATCTCTGGGGTCGCTCAGAGTCGGACACGACTGAAGCGACTTAGCAGCAGCAGGCTTGCGTGCACAGTCCCGAGGCAGGCTGAGTACTGCCTGCTACCCTGGGTGCTCCCAGCAGCCTGCACCACCCTCTCCACACTTTCCATGTGCAATAACTCACATAACTCATAGGCAATAAGTGAGCATACCCCCAAAACGGGCATCCTGACAGCCATGGATGTCAACAGGTTAAGAGAACATAGTTCGAGCTCACCCTGACTGGATGCTCCTGACGTGCGAGCACTATGCTAAGCCCTGTTCCTCTCATCTCCTTAAAGTCAGGTAAGAACCAGCGGGAGGTAAGTATCATCGTGCTTCCCGTGTTTATTAGGAAACAGAGCAGCGGTCACCTGCCTGAAGCCACAGGGCTTGCAAGTAGGGTCGGGACATGAACCCACAGAGGCCTGACTTCAGGGTCTGCGCTGAGTGCTGCCCTGTCTGCTTCGCTGACACTGAGGTGCTAAGTCTCCTGTAAAGAACACAATGGACCTGAAAGCTCTGCAAAATAACAGGGGTGGTGTTGGGGGGGAATGTGCCTCTCCGGGTCTGCAGGCTCTCTCCTCAGAAAGTGCAGGTGAGACAAGCCAGACTCGTGCCTCCTGTGGGGAAAAGCCATGGAACAGATCAGTGCAGGGGATCAAAGAGAAGGGGCTTGGGGTGGTGCTGGGCTGGAACCACCTGTGAGAAGGCCCCAAGGAGAAAAGGGAGAAGAATCACTTGTGGGCCGGAGAGGAAAGCCCCAAGGACTCCTCAAGCACTCTGTGACCTCAGAGCTGGTTTCTCGGACATCGTGGCCACCACCTTCACCACTGACTGGCACCATCACCACTACACTGGAGCCCAGAGAAAACAGCCAAACAAGTGCTTCCTGGTGCTGCTCCAACACTAAGGATAATCAGGTACAATGGGCACTCTGTAAGTATCAGTCAGGCACTGCGCTGGGCAGCCCACAGCATTATTTCACTGATTCTTCAACAACAGCCCCCAGGCAGGTAACCCTGCCATTCCCATTATCTTATCAGTTCACTGAGACTAACAATGTGGAAGAGGCTTGCCCACGGTTACAGAGGTTGTGTGTGGATGAGTCAGAATCGGAACCCAGGTCTAGCCCGAGTTGGAATCTGCTTGGCCACATCACTTGGGGTCCTCTGCCATCACCAATTCCCTTCTGGTCACATTCTGTTTGCACCTGACTCCTCCACTGGGTAGGACACAACTCTTCCATCTCCATGTGGCCAGCACTCAGCAAACAGCTAGGCTCAAAGCAAGAGCACAGCAAGGCTGGTGGATGAATGCCCACAGGAAGGAAGTGGCCCCAGAAATGCCTCAGGATGCCCTTCGCAGAGGCCAACCCAACCACTGCTCCCCAGCCCTCATCAGCAACTACAGCCCACCTACTTGGCTCCCTGAGGCCTGCTCCTCCACCAGCCCACCTCAAAAGAAGGGTCAGCAGGTATACTTCTGAGGAAGGGGGAGGTGGGCTTCAGCAAGCGTGAGCAGTTCATTCTCAGACTTATCCTTCTTTCTGTTTCCCCGTCTTGTCCTGGACTATCTGGAGCAAATAATTCTTCCCTCTCCCAAGACTCGGTAGGACAAGTACCACCATTCAGACCCAAAACCTACAGCTGGCAGACGGCACATGTGTGTCTCGGTCAGCACTCAAATACCTGGAGAATGAAGCAACAGAGTCCAGAGTCTGGGTTTCATCAGAGACCTGAAGACCTATCAAGAAGAGTGTGCCAGCATTTGGCAGCATGACTTGTCTGAGCAGAGGTCCATCACAAGGTCCACCAAGAGTCCACCCTGGAAATGCAGGAGCAAAGAAAGTAGGAAACTTTCCCCGTGCAGAGAGCAGACACAGGCATAAAACCACGCGTGCATGCTCCAATCCAGGTTACTCACACAAGAATGCCAAGGGAGCGCAGACAGGAGTGGTCACTTGCAGAAGAATTGAGTGGGTTTCACAGAGGAGGTGGCAAACCATTCCCAAACCACAGAGGCAGAAGTCATTGTTTCCTGCCTCCATGACCCCCACACTGCCCAATTTTGCACCCCTGGGCCCTGTTCCAGCTTCAGTGACCTGTGTGCTGGTCTCCCTGCAGAGCATGTGAGCACCTCATGAGGGCAAGGGCTTTGAGCATCTTCTGTGGCTCACCCTCCACGGCCCAGTAAGTGTCTGCTAACAAAGATTATTAATAACCCAGCAGCTACCCTTTGTGGAGCATCTACCAAGACCTATTCCTGCAAGTACTTCCCACACATGATCTCGTTTCTTCTTCACAAAAAGCCCCAAAAGGCAAATCCTATTATCATCATCCATTTAACAGATAAGGAAACTGAAAGGAAGAAAGATTAGGTAAATTGCCCCAAGTCATACTGCCAGTAAGTGACAGCTGCTGGACTTTGAATCATGGGCTGAATGGAAAATCAGTTTTCAATTACTAGTGAACAAACCCCTTTTGCTTTCTCTTTCTGTGTCTGCCTTGCATCCAGATACATGGACTGCCCTTTAGTCTACTGTTCACTGGAACCGGAGCCTTTTCTTTCCTCGAGAAAAACAAGGGCTGTCTCTTGTTAGTCTTCTAAACAATGAATGCTGACCATTACTGAGTAAACATCATGGAGGGTGGGGGAGAGTGGAGACACAAAATTGTGCTCAAGGCAGCGGTGGAAAAAAACATCTATTAAGGAGGAACTGTATGTACCAATTAGAACATTTTCCAATGCTGGGACAATTTCCAAAAGAAATCAAGTAAATAAATACAGGAGCATAAGTATGTATAGGATGCTATTCTTTGTGTAAGAGAAAGAATATATAACAAACAAGAAAATGATAATAGTGGTCACCACTAGAGAGAAGGTTGGGAACTGGAAGCTTGAGACAAGAAAGACACTTACTTTACAATTTTTCCCCCTTGAAAGACTTATCTTTTAGAAAAAAAAATCTATGTGTGATTTTCTTTTTAAGTCTTAAAAAAAATGAAAACATCACTTAAAGAAACCCCTTATTGCCAAGCCTTTTCCAAATGCTCACGTACATATGACTGCAACCATGAAGAAAAACTTGTATGTTTGTGAAAATAGGAGTGAACTTAGTTTGTAGTGAAAGAGGACTGTGAAATAACTTTCATCTTTCATGTTGAGTTTCACTAATTTCACGATAAAGCTGTTGCAACTTTTTTTTTCTTCAATAAAATGCACTTTGAAGGTACAGATACAACATCCATATAAGCAGCAGGGATAAGATGCCACACCTTCTTCTGAAAGTCCCTCATTCGTCCCTTCAACAAGTATTTAATGAGCATCTACTGTGTGCCAGGCAAAGCACTCAACAGGTATTTTTTGATAAACAGTTCAGTTGGTAAAGAATCTGCCTGCAATGCAGGAGACCCCAGTTTGATTCCTGGGTTGGCAATATCCGCTGGGGAAGGGATGGGTTACCCACTCTAGTATTCTTGGGCTTCCCTTGTGGCTCAGCTGGTAAAGAAACTGCCTGCAATGTGGGAGACCTGGGTTGGGAAGATCCCTGGAGAAGGGAAAGGTTACCCACTCCAGTATTCTGGCCTGGGGAATTCTATGTATAGTCCATGGGGTCACAAAGAGTTGGACAACTAAGCGGCTTTCACTTTCACTATGTGCCAGGCAAAGCACTCAACAGGTATTTTTAAAAGAAGAACTAAATAACGGGTCATCAGTGTCCTCCCTCCTGCCCTGCGGGAAAACATGCTCATCAGAATGCCAGAGCTAGGATCACTCTTGACTGATGTTCACATATCCTCGCTGAGGCCTGGACAGTGGAAGGCCTGACAGAGGTCACACGAGAAGCAAAGGCCTCACAATGACCAGTCCTGCTCTCCTTACATGGGACATTCTATTTTGTTGTGATGAAAGATGGGTGGTCAGGGAGGAGCAGAAACAGACCCAACTGTTAAGGCCTAATACATCAGGTGTCTTCACGTATCTAGCCACATTTACTCTTCACGGCAACCTCTCAAGGTGGGCATGATTATCCCTGTGTTATAAATAAGGAGACTAAAGCTCTGAGAAGTCAAGAAACTGGTGTGTGAGGCTTCAAAGGCAGCTCTGTCTGACTGCCAGCCAGAGCTCTTACCCTCCATGCTGAAAAGGAAAATCAAGTTTAAAAGGTAGACTGGAGCCATATCACAGAGAACCCTGGATGTGATATTTTCATTAATGAAGTTTCTCTCTCAGCCCTGGATGTGGTCACTCAAACAACACCAACCAAAAAGCCAATCCTCTCATTACCCAGTACATTTTCTAGCTCTCATGGACCACCAAGTTTGGGCTTTCCTTTGAACCCACGATCATTACCCAGAGCACAGCACTCTCTGAGTCATTTACACAGTTTCTGCCAGGACAGTACGGGATGATTCATACTTGCTGCCTTTAGAGCCTCTGGGTCCTGCCACACAAGCACAGAGCCCAGTAAGGACCCACATCTGAGACAACATCCCCATGATGCCACTGGGTCACGCCACACCAAATGGTAGTGAGAGGCCAGCACCATGGCAGTCGGTTCCCCAAACTCCCACGGTGCCTGAAACGAAGAAAAGTGCGGGTTCATTCAGGAGAAGCCTCCTCCTGACGCTGTTCTGTCCATGCAACACCGGCGGGAGGGGCTGGTCACACTGCTGGTGAGCAGAGGCAAGGAGAGGCCACACACTTGGCTATGGGATACTCGTCCAAATAGGAGGGAGTCCCAGCAACTTGCTTTCCTCTCTCCATCACATGGAAACCTAACCAAGTTTTGGCATTCCCCTCTTTTGGGTGTCTTCCTTCTGGAATGTGATAGAAATCAGTGTTCATACTTGGATGGGGAAGGGAAATTCCATAAGGCTCAAGACTGAGCTTCCTGTTCCAATTCAGAGTCCTCACTGGAGTTGGGGTCTAAAAGTCAGCAATTAAATGTTCCGGTGCTTTCCATCTGCCACAGCTCCCTCACAGGCCTCATAGGAAGCAGGAGTCACCATCCCACCCCAAACCTCATCCCCAAAACCAACCTCAGCCCCACCGCGAACAAGAAAGCAGTCCTCCACAGGTTTCCCTGGTGGCTCAGTGGTAAAGAATCCGCCTGCCATTGCAGGAATCACAGGTGCCATCCCTGATCTGGGAAGATCCTACATCCTCGGAGCAGCTAAGCACGTGCAACCCAATGCCTGAGCTTGTACTCTAGAGCCCACACCGCTCTAGAGAGCCACGACTGCTGAAGCCCACACGCCCTAGAGTCCGTGCTCTGCAACGCGAGAAGCCTCAGCAATGAGAAGCCCTCACACCGCAACAAAGAGTAGCCCCCACTCACTGCAACTTGAGAAAAGCCTGCACAGCAACGAGGATCCAGCAAAGCCAAAACTAAATTGATCGATTAAATTAAAAAAAAAAAAAATCCCCTCCTCCTTCGACCCTCAGTTTCCAAACACAATCTGCCCACGAGCACAGAGGCAGCAGACTCATAGCTGTCCCACCCTCACAAGCCCCCTGAGGGGCACACAAGGCAAGCACCAGGACGCACACCTTGCATAGGAAGAAACAAAGCTCAGAGGTGAGAGACTCTCCCAGGCAACAAAGAGGAAAAAGCCTATGAACCCTCATTCCTGTTCTGCCCCCTCACCAGGCTGCCACTTCAGTCTTCTGGAGACGACCACTGTTAAGATTTGCAGCAGCCTCCAGATCCCAGAAGCCAGTCGGCCAAGAACCCTTCCACCCTTCCAGCTTCACACTAATTACTCTTCAAGCACACACATTTCTCAACAGCTGATAGAATGAAAGCCAACGGGCGGCCCCCGCCCCGCCCCGCCCCAATCGAGGCATGCCCCCTGCAACAGCGACACGAAAAAGCCTCCCCGAGATTGAAAACCAGGGCGCCCCACTTCAGGCCACTGCGAGGCATAGGGGAAGCCGCCGGCCTAGTAACCAGGGCAGCTAAGACCCAAGTCCGACTCAGGAGGAGCACAGGCAAGGCCGAGCTGGCCCTTCCGGCCCAGCGGCGGCAACCCTCGAAGCCTCCAGAATCCTCAGAGAGCCCAAAGCTCCTGCTTCCCCTCAAAAAGCAAAACAAACAAACAAAAAATCCCGGCAGAGAAGGAAGCATTCCCTTCTCCCCGCGACCCCTCACTCACCCTCTGCCCGCTGCTCACCTGGGGCCCCCGCTTCCGGACCTGCAACCACTCGGGGCCCCGCCCCCCCGCCCCTGCAGGTCTCCCCTGGCCCCGCCCCCTTGGACCTGTGGTGTCCTCAAGGCCCGGCCGGTCCAGCCTCTTCGGCCTCACCTCGCAGACCCTCCCCCTGGCAAACCTGTGGTTCCCACCTGGCCCCTCCCCCCGCACCTGCAGCCCCTCAGCCCTTCCTAACTGCCTCCTCCAGCCCCGCCCCTCGCACCAGCGGCCTTGCCCCACCTCCACCCCATCACACACACACACACCTGCTGGCCCCCAGACCAAAACCCCCATCCCCATCACGCACCTAAAGCCCCCCGGCCTGGCCGCGGTGGCCCCCAGACCTCCTGAAACAACCGCACCACCACCAGCCCCCAGCCCCGCCTCCCGCCCCGAGGCCCCATCCCGGCCCGGCGGCAGGCACCCCAGCCTCGGGGTCCCGCCCCTCGCACCTGCAGCTCTCTCCGGCCCGGCCCTCAGGGTCCCGCCCCGCCCCGCCGGCCGCTCCTCTCACCGCCCGCTCTCGCCGCCGCCGCCGCCGCCGCAGTCCCGGCCGGTCACCTTGACGCGGGCCGCAGCGGCTGCCGCCGCCTCCTCATGGCCCTGGGAACGGCCCAGGCGGCAGCGGCGACTTCGCTCGGAGGCTGGAGCCGGGCCGAGCCGGGCCAGGGCCGGGCCGGGCGCAGCTGGAGCGCGGGCCGACGCGGGAGCGGAGCCGGTGCCCAGCCGCAGTAGGAACCGTCCGCTCCTGGAGGGGGGGAGTCTGAGCGGCGGGTCGCTCAGCCAATCGGCGCGCAGAATCGGACTTCTCTCCCCAATCAGCTCATCGCAGAGGCAGAGACACGCAAATCGGCCGGCTGGGCGCGCCAGTGCGCAGCCGCTGCAACCTAGGTCCTCCCTGGCCTCGGCCTCCGCTAGAAGCCTTCAGACGCGGTCTCCGCCTGCAAGGAGGCTCCGCTGCCCGCACACCCCCATCAGCGCCCCGCCACGCCCATCTTCTTCCTAGAAATAGCAGTGCATCTTATTCCCCATACATCCATCCAGGCCTCATACAGTTTCCCCTTGAAATTCCTACCTAAGATTCATTTGTTTTTCAACAACAAAAAAATGGCTTTGTGAGAAACATCACCTGAATGCCCATTCTTTACGACTCAGAGGTAGGCACACAACACAGAACATCAAAGCCAGAAGAAACCTTCGACAGCCTCGGGTCCAACCCATTTCATTTATATATGGGCAAAATTAGGCCTCTCGAGGTAAAAAGACTTGCCCAAGACCATACAAGTACAAAGCTGGGAAATGGAGTTCTCTCATCTTTCGGCTCCCAGATCGCTTTCTCTATGCCACGCACGATGAGGTGAGCAGAAAGGTTAAGTTATTTGATCAAAGACCCCCGAGATAATAAGTTGTAAAGGCGGCCGAAGCCAGGTCTGTGAAGTGCTGCAAGTCAGAACCACAGAAAATCTCTGTTCTGCCTCCCACAGAATGGAGGCTCTATGTCCTACGTTACTCTGAACGATTCTTGGATGCACAAACAAGTAGTATGTCATTTTTGACAACTTTCAAATTCATTCTGCAGTAATATCAGAGTACGGAAAGATTTGTTACTGTCTTCCCATAGCTGATGGAAGAAAAAGAGAGAAACAAATGAACAGAAGAGAAACAGAGTCAGTGGAAATTAATGCATTTCTAAATCTTCAGGGACCTCCGAGGGAAATTTCTGCCATCTTGCATTAAGATAATTACCAAAGAAGCTACTTAGCTATTTTACTGAAAGAGAACAAGAGACAATATAATGCAATAGTTCATTCTGCTCAGAACCTCTGTATTCAGAGATGCACAGAGT
This sequence comes from Oreotragus oreotragus, assembly GCA_006410675.1. Taxonomy (NCBI): domain Eukaryota; kingdom Metazoa; phylum Chordata; class Mammalia; order Artiodactyla; family Bovidae; genus Oreotragus; species Oreotragus oreotragus. Next base: position 667,465 of record SJYX01024075.1, on the reverse strand, counting down.
GGGGGTTGAGTGCAGAAGCTGGGAACTTTTGACTACCTGAGTCCAAACTCTGCTTCTGCCACCAGCAAGCTGTGTGTAGATGAGTGCTTAACTTACTGTCTATGGGCCTCGGTTTCTTTCTTGAAAAATAAGTGTGCTGAAAATAGCACCCTCTGCAGAAAGAATGCTGGGAAGTTTAAATGAGATGGCAAGTGGAAGAAGCCCAAGTACCCAACAGTAGCTCAGTAAACATTAGCTGTTGTTATTTCTACCTGTGTGACTTAGGGCAAGCATGGAAATTCAGCACAGTGTGCGTAATGTATGCTTGCTAAATGGCATCTCTTATTTTTAAAATGGTTATGCATAGCTTCTAAGTTTTCTTCAATTAACATAGATTCTTTTGTAATATATCAGAAAGTTATTGTGAACCCAATTTTATAATGAGAAAAGGATCTGAATCCAAATGCCAATCAGCATGTGGAAAGATGCCCAATATAATTAGCCATCAGCAAAATGTAAATAAAAACCACAATAAGATACCACTGCACACCCATGAGGATGCCTATAACAAGTGAGATGGACAATAACAAGGGCTGGTGAGGAGGTGGAGAATCTGGTACCCTCAAACACTGCTTGTGGAACTATAAAATGATGTCACCGCTTGTAAAACAGTACCTTAAAAGGTAAATGTAGGGTTACCATACGACCCAACGATTCCTGTGTATATACCCAAGAAAAATGAAAGCATATGTCCATGTAAAAAACTGGTACACAAATGTTCATAATATCCAAAAAGTAGAAATAACCCAGTGTCCATTAACTGATGAATGGATAAATAAAATGTGATATATCGATACAACGGGATATAAAAAGAAATGAAATACTCATACGTCAATTAACATTGATGAAACTTGAAGCCATGCAAAGTCAAAAAGGCAGATCACATATGATTCCATTTATATAAAATGTTCAGAATAGGCAAATCTATATAATGAAAGAACAGATTGGTGGCTTGGTGGGGGGTGGTGCAAGAATTGAGGGTAATGGCTAAGGCAGGTGGACTTTATTTTTGAGATAATGAAAATATACTAAAATTAGTGATTGCACAACTCTGTGAATATACTAAAAGCCATTGCATTGCATACTTTCTATGCATGAATTATATAGTATATGAATTTATGTATAATAGTAAAGCTATTATTACAAGTTATCAGAAACTCTGACCAGCCATGTCACTGTCATGCTCAAACATCATGTAACAGGATGTAGAGAAGATCCTGACTGCATCTGCTGGGATTCAGATCACCCACAGTGAAAGTGTGATGTGCTGGTGGAATAAGCAGGCTCTCAATGAAAGGAAGGAACTTTTGAGCTAGGGGAGGAAAGGAGGGCTGGAAAAATCACCAAGGCCATGCCAGCTGCCTCTGCATATGCTTGTATGTCAAGCAGAGTGAAGTTTTGGGACAGTTCAAGCAGGTGTTTTCATTAGAGCTGCTGATCAACAAGGAAGTTGTAAAAACAGACTCTAGGGTGGCCCCCCGGAGAAGGCAATGGCACCCCACTCCAGTACTCTTGTGTGGAAGATCCCATGGATGGAGGAGCCTGGTGGGCTGCCATCTATGGGGTTGCACAGAGTCAGACACGACTGAAGCGACTTAGCAGCAGCAGCAGGGTGGCCCCCATAACCCTCACCTCACAAATCTATGGGCTTGTGGGATCCTCTTCCCTGAATGTAGGCAGGACCTGACTTATTTCCAATCAGAATAAGGCAAAGATTTTTCAGTGTTTGTGATTATGTTCAGTTCAGTTCAGTTGCTCAGTCGTGTCC
>SJYX01024075.1:571265-662776 GCA_006410675.1 Oreotragus oreotragus | reverse complement strand
TTGACATATTCCTTTCCCTGTTTGGAACTAGTCTGTTGTTCCATGTCCAGTTCTAACTGTTGCTTCCTGACCTGCATACAGATTTCTCAAGAGGCAGGTCAGGTGGTCTGGTATTCCCATCTCCTTCAGAATTTTCCACAGGCTGTTGTGATCCACACAGTCAAAGGTTTTGGCATAGTCAATAAAGCAGAAATAGATGTTTTTCTGGAACTCTCTTGCTTTCTCAATGATCCAGTGGATGTTGGCAATTTGATCTCTGGTTCCTCTGCCTTTTCTGAAACCAGCTTGAACATCTGGAAGTTCACGGTTCACATATTGCTGAAGCCTGGCTTGGAGAATTTTGAGCATTACTTTACTAGCGTCTGAGATGAGTGCAATTGTGTGGTAGTTTGAGCACTCTTTGGCATTTCCTTTCTTTGGGGTTGAAACAAAAACTGACCTTTTCCAGTCCTGTGGCCACTGCTGAGTTTTCCAAATTTGCTGGCATATTGAGTACAGCACTTTCACAGAATCATCTTTTAGGATTTGAAATAGCTCAACTTGAATTCCATCACCTCCACTAGCTTTGTTCATAGTGATGCTTCGTAAGGCCCACTTGACTTCACATTCCAGGATGTCTGGCTCTAGGTGAGTGATCACACCCTCATGATTATCTGGGTCGTGAAGATCTTTTTTGTACAGTTCTTCTGTGTATTCTTGCTACGTCTTCTTAATATCTTCTGCTTCTGTCAGAAGATATTAAGATAATGGTTAAGAGTGAGAGTGAGAGCCAAAGTGTTCTGGAGGTAGCTTACAAAGAGGCTCTGATCACCAAAGGAAGAGAAAGGAAAGACACATTGAATGGTAGGCCGAAAACTGGATTGTTAGTCCAGAGCTCCAGAGATGTCTGAATGCTCAGCCAAGACAAGTCTGCTTGGTGAAGGTCAGAGCCCTGGTGGGAAAACCTGGGACTCTGAGTAATGGAGTGTAGACATTTGGATGGATGTTTCTGAGGATATTGACTCTTCAACATGCAGTTCAGGCCCCTCTGGGCTTGGACACTTTTCCTGAGTAAGGACTGGAGCTACCACTGTGCTTACTAGTTCTACAGAAGCCCTTTCCTGCAGACAACAACTGCTCCTGCCTGCAGTGTTGTCCCAAGCTCCTCTCCACATGGCCAGGCTGATAACCAGAGTTAAATTCCAACATAATCTGTCTGTTGATGCCCAGGGCCTGATAAGGGAAGAAATAGATGATATGCCTAAAGGATGCAAGAATTAGCCAACATGTACGGGTAGGAGCCAGGAGAGTACCCCCTAGGGTTGAATTTTGAGAGTGCTTGATTAAGGAAGCTGGAATGTAAGACCAGATAAACAAGAATTTATTGACTTGAGGATATTTTCTCAGGACATGAGATTTAATGCGCTAACAAGGACCCAATGGCTCTTAGAAGCCTGGGGGCAGGGGGGGTGGGCGGAAGTGACCAATTCTCAGCGGAGTGGAAATACCTGAGTCGCCCTGGGAGATGGTCAAAGGAGCGGCTCTGCTGAAATGAACATGCACTCAATCCTCGTTACTCATGGTCTTCACATTTGTGAATTAGACGATTGCCAAAACTTATTTGCAATCGAGAATCAACACTCATAGCACTGTCAAGGTCATTTGCAGATGGGCAAAAATCTGAGTCACCCAATATGTGTCTGGGCAGAGGTCAAACGAGGTAACACTGCCTTCTCTCACACTGTAAACAACTGTCCCTTTCACAGTCTATTTAGTGCCACGTTTTTCACATTTTTGCTTTTCTTTTGTGGTGGTTTTGCTGTTTAAAGTAGCCCCCAGGAATAGTGCTGAAGTGCTGTCCAGGGTTCTAAGCACAGGAAGGCTGTGATGTGCCTTACTGAGAAAGTGATGTGTTAGATGAATTTGGCTCAGGCATGAGATACAGTCCTGCTGGTCTTGTGTTTCCTGTGAACAGATCACCAGTATTTATCATATAAAGTGCCTTTAAACAGAAAGACACATAAAACAGGGATATGTATTGACTGGTTGGCAAAAACATTGTGACCAGTGACTCAAAAAAAACCTAACTCTGTGTCAGTATTCACTAACTTAAGTGTTCTCAGTGACTTTATAGGGCATAACCCTTGAGAGTAATAGATCAACTGTACCTCTCATGAGTAAAGTTTATTAACCCTCTGGCAAGGAATGCTGGGAAATGTAGTTCTCATAAGTATCCAGACCCTGGGATGGAGGGGAGGGTATAGAAGAAACAGGGAATGGTTCTAAGTTGCTGCAGACAAGCCAGTACAGTTGGTTAAACCATCAGACATTAAAACAATGTTAATGGTTGCCTTGTTGTTGCTGTTCAGCTGCTAAGTCATGCCCGACTCTTTGCAGCCCTGTGGACTGCAGCACGCCAGGCTCCCCTGCCCTTCCCTGTCTCCCGGAGTCTGCTCAGATTCATGTCCATTCAGTCAGCGATGCTATCTAACCATCTCGTGTTTGCCTTAAGGTTTCCAGTATTACAATAATTATTCAGAGTCTATCTTCAAATAATATTACATCATTTCTCATGCAGGGTAAGGACCTAATGACCCTGAGGAAACATGTAATGATGGGAGGAAGCAGTTCAGGTTCCCAAAGCTGAAGGAACAAAGGAAAGTAAAGGTTCTCATCACCAGTTAACTGTGTGGGAAGGGGTGTGGTTTTTCACACACCAACCGGCATTTCTCCAACACCATCCAGGTGTCCTACAGTACAACTCAGTTCTGATCCTGTCTATCCAGAGATAGCATCGAATCCCACAGGTTAAGGGATTAGTCCCACAGGAATGTCCCCCAACTTCAGCCACCATCAAAAGCCCAGATTGTTACCTGCTTCTGACTAACTGGCTATAAATCAGAGGTTCCCACAACCCCCTCCTTGGGCTTGACTGATTTGCTAGAGTGGCTCACAAGAACTCAAGAAACCAGTTTGCTCATGAGATTACCAGTTTATTTTAAAAGATATAGCCATCTGAAGAGATTCATAGGGCAAGGTCCTGAACAATGGAACTTCTGTCCTCGTGGAGTTTGGGGCCTGCCATGGTAGTACATGGAAGCGTTCTAGTTCCCTACTTGTGAGTTCTCTGAACCCCACCCTTTTGGGGTTTCATGGAGGCTTCATTACATCAGCACCGTGGATTAAATCATTGGCCATTGGTGACTGGTTCAGCCTCCAGTCATTTTTTCCTCCCCAGAAGTCATGATGGGTGGGACTAAAAGTTCCAATCCGCTATCCATTGGTTCTGCTGGCAATCAGCCCCTCATTTGGGGAGGATTCCCAAAAGTCACCTTATTAATACACCAGTTGCGAATGTTATCATTATGATAACATGATGTCCACTTCATCTTTCATCTATATGGCCCTGAAGCATTTTTTTCCCTCCAGGAACTGAAGGCAAGATACCAAATAGTTTCACAAAAGATGCTACAATTGCTCTAATTGCCTAGGAAATTCTAGAGTTTGTGGAGCTGTGAGCTAAGAACCATGGATGAAGATCAATATATATTTCTTATAAATTACAATATCACAGAAAGATTCTGAGTTATCAGAACCTAAGAGCCCAATGAAGCTGATCCACAGAATCATGAGGAAATCAACTGATTATTGTTTTAAGGCACTAAGTTTGGGGATGATTTGCTATGTGGCAATAGAAAACTGATACAAATATTTTCACACTCTGTAAGCATTCTGAGAGGTCAGTCTTCATATTTCTTCCCAAAGTCCTCTTGTGACCATCTTCCAGTTCTTTTCTTTCAAATCCCTGACCATCTACCCAAACGGTTAGTCATTGCCCATGAGTCTGTGTATACCTGTACTTCTTGTCCACAAAAAAATGGGCAACCAAATGCATCATCTGCTGGGAGGATTTCTCTTCACACCATCTCTTGCGATGGCTGAGATTTTTCAGCAGTCCATCTCTAGTGGGTGATGGCACAGGCAGAGTTCGAGGCTCTAAGTTTAGATCGATGTAGAGGAGGCCATACAGCAGGCTTAGGCTGTTACAGGTGTGTAGTCACCTATTCATTGTTGTTGTTCAATCACTAAGTCATGTCCAACTCTTTGCAACCCCATGGACTGCAGCACACCAGGCTCCTCTGTCTTTCATTATCTCTTGGAGTTTATTCAAATTCAAATTCATTGAGTCAGTGATGCTATCTAACCATCTCATCCTCTGTCACCACCTTCTCCTTTTGCCTTCAATCTTTCCTAGCATCAGGATCTTTTCCAATGAGTTGGCTCTTCACATTAGGTGGCCAAAGTATTGTAGCTTCAGCTTCAGCAGTGGATATTCAGGATTGATTTCCTTTGGGGCTGACTGGTTTGATCTCATTAAAATATAACATAGGAACATCCTAATTCTAGACATCAGATCTTTAGTGACTGTGAGTCAGTGCTAGATTCAGACCCACTTGCCCTGTGTTCCAAAATCAGGCTGAGGGCTGCTCCAGACCTTGGTGGAGTCCCCAGTACCATCTATCCTGAAGCCCAGTTGGCTGACTTTCCCTTGATACAGACCTCAACATCTTCAGCAATATTCTCTATGAAAAAGCCTTTTTCAACTTTGGCATTTCTGTAATAGACACTCCATAAATGTTCATTGAACTGAGTTCTACTGCCTCCCAATGGCCAACAGGGTAAAAATCCAAATTTGTTAGCTTGAAATAAAATACACTTGAAGATCTAGCTCCCTATTTATACTCATCTCCTAATTGTTACCATTCACAAAACATTTACTATGATTCATCTCATCAAATATGTGATCTATTCAAAAATATAGATATCTACAGGTATAAAATACAGAGGTTAGTATGTACATGTTATTATGTAATATAATATCATATGCTGTATATACATGTGTGTGCTTTAACCTAAGTAGTCTCACACAATATATGTTCTTTTGTAAGTTGCTTTCCCACACTCACCAATATGTCATGGGTATTTCTCCATGCCTTAAAGGTTTTATACATTTATATCATCAGTTTAGATGATTCTCTACAATAGGATTGTAGGAATGTATCAGAGTTACTGGTAGACATTATAAGGGCTTACAACTTTTCAGTATTATAATTAATATTGGGATGAATGATATTTATATTTACACATCTTCTGTTACTTGTTAGACTATCTTCTTAGGTTAACAGTACCACGATGCCAAAGGGAATATACACTTACAATTTTGAAGTGTGGTACCAACCACTATCTTCCAGAAATGTTATGCTGACTTATAAAACCAACATCAGGGTGTGAGTGCCCAATTTTCCACCACCCTCATCAATGCTGGGTATTGCCAACAGAACAATAGAAAAACAATCTTTTGTTATTGCTTTGAGTGCTTTCTGCAGACATAAATTATCTTTACTCTGTACATATTAGCCTGGAGTATTTCTTCTGTGGTTCTTTCTTTAGGTCCTTTCTCTTTTTAAAACTGGACCGTTCACCTTTTTCTTAGTAATTTTAAAAAGCTCTTTTTCAATATGTTGCAAAATTTTTTCTTCTAAACCTGTAGTGTGTTTTCTTGTCTTGTTGTTTTGCTTTTATTGAACATATTTTACACTGTATATAATCAAACCTATTTTTTTTTTCCTTTAGGATTTCTTTTTTTTGGTCTAACGAAAATCTTCCCCACTGCAAAAGCAAATAAACCATCATCTCCTTGTTTTAAAACTAATTTTCTCATGGGTTCATTTTTCTACAATTAACTATTTAATTCACCTGAATTTTGCTTCATGGTCTCCCTGCTCTTCGCTTAGCTGGGCCTCCTCACTCAGACTAAGTCTATCCAGGTCCCCACTCCCTCCAGCAGGATATAGGGTTCTCAAGGAAGCTCAGAATTACTCACAGGCAGTTTTAGCCTTAAGGCTGAAGTCTCTATTTACAGAAAGTATCCACTGGCTCCAACCAGTGAATGTAATTTATATTCAATGCAGAAGCAGCAGCATTTCGATGCTTTTTTGCAGCACACCAGGACTGGCAAAGTTCATGACACTGTGGTCCTTTTCAGCGACAGTAGAAAGGAGTGGTTTCCTGAAATCAAGATCAGGCCACCTGAGTTCTGCCATCCAAAGCCTGAGAGGGTGGCCGTGTTAGTGCCCAGGGCAAATGTGCAGGATACCCTGTCCTGGGTCCCCTGCCCTCCAAGAGTTCTCAAGGCTACCAGGCCCTGTTGCTGGCTCTCTCGGGGGGAGTCGGTGAGGCTCTAGCTATCCACACAGACTCCCAGGAAGGACACCACTCAATTCTTTCCAGCTGGGCTTAGGACAGTATAGCCAGATAGCAACTGACACTTGATAAAGGGAAACATTTCCACAAGGAAAAATCTTAAGCAGAAAGTCACTGGGCTTACCTTCAGGGTGGAAGTCTCCAGTTGTTACAGGGACTGCAGCTGGTGGCAGGAGGTCCCTGGAGCCCTATTCTGGGGAAAGAGGGACCATGCAGAAGAGGGAAACAAGAGGACTAGCGGTTTAGTTATTGAACGTTGATAGCATCCGCATCCGACCACCAGCCTGGCCAGGGGCCGGCAGGCAGGAAGGAGTGAGTGAGGGCCCCTCGGGGAGGATGCAGTTGTGCTGAAAAGGGCAAAGAGGAAGCGGAGTGAAGCCAGCAGCCAGACCCATGTCTCCCCTCCCAAGGATGAGACATGCAAGACAGGAATGCCCTGGTCCGGCTGTGTTAGCACCAGCCCTTGTGAGGTTCAGACAGCCTGAGCACCCAGCCTGGGAGAGTCAGCAGGCCCAGGGAGAGCAGGTCGTCAGAGGCAGCGGTGTGAGGCTTCCCGGGAAGTTCAGGTGCAAAAGTCCGGCCTCAGAGCCCACATCTACGAAATGAAAGGCAGCTTTTGATTCTCACATTAATATTTGGAGAAGTAAAGGGAGAGAGTGAAGGAGCTGGGGAGTAAAACAAAAATCAAAACAAAAAACACAGCTGAAAATAGCTCCAGGGACCCAGATGTGTGATGAATGGAACATCTGGCAGAGACAGGCTAGTTACACTAACAGTCCCACAAAAGCAATTCTTTTGCCAAAGACGTGTTCTTCCAAGTTAGGATTCCTCAGTTCCAACAAAATTGTCAGAAACATGCCTCCTAATAATATCTGTAGAAGCCCTGAAGTGGAAGGAGGTGGGCAGACAGAAAGAGGAAGACTGTTCCCATGGCCTAGACTCTAGAGAAAATAGCTCAGAGTCACTTTCAGCCTAGAGAAGCCCAAAGAGGGGGCTGGAGGGACTCAGGGAGGCTGTGATCTGCAGAGTGGGACAGAGAGCCAAAGGGCCAACTCCAGCGAAGCAGTTTTGGGGCTCAGGATAAGGAAGGACTTTCTATCATAGAAAGCTGTTTGTCAAAGGGAGTCAGCCAGTTCCCACAAGCAAGTGGAAACTGGAGATTACTTACAAGGACTGGGATAGGAGTCCCCGTCCTGGGAGGCTTTCCCACTCTTAAGAGAGGGCAAGGGTGGGGAAGGGGGCGGAACTTGAAGTGACTTATCCTCTGATTTGCACATTTTAAGAATAGTAAAAATAATTTTATTCATTTCTTTTTGGCTGTACTTGATCTTCATCGCTGAGTAGGCTTTTCCGTAGCTGTGGTGAGTGGGGGCTACTCTCTAGCTGTGGTGAGTGGGGGCTACTCTCTAGCTGTGTTGTGCAGTCTTATTGCGGTGGCTTCTCTCGTTGGGGAGCAGAGGCTGTAGGGCACAAGTGCTTCAGCAGTTGCAGCTCCCAGCCTCTAGAGCACAGGCTCAATAGTTGTGGCGTTTGGGCCCAGCTGCTCCAAGGCACCTGACGGTGCCACACACACGCTTGCAGGATCCATCCTAGCTCAAAGGCCCAGGCTATGCATAGCCACTAGCGGAATCCAGGGGAGTCCAGGGAAGGACAACAGGGCAAATCTGGTGGCAGGACACAAAGAAGAGGCCCAAGGCTCACCAGTGCCAAGGCTGAAACTGAACAGCTTTTTTTTTTAGATTCAGGGTTTTTTTAAACTTTGTGTGTGTGTGTGTGTTTTGACCCAGGCACACAGCAGTGAAAGCACCAAATCCTAATCACTGGACCACCAGGGAATTACCAAGACTTATTTATTTATTGGCCATGCTGTGCGGCATGCGGGATCTTAGTTCCCCTGACCAGGGATTGAACCTGTGCCCCTTGTATTGGAAACAGAGTCTTAACCACTGGATCACCAAGGAAGTCCCCAAATGGGATGTTTTGAAGACATGTTTTGAGCGCCAGCAATCTTGCTGCCTCCACTACAAAGCAGGTGGGCTTGTCTGCATAGGCTCAGGGGGCAGCCTGATCAGCAGTGACACCCAGCTAGCTGCCCCGAACAAACGAACTGGGATGTCACTAGTCCCTAGCAGACGTGTCCGACTCTTGGCAACCCCATGGACTGCAGCGCACCAGGCTTTCCTGTCCTTCACTAGCTCTCAGAGTTTGCTCAAACTCACATCTATTGAGTCGGTGATGCCAGCCAACCATCTCATCCTCTGTCTCCCCCTTCTCCTTTTGCCTTCAGTCTTTTCCAGCATCAAGGTCTTTTCCAATAAGTTGCCTCTTTGCATCAAGTAGCCAAAGTATTGGAGCTTCAGCATCAGTCCTTCCAATGAGTATGCAGGTTTGATTTCCTTTAGGATTGACTGGTATGATCTCCTTGCAGTCCAAGGGACTCTCAAGAGTTTTCTCCAACACCACAGTTCAAAAGCATCCATTCTTNATAAGTTGCCTCTTTGCATCAAGTAGCCAAAGTATTGGAGCTTCAGCATCAGTCCTTCCAATGAGTATGCAGGTTTGATTTCCTTTAGGATTGACTGGTATGATCTCCTTGCAGTCCAAGGGACTCTCAAGAGTTTTCTCCAACACCACAGTTCAAAAGCATCCATTCTTCAGTGCTCAGCCTTCTTTATGGTCCAGCTCTCACAGCTAGTCAGATCAGATTCAAGGGCTCCTTTAGGACAGAGGCAGGAACAAGAGAAGCCCTAGTAAATGACCTCCTAGAAAGATGAGGTGAGGGGCACCTGTTTGCTATCTGAGCTGGAAAGAGACGCAATTCTGTCTCTACAGACTTGGGCAGGGTGCCCCATGCATGACTGCATTATAATCCACTGTTAATTTAAGCACATACCTCCCCCTACAACCGCCACTGTAGAATCGTAGCATGTTCTCGACCAATGAAAGCTAGAGCAGCAAGCTTTATTGTACACCTATTGTTGAGAAGAGCAGTCACCCAGGGAGCATTCCCCAGCATTACCCCAAGAGGGCAGGTTCTGCGACACTGGTTTCCTCTGAGGTGGCATCCTTCGCCCATTTACTTTGTATTTTGAACTTTGGAGCCCTGTTTGCTGACCAAAATTATGCTAGTTAGGCCTGCCTTGCTGAACAAAAGGAAAATGTCACAGAAATATTTAATTATGAGTCACCGAGGCTTGACGGGTTTTCAAGGAAATGGTCCAGGGATTGGTGGGTACTGACATGGTAAAGCATATCACAGACATCCCTGAAGCCAGGCGGGGAGAATTATGAATTATAAGTGGAAGAAACCTAAGTGAGCGCAGATCGTGACCTCAGGACAAAAAATGGCCAGCGACTGCCAATGGCCTCTGCTGGCAAGGCAGCTCATCACATCTGCTCCAGCTCAGTTTATCTGCTTCAGGTTGTTGTCGTTCACTTTTTCACACGTGTCTGACTCTTTTGTGACCCCATGGACTGCAGCACACCAGGCTTCCCTGTCCTTCACCATCTCTTGGCGCTTGCTCAAACTCATGTCCACTGAGTGGGTGATGCCATCCAGCCATCTCATCCTCTGTCGCCCCCATCTCCTCCTGCTCTCACTCTTTCCCGGCATCAGGGTCTTTTCCAATAAGTCGGCTCTGCTTCAGGTGGGGTTCCCATTTCCAGGACCACGTCCGCTTGGGATTATTCCTTCGACTCTGCTGAGAGGCTTGCTCAATTCTTCATGTTGGGCAACTTTTTCAGCCTTGTTGCTGTTTCTGTTTAGTGGCTGTGTTGTGTCCGGCTCTTTGCAACCCCACGGACTGTAGCCTGCCAGCTTCCTCTGTCCATGGGATTTCCCAGGCAGGAATACTGAAGTGGGTTGCCATTTCCTTCTCCAGGGGATCTTCCCAGAGCAGGGGTCAAGCCTGCGTCTCCTGCTTGGCAGGTGGATTCTTTACCACTGAGCCACCGGGGAAGCCCGAAAGGGAAAAATCAAACCTGCAGAAGCCACTGCCTCACAACTTACCTGAGCCATGAGTCCAAGTCCATTGGTTTTTAGACAAACTGCAGCAAAAGAGGCTGATAGGCAAAGGTATGGCTAAAAGCTGCTGCTGCTGCTAAGTTGCGTCAGTCGTGTCCGACTCTGTGCGACCCCATAGACGGCAGCCCAACAGGCTCCTCTGTCCCTGGGATTCTCCAGGCAAGAACACTGGAGTGGATTGCCATTTCCTTCTCCAATGCATGCAAGTGAAAAGTGAAAGTGAAGTTGCTGAGTCGTGTTCGACTCTTAGCAACCCTATGGACTGCAGCCTACCAGGCTCCTCAGTCCATGGGATTTTCCGTCAAGAGTACTGGAGTGGGTTGCCATTGCCTTCTCCGGCTAAAAGCTAGACCTCCAGATTCCCAAAAGACAATGCACTTTCTCCATCACGCCCTTGATACTTGCGGGGTCCCCAGCTGGCAAGGAAGCCAGTTCCTAGGTGGACCTCTTACACCAACTGCAGTCGCACTGCCCACTTGACTGTAAAGGTGAGAACCTGTTTTACAGCAAGGAACTCAGCTCTATCAGCACAGAAGCCAAGTTTTGTCCTGGCCTACTTGCCAGTCCCACTGTCCAGCTTGACCCTCCCAGAATTATGTGTGTTTGCTCATTCATTCAAGCCCAACTGCGCCTGCTGGGGTTCCAGGCCATGTGCTGAGGGATATACAAGTAAAGGAACAGCCCAGGATCCTTGCTGTCTTGGAGCTTGCAGGCTAGGAGAAACATTAATTGAATCATCTCACTAATCAATATACAATTACCAATTTTTTCAGAGCAATGAATTATGCTGAAGGGCAGGAGGAACACAGCTCAGTGAACGGCTCTGTTAAAGGGGCCTGGCCTAGAAGGGCTGCTGCGGGGAGGGAGGGAGGCCTGAGCTAAAACTGGAGGAGGCGTTAATTGGCTTTGAGAAAGAAGACCTGTTACAAAACGCAAGTTTGTGGGCCAAATGACGGAGTGTGGAGCAGTGAAAGTGAAGACCACTCAGTCGTGTCCCTCTTTGCGACCCCATGGACTACACAGTCCACTGAATTCTCCAGGCCAGAATACTGGAGTGGGTAGCCTTTCCTTTCTCCAGGGGATCTTCCCAACCCAGGNGGCTTTGAGAAAGAAGACCTGTTACAAAACGCAAGTTTGTGGGCCAAATGACGGAGTGTGGAGCAGTGAAAGTGAAGACCACTCAGTCGTGTCCCTCTTTGCGACCCCATGGACTACACAGTCCACTGAATTCTCCAGGCCAGAATACTGGAGTGGGTAGCCTTTCCTTTCTCCAGGGGATCTTCCCAACCCAGGGATGGAATCCAGGTTTCCAGCATTGCAGGTGGATTCTTTACCAGCTGAGCTGCAAGGGAAACCTAAGAATACTGAAGTGGGTAGCCCATCTCGTCTCCAGTGGGATCTGCCCAACCCAGGAATCAAACCAGGGTCTCCTGCAATGCAGGCGACTCTTTACCAACTGAGCTATCATGGAAGCCTATGGGGCCAGAGAAAGATTTATTTTAGGGTCAAGCAGGGAGAATGGGTGGCTCGTGCTCAAAAACTTCCAACTTCCCTCAAGTTTTTTAGGCAAAATTGGGGTGGGGGCTGCAGGGTGTGTGATTTCTTTCTGATTGGTTGGTGCTGACATGGTGGTAATCCAGGACTCTGGTGCTCAGCCTGAAGTCCTCCACCTGGGTGGGGGCCTTTGCTCCCACAGAACTGAAAGGTATATATTGTTATGTATATTCCTAGAGGAGTCAGAACCCTTGGTAGCTGCACTGGTTTCCTGACTGCTCCTGTTACTGCAATCCTTCCCAAGTTGATTAGCAACGTTTGAATCCGCACTTTGGTGTTTGCAGACAGTCTTGGAGGCTGAAACCTTCTTCCTGCAAACAAGAAACGGGGGGCGGGGGGTGGACACAGAAAGGCTTCTGTACCCAGGAGGGCCCCACGGGGTCTCATTGGGTTTCAGATAGCTGTGTTAAGAGAAACGCTGACTGAAATCGCCCACCCTGGCCAGGCACCATAGAAACCACTTGTGTGTCATTTAAGGACAGGAGGTCCTGGTAAGGACCGGGGAACTAACAAGCCACCATCAACAGGAAGAATTGAGGAAAGGTCCAAAGTACATGCCATGTGCCCTACCACCTTCCAGAATCCTTCTCACTGGAATCCATCTTGGCTGGGCAATGTGTGCACCACCAAGGAGGACCCTGAGTCAGAATGATTGGCCGGAAACAACCAGGAAACTAATCCCACCAACATAGAACTCGAGATAGCAAGCCACACGGCAGAGCAGCTCTCCAGGTTCCCTTACCCTGCGGTTCTCCACCCGGGCGCCCCTTCCCAATAAAGTCTCTTGCTTTGGCAGCACGTCTATCTCCTCAGACAACTCATTTTCAGTGTTAGAAAAGGGCCCACTCCTGGGCCCTGGAAGGGGTCCCCCTTCCTGCAACAGCTGGAGGCAGCAGACAGAGGGTGCTCTGTGCTGGGAGTTGCCATTTCCTACTTCTGCGGGAAGATGGGGAAAGAGTTCACCAGAGATCCCGGGTGCAGACCTCAGCCCCCCGGCAATCCAGTCTCTGCCACACGTGAGAAAGGTCAGAGAGATATCTGCTTCTTTCTCCTCTTTCCAGCACCACAGTGGCACAAGAGCTTCTTATGAAATTCTAACCTTTCAAAAACAGTGGTTACAGAAACTGTGACACCAGCGGGTGTCTGTTAGGGCCAGGAAAATCAGGAGGCCAGAAGGGGCAGATACAGACGGAGATCACAGCACATTTGCTCTAGCAGCATTTTTATTTACAAACAGCAATTTCCATTGACTTTATACCATAAAAAAGCCATTTACAAGCAAGAAACAAGAGTTCAGAACAAAATTAAGCAGCACTGAAATATTCAATGTCACAAATCTAAAACAAAATGAATACAAGAGTAAAATATCATTTGAATAAATAGTCTTAAATTCATGCTATAAAATAATCCTTAATGGCAAGTTACGAGTTGATACAGCATCCGCTTAGCTAGCTTCATTTACTTCATATGGTGATGAAGTGTGGAGTTGTGAGGTTACCAGTTTATATTGCAAGATAATGACACTGTGTTAAGTCATTCAAATTGCTCAACCATTTATAACGGAAAAAAATGTTAGCCCTACTAATCAAAGTGGTGAGAGAGATGGTTTTCACATTAGGAAAATGGTCATTCTCGAATAAACCATCCGCTTACCTCTTACTAGAGTCAGGGCAGCAAGTCCAAAGGCTGAATTCACAGCATGCTTGTCACTGAGGGGGCAGCAAGAGGCCTGTTTACTGAACCTGCTGCAAGGCTTACTCCAGGACTTGATCGAGAACTACACCAGCTCTGTCTGTGCCAGACCCAAGGGAACGAGAGAGAAAAGGGTCTCCTGTGGGCCAAGGAGTCAAGCACTGGGCAGAAACAGTGCAGAGACTCTGGCACTTACTGAAAAGACGTGTGTGACGTGTGACAACCGTTACAAATTTCGAACAATGTGAATGACTCTTCTGAACTTTCAGTTCAGTTGCACTGAGTAATATGAAATCTATGATTTATGAACTAGATAGTTTCATATAAAGAATTTACATAATTCCCCAATACTTTCATATATAAAATTTAATAAATAACCCTGACCAGTCTAGAAGCACCATTCAAGGGGCATGTGCCCTTGGAAAATAGTTTAGGTGTTGCATATTTGAGTCCCTTTCAGTGGAGGCTTCACAGGAAACCATTACAGAATTTTAACAATAATGACGACAACGAAAACAACAACAAAAAGAACAAAACAGAACATCACAGTAACTAATGGAAACATCGTTAAAATAAAATACATTGATTTCTTTAAAGTAAAGCTCGTTCACATAGATGATTTCTCCCCGTCCCAGCCCTTGTTTTGTGTTCCTGCAAACTCTTCCTAGAGGCTATGAAAACAAAAGTCAAAACAAAACCACACACAGAAATATGCAGGCCTATGGTCTGGGCTAAGGGACAGATAAAAGACTTGGTTATACAACTGCTATCATTAGAAAAGACATCTAATCATGCTCTGGAAGATTTAGAAGTTATCAATTTAGCTCTACAGTATATTCTGCTTAACAGTGAACCGACAGTATCCTTTCTGCTGTTCAAAAAAAAAAAAAGCAACAACAAAAAACAAAACTGCCAAGGCAGGGCCAATTGGGAGGTTCTCCACTGTCCCCAAAATTAACTTGACTTCATATACTGTATTTACAAATATCATTTCTAAATGTATTTACAGCTTTAGTAGAAATTAGAGGGTAGAGAACTGATTAGAATGAAAACAACTGTTTAAAACCACAAACATTAGTAAAAGTAGAAAATTCTTTGTTTTCACAGTTTGTAAGAACAGGTTAAACACCTCTAGAAAAGGACGCTGCCACTGTCTTCACATTGTCTACGTGTTAGGAAAGGTAGCTGAAGAAGAGACTCTATTATGAACGAACCTATATGGATTCGGGATATACTTTACTGTAAAAGACTTCTTCACATATCACTTTTGTCTTAACTGTTTTTGCATTTGTTATAAGTGAAACATCTAACCTAAAACTGTACAGAAAGAGGGACTTTGCTTTCAAAAAAAAAAAAAGAGTCGCTCTAAAGAGTTACACAGCGGACTTCGTCTGTGGAGACGTGAAGTGAACTTCGGGGAGAGAATGTTTCTGTTGTGTGGTCACATTAATCCTCCTGGCACATCCTCATGTGACAAGGCACAATTAATTGCTGCTGCCCGATCTGAAGGGGGTTAAGCTTTCGCTGGCCGTGCACACTGAGGAGCACGGCGCCCAGCTCTGCGCTGGCCTGCGCGCGGCCTCCCGCGAAGCCCTGTGGAACCTTACAGTACTGGGTTATGGCTTGAGAATTCATTCTGAGCACTGCTAGCAGTGGAGAAGGTAAAGTGTTAGCAACATGAATGGGAGCAAGCGGAACTTGCAAAATGTGGAATCATTACTCGAGAGAAACGCAATCAATTTTTCTGCCCCTTAACAGTCCCATTACAATGTCTGAACCTGAACTGTACAATCAAAGCAATGTAGATTTTTTTTTTTTTTGTCAAAGACAATTTTGGATAAGTCACTCTTTGGTAAACTCAAACCAGTTAAACAAATTTACACACACGAAGAACTCCATGTACACAAGGTTAAGACGGACACGGTGACAAGAACCAGGACGTTGGGAGGCGCTTGCCCCAAGTGCCTTCCCTCCTCACTTGTCTCGTGTATCACAGAATGCGCTGGAGACCTCTCAGGAGGAAGGCCCCAAGCCTGAGTGAAAAGGAGGTTCCTTCCCTGAGCCTGACCTCTCGTGTCCTCGATTTGGGTGTTTCTTGTCACAAACTTTAATTTGTATCACAACACAAATTTTTTGCATTTAATTCTTTGAAGAAAAAAAAATCAAAACCAAACTTGTAAGGAAAAAAAAATTACAAACATTTACCTGAAACCCCAGAACATATGTAAGTGGGTAAACACTGGGGGTCCAGCCTCCCCTCGAGGCACAGGGCTTTGATAGTTGAACAAGTGCTTCAGAGAGAGAACAGGCCCCGGACTTAGGCAGTCTGACAGGAAAAGGCATACTATATACCCGGTTAGCAGAAGCCGCTCCTCGAGCAGCAGGACTTGCGTGTGTCTGGACGTAGTAACACTGATGTGGAGCGTGGTGGCTCACGCCGTGTGCACAGACCCCCTGTGCTGAAGAGATGCTACTGCACAGCTACCACCCCGGGGTGGGGGGGCGGTCACACACAAGGGCCTGAATGATTTTTTTCCCCCAGAACCAAAAACAAAACAAAATAAAAATCCCCAAACACTCCCCCACCCCAACTCCATTCTTGGTATTTTAAGAGCCAAAAAAGCATGGGAAACCGGCAAACATCTATTTCTGTATTCCTTTTAACTCCTTGCTTGTGAGGTTTCACTTTTTTTTCCTCTTAGGGGGTTTGTGCTATTCTCCTGGGGAGACACACTGGTTGTGAGTTTTAGGGCCAAGGTTCTCAAAGCAAAAGAGTCTGGAGTGCTGATATCTTATCAGCGGCCCATGGCACAAACTCAACACTAAAATTGCTCACATTACTCTCTGCTGGAGTATATAGTACCAGAGCAATCTTATAGAGCCTGTTTTGTATACCAGAAGCACATGGGTGAACAAAATATAAAACTCAAGACATTTCCTCAAGCACTAATAAAACATTATCCAAATAGGACTCAGTTGTTTTTTTTTTTTTTAATACAGTAATGTGTTTGTCAGCACATGCTTTTGAGGTCTTTTTTTTCAAGCTATAAACTCAGGAGAGGGGAAAAAAAAATTGTAATTCACTTTTACCATTACATTTCACATTTTCTACAACTATACTGACCTAAAAGATACATAACATAAAAAATAGCACCACGTGACCAAAAAAAGGGTGACACGCAGAGATTTGGTGACACACAGAGTAAATTAGAGGGCTTTTCAACTGTTGGTTTCTTTAATCAGGAAACACTGAGAGTGGGGGAGCCAATGAGGCTCTTGTCAGTACACACAATACTAAGATAGATATATTGCTTGCAATTCCCATAGAGTATATCTTTACAAAAAGTACAAATTCCAAGTTCTGCAGTTTCCCTGGGAACTGCATGTAGAAAAAGCTGCTGTGCACCTGAACTGGCTGTTTGAAAAGAGAAAGGAGGTTTAAAAAAAAAAAGAAACCACAACACTGCTTGGAGAATTTTGTAGACAGAACTACAAATTCCTTTCCTTTACTGCGAGTACTAACTCACGGTAGAGTGATTCGATTTAGTTACCTGGTGTGTGTTATTTCTACAGTACGGAATGAAGGTAGATTCAGAGGCCAGTAAAAACATTGAAAACCACTGCTCCTTTGGGGTTGGCTAATATAACACTACAATATGTAAAAAGGTCAGCACCACGGGTCATCCAGCTTACCTAACTGGACAACTAACAAAAATTCCAAATGGTTTCCAACTAGAGTTGAATACATTTTATGGCATTTGGTTTATGTGTTTGTTATGAAGCAGAGCTATGAACACTGTGATTTGCTTTGCTTGCTTTTGGACACAATGATTAACATATGTATGAATTCCTATTAACATTCTTTCATAAGGGAAATAAAGGGGCAAAACCCTAACATATTAGGTAGGGACGAGACAGAGTCCAAAGCCCTGTTCACATTGTATTAAATTATATATTCCTCTTACATTCACCTCAACCAGAATAAAATCAAATTTGAGAATGTATATATACTATATATATAATAATCGCTTTATTATATATATATATAAATTGTCTAACTACCCCCTAAAAGTAATTTTAAATTAGAAAAGATTACCCATTTGTATCAGCTGACGGCATCCCAGTCTCTCTCCATGGAAATGCACTGGCGCCAGGGTGCACAATGAGAGAGTAAGCCTCTTGGCAGAGATGGAGGGTCGACCAGTTGGCATAGCTAAATCACTGGCAGATTTTGGATGAAGAGTTCGGCCAAAGAGGAATACTGTCAGCCTGTTTTCCCTGGATACATTGCCCTTCATGCTTTGAGCTCCTTGGGGGAGGTAGGGTAGGGGGCGGGAAAGGATAAACACCATGGAGTGTTCCTTCCAGAAACCTTAGAGAAACTGCCAAGAGACCAGGAGATTTCCAGATGGTTGGGAAAACCAAAGACGACAACAAAGCAAATCACAAATAGGCAGTGATGAATGTGCTTTGCGTGGGTGCACTATTTTTCGTTTTTACCATCTTAATCGGGAGCATCGGACACCGTGTGAATTTCCATCCGGGAATCCAGGGCCATCTCTGAGGCCGAGGCATCGTTTTCTAGTTTCTGTTCCGCATACACGTCTGTTCTCTCAGGGGACTCCATGCGACTGCGGACTTCTGCCACGCCGGGGTGGTTTTTCCGCAGGTGCTGGTTGAGGGTGCCTTGGAAAGGGAAGCACTTCCCGCAGATCTCACAGCGGAACGGCTTGTCGTCGGTATGGCCCCGGATGTGGTACTCCAACTGGTCCTTCCGCGTGTACTTCTTCCCGCAGAACTTGCACACAAAGGGCGTGATTCCCATGTGGAGTCGCATGTGCCTGTCAAGACTTCCCTTCTGGTTGAAGGACTTGCCGCAGTAGATGCAGATCAACCTCTCGTTGTACGGGTACCAGTGACCTCGCGCGCTCCTCTCCCGTGGGCTGCTCTCGAAGCCTGGGTTATTCACCACGGCCTCGCTGTCGGAACCCTGCACCAGGCCCTGCAGATCACTGTGCACGTGGACGGACAGGGCCCGCTTCTGGCGGGCCCGTCCTCCTCGGAAACAGCTCAGCATGGACCTGGAGGGGCTGGAGTTACTCAAACTTCCGAACGCCTCAGATACACCACCGGCCGGCTGTGCGGCTGCCTGGCAGTAGGAATAGGCGTGCTGGAGCACAGAACCGTAGGAACCCACGTTCACGGCCACGACTTGCTCCCCATCAACCATCTCAGTGTGGTACCCGTCGTCTCCCAGGGACGAGCTGTCGGAACAGCTGGGCCGGTCGGACTTCTCCATCTTCACTTTCACCTCGGTGATCTGGCTCTCCCTCCCCAGCAGGTCCCCTTGCTCATGGTCCCCCTCGATTTGGATCTCGTACTCGGAGACGCTCCCACTGCTCCCTCGGTCCGAGTGCCCTTCCTCCTGTAAACGGCTGCTGCGCAGAGCTTTGCTGGGTGTGGTCTCCATCCGCAGATCGCTGCTTGTGGTCGGCTGCCGTACCTGAGAGCAGTATGGTGGGGAGATCTCTACCGGGTTGGCAAAAAAGCTGCTGTCTTTCACTCCGTTGCGGCTCTCCGGGGTCTCTTCCGCACCGACGGTCACGGAGTCCACATCTCCCACACTGATTTTTGAATGGATGCTCTCTAGGATCTGCGTGCACTTGTCAATGACACACTGCATCTGAAGAAAGCTAGCTGCCGTCAGAAAACTGACAACATCCTTCAGCTGCAAGGACATTCTTCCAGTGTAACAAAATGAAAGCAACTGTTCAAACACATTTGGGTTTTTAATCACTGATATTGACAAGCCACTCATGGTACTTAGTGCTGAATGGTCCCGGAAATAGGGGGAGCTGGCCGCGAGGACGGCTTTGTGGGCTCGGAATGGCTGACCCTGAATGTGGACAATGATGTCACATAGCTTTCCTTGCAGGCGGAGTTCGTTTAGCTGGCTCAGGACGGTGCTGCTGTACTCGGGCACATCAAACTGAATAAAACTGCTGCTGTCCATTTCTACTGACATGAAGCGTAATCTGAGGAGAGAGAGAGTTTCGTAATTCACCAGTGACTCCTCACTTAAGTACAAGCCATATAAACACAACCGTGCAAAAAAGACCACCACCGCCATCACTGTAGCTACTGTACCCCGTAGGGTATGCCTGAGCAATTTTCCTCTTATTTTCAGTCCTTCATGTCTGTTTAATTCACCTAAAGCTAAATAACTTAATGATCAATTAGCCTAAGAGTCTTAGCTGCCTTTCATCTTGATTGAAGTAAAACATGTTACACATAGTAGGGCCATCTTTGCTCTAATTGAGAACTTGGTATCCTTTTGAGAAACATATTTTCCCATTTCACCTACCTTTGAGGAGTTGAAGTACTCTCTAAAAGATAAGTAAATTCATTTTTTAAAATGTTCTGCTTTATGTGCATACTTTCAACTGGTGTTGTTCAAGTATATGGCACAACGGATACACTGAATGGAGGAGCATAAGCCCTTTTTAGTTTAGAATTTGAGTTGCTGTCTTGATGTACATTTTTCCCCCTTCGGCTCTACACACCTTTATCTCCTTTGGGGTCGGTAATTCATAGAGCAATGCTCGACCTCTTTCAGTGAAGAGGTTTTAGAGGGTAGGAGCAAGAGTGATGGACATACCAGGAGTGTATCATCTTCTGCCGGGGCTTATGATGTTAACTGGCCCCCTGCCTACTACTCAAAACTACAGAAGGTGTAGACCTCAGGCTGCATTCTCTGACCACAACCAAATTAGATCTGACATTTATATTTCTGTTTTTAAAGCCCAATCAATAGAAATTTAAACACCTCCTGAATAAGTACTGAATCAAAGAGAAAAATCAATAAGGAATAAAGCTGTTTAGAAAATAAGAAAACTCACATCAAATCTGCAGTAAGAAGGGTTTAGGAATGAAATTTATTTATATGTCCAACTTAGTTGACAGTGCATCCAAAAAGAAATGGATAGATACATGATAAAGCAAACAGAGCAAAATTTTAACAAGTGTGGCATCTAGATTCGGTATACAGTTGTTTGTTGTATAATAAAATTCAACTTTTCTATATACTTAAAATTTTTCACAATGAAATGCTGGGGTTCTCAAATAACAAATTTTAACAGGAAAGATCAATGCCTTAAACACTTTTATCATTGAAGAGTAAAAATAAATAAAATCACTTAAGAGGTTAGAAAAGAAACAATAAGTCAAATCCAAAGAAAACAAAAAAGTAATATAGAAGAGTATTTAATCATAGAGACAAAGTTTTAAATTTTAAGATAAGACAATGTGCAACTCAATTTAAGACTCCTTCAGAAAAAGATCCATCAGTGTGAAAAATCACATTAGAATATTTTTTAATCACATCAGAATTTGTTAAGACACTTTAGAGAAGAATCCTGTGCCCTTATTTATTCTAGATTTATGATTGAAATCAATCTGACTCTGAGTGGCATAAATATATCTTTAGGATAACAAAAACTGGCAGGATTAAATTAAAAAGAAACTGAAGTGCTAAAGCACAAACGACCTTCAGGCCATTCCCAGTGTTCTAGACGCGCACACAGACAGGCAAAGCATCTCTGCTCGGGCGGCATCTACCCGATTCCAGGAAATGGCAAACAGCATAAGGACGACCGTCAACTTTACCTCAGTAAAGAGACTTCATTAAACAGACTTTCTTTAATATGCTAAAGGAAATATTAGCAAAAATAACCCATTAAAGGAATAATATACTATGATCAAGTGTAAGGATGGCTCTCTGTAGTTGCTAAGTCGTGTCCGAGTCTCGTGCAACTCCATGGCCTGTAGCCTGCCAGGCTCCTTGTCCATGGAATTCTCCAGGCAAAAATACTGGAGTGAGTTGCCATTTCGTTCTCCAAGGACGGCTATATATTATGAAGTACACAAATATTATTTGCAATCTCAATAAGTCAGAGGTGAAAAACCATATGGCCATATCAATTCTACACTGAATATGCATTTTAGAAAGTTAAGTTACTTTCAAAGTAAGGAACAAAATACTCAATAAGCTAGTAAGGCCAGAACAATATTTTCTTAATATAATAAACAGTGTCTACTGCAAACCAATGGCAACATCACCGTGAAAAAGGAAACATATCTGCATTTCCCAAAGTGTATTTAGTAGAACATAAGCCCCAAGCTCACCATCATGACCTCCTAGGACTTAAAAATATTAGCATAATAACCCATCTGCAAAGTCCTATGGACAAAAATTCTATTCAACTCAGCAGTTTGCAAACTTATTTAACCATGAAGCTCTTCTCTAAAGGTACACATATTAATATTCCCAAGAATCAGTGTTCCCGGGCACATATTCTGGTAAACACTTCTGTAGAACTCCCGTGAATGCCTGCAAAGCTAGGAGGTTGTTTACCCGCGACTTCTTTAACCAACACTGTTCTTGACGTTCCAGGCAACGCAGCAAGAGAAAACGAAGGCATATCGCCTTTAGAAAAGAGGAGGTGAAATTACTTTTCAAGGGAGATACGATTATTTACACAGAAAATACAAAAAGAACTGCTTGAAAAAAATCTTGTTAGAATCAGGATCTAATAACAGGAGGATTCCAAAAATTATTATTCATAAAAAACCGGTTAGGTAAGCTAATGACAAGTTACAACCAACAACAGTAACAGAAACTATAGAACACTTGGGGGATAAACAAAAAATAGGATCTACAAGAAGAAAACTCTAACTCAAATAAGACAAAAACATACAAATGAAGACACACATACACTTTTGGCAGGAAGATTTGATATTGTGAAGATGAACACATTTCCTGCAAGTTAGTTTATAAATATAATGCAGTTCAATGGGGTATTTTATTAGAAATCTGACAAAATGATTTTAAAATTCATCTAAAACATTGCTGTCCAACAGAAATATAATGTAAGCCATGTGTAATGTTTTCTAGCAGTTAAAAGTAAAAATATAAATTTTAAACCATTTTTTAAACCCAATATAGCTAAAACATTACTGTTTTAAGATCAACATTAGAAAGTTATTCATGAGATATCTTATATTCATTGGTTTCTACACTAGCCTTTTTTTTTTTCCTCCATTTTATTTAGGAAACTGAGATACAAGAGAAGGATCTTACTCAAGGTTACATGGGTATTTCCACAACACTCTTAGAATTTCATATCTGTCATACTAAGTCGTCGAAGCATGATGTATATTTTATATTTATAGCACATCTCAATTTGGAATAACTACATTTCAAGTGCTCAATAGCCATAAGTGGGCAGTGGCTACCTTATTGGGCAACAAAGATCTAGAAGAATAAATACTGAAAAAATTATAGAAAAAAAAAAAAAACCTGCAGCCAAACACACAGATGTCAAAATGGATGAGTAAGCTGTAATTCATTCATTTTGTAAATATACACTGAGTGTATGTATTCATACACTGTATAAAAGTATGCTTGGCACTAGGGACCCAGGTGAGCTTCAATTCTTTTGTGGTAAGAGCTGTAAGATCTTTCATAATGGAGGAGAGAAGGATGGTACCTCAGCTGAGACCTCAAGGAAGAGTAAAGGTTAGCCAGATATTGGGGGGTGCTGCAGGGAAACGTTCCAGTCTTCCAGACAGAAGGAGTCACATGCACAAAGGCTGAGAGGCTGAGTCGGGAAGGAAGGAAATGCTGGAGCACTGTGGCACAGCTAGGACGAGGAGCGAGGGCAGAGAACACGTGAGGCGACCGAGGCAGGCAGAAATCAGATGGGCAGGATGGGCCTTCAGGGGCCATTTTCAATCAGTGACAGAGGAAGACTTCTGGAAATAGATGCTGCTTGGATAATATGAATAAATAATAATAAAGTCAGATCCCTTCTTCACAACACACTCAAAAATAACTTTGAGAAGGCGTTTCTGAGCACACAAAGATATCAGAAGAAAAGACGATTTAACTATTTAAGTATAATAAAAACTTCTTTACATCTAAAAAATATATTTTTATCACAAAAGAGATAAATTATGAAAAGCATATAACATCCATGGCAGAGAATTATAAAACTCTTACAAATCAGTAACAGCCAAATAGGACAACTGAAAAGTGAGCAAAGAATATGAACAGGCGCTTAAAAAAAAAATTAGTCTTTAGATGTGGGGATAAAATGCTTAACAACTTCATCAATAAGCTAAAATATAAAAATTAACACAAGACATAATTCTTCTTTCTCAAATTGCCCAGGCGTTTAAAAGCGCAACTCAGCAGGCAGCGACTATAGGAAGAGGGATGTTCTCATCTACTCTGGTAAGCAAATAAAACAAATGCCTTAAAACAGGGATTTCTCTTGACTTAGCACTCTGTACCATTAAAAATAGTCATGAATAAAGACATAAAAATTTACTCGTAACTACATTCAATTACAAAGCAAATAATGGAAACAACTGGAATAAACGTTCAACGATATCCTATATAACGGATACCAAGTTACTACTAAAATGATGTTAAAGAAGAATTCAGAGTTCCACAAAATACAAGTACTATGAGGGTAGGAGTTTTTATCTGTTTTATTAACCATCTGCCAGATAATTGCCTGGCACATGGTGAGTACTCAGTAAAAACGTGCTGAATAAATATACAGTCACACAGCAAAAAATCAGATCAACTGCAAATGAACAGGAAGGATTTTTATGGGTGATGGAAATGGTCTAAAACTGAATTATGATGATAATCTGACAACTTTTTAAGTTTTCTAAAAAAGTCACTGAACTGTATACTTAAGATGGGCGTTTTTATATGTAAGTTATACCTTGACAAAGCTGTTAGAAAAATCAGGTGATCACAGAATATGAAGCTGGATATTTCCAAAAGTATGTATTTATAAATATTAAATAAACATAGATAATATTAAAGAATATATACAAAACATTTACATCAATGAAGCAGTAGAGATGTTTTAACTTTGTATTTTTCTGTATGATCCAAACATGAACATGCATTTCTTGGAATGACATATATATACATATACATATATACATTAAAATCCCAACTAGATGACAATTTAACAGACAGTGGAATATAAAATGGTACAAACACTATGAAGGGCATTTCAATAGTATCCAGCAAAATTACAAATGATACCCCATGACTGAGAATTTTAGCTCTAGGAATTCATTACAGCATAGTTCATGATAAAAGATTGGAAACAAACTAAATTCTAATCAAGAGGAGCTTGACTAATAAACTATGATATGTCCATACTAAAGACTACTCTACATCCAAAAAAATAAATAAGGAAGCTCTTTTCATACTGTTATAAAACAATCACTACAATATATTGCTGAATGAAAAAATCAGATGCAGAGCAGTATATATGATACTCTGTTTGTACAAAGCAAAGCGAAAACACATATATCTGTGTCAACATATACAGATATGAGCACAATATTTCTGGAATGATGCACAAAAACAAACAGCCTATTGGGAGGGGGAAATAACAGAGTAGCTGAAAGACCCATTAGCTTTCAGTGAATCATTTTAGACTCAAAATTTCTGAGCCATGTGGATGTACTACTTATTTAAAACAGGTAGCATTAAAAAAAAAATTAAGGCACTTAAATTTTCCAAGTCTCAGTTTTGTTTTGTTTTTTAATAGTAATAGTCTTTGCCTCATGGGTTGTTATGAGAAAACATGTAAGAAGCAATCTGTACAATGGATGCCTGGCACATGGCAATCAATGTTATTAGCTACTGAGACTTTTTTTAGGGGACAGGATGGTTTAACAAGGAGAACTGGTTTTGAAATCAGACTTGTCTATGAATCCTGGCTGTGCTCCTTTCTAATAAAAATAACAACAATGAACGTTTAAATAATTACGTGGCCTTAGACAAATCTGTTTTTGCCTGGAAAATCCATGGACGGAGGAGCCTGGTAGGCTGCAGTCCATGGGGTCGCGAAGAGTCGAACATGACTGAGCGACTTCCCTTTCACTTTTCTCTTTCACTCATTGGAGAAGGAAATGGCAACCCACTCCAGTGTTCCTGTCTGGAGAATCCCAGGGACGGGGGAGCCTGGTGGGCTGCCGTCTATGGGGTCGCACAGAGTCGGACACGACTGAAGCGACTTAGCAGCAGCAGACAAATCAGTTAACTTTGATCTCTGTATAAAAAGCTTGTGGAAGAACTATTACCCAACACGACTGATGTAAAATTGAATGAAGGAAATTCATGCAATGAATGAGTATAATAGCTTAGGTATAATAAGTGTCTATCTCGTGCTAAACATCTTACATATGTTAACTTCTCTTATCAATCTGAGGGGAATACTATGATTATTGCCATTTTATAGATGAAAAAATTTAAGAAAAGAAGTTAAGACACTTGCCAAAGGTCCCAGTGCTAATGGATGAACTTAGTCTGGAGCCAGAGGTCAGGCTCCTAACTACACCAGAGTGCCTTCTAGAAACACACCCACTGCCTGGCACCTGCCAAGTGGCCAAATGTTACCTATTCATTACAGCATTTTCAGGACACACAAGGGTGTGTAAACAGTGACTTTTGGAATTAAAGGGCAAAAGGAAGGTGGGTTCAGGTTTTTAAAAGGTACAGCGTCCTGGGCAAAAACCAGTAGAAAAAGGAAAACAAAAAAGCATTTCTGAAATAGTCTAAAGCTGAAAACAGTTCCACAATGAGGCTTCTCCCTCCTCAATGTGGCTTTTTATCTTCTCCTCAGAAAGCAGAGAACTGCACTTGAAAGAAAATCACTGAAGAGAAAAATGAAAAGACCATGATTAGCACCTAAGAGAGGAACTCCGTTTTTCTGCAAAATGAGAAAAGAAGTACCCCCCTCTCCTCTCCTTGACACTGACACCTCCTTTCGGCTGTGACAGTAAGACTCAGAGAGTCTAGCCTCCAGCTGCTAACACGCCAGCACTCGAGGGAGAAGATTCTCAGAGACTGACACCCAAGGAAATTATGGGGAATTTACGTCCTGGTCACATTACCAGGTTCAAGGGAGCAAAGGCATAACTAATCACACGTCTACACCCAGGCCTGACTTATCAGGTCCAGCGGTCCGGAAGTAAAGGAAGTCAGAACCTCTTAGAGAGACATCAAATCCAAGCAGAACCCTCCATACTCCTCTGTATCCTCTGAATTAGCCATTTCCCAGCATGGGCTAATCACCGGTTCCTCGCGGGTCTTGACCTCTCCTGTGAATGGAATGACAACGGGCCCACACCTAAGTTAGATCACCGTTTAATTTTATCTTTAAAGTAACATATATGCATATGGTCAAACTTCAAACTATAGTACAGAAAATACATATAAAGTGGGTATCTTCATACTCCTCTGGTCTCTTCTTCCAAAGATAATCACTGGGCAGCATTTGTGGGTGTTCTTTCAGAGAAAACTATAAACACATGTCATCATAAACTGTCCTGTCCGCTGCTTTTTAACAATGTATTTAAGGGGCTACCCTAGTGGTCCAGTGGTTAAGAATCTGCCTTCCAATGCAGGGGATGCAGGTTTAATGATCCCCGGTTGGGGAACTGAGGTCCCACGTGCTACAGGATCACCGAAGCCCACGCACCACAACTACTGAGGCTGAGTGCTCTGGAGCCCGTCCTCAACAACAGGAAGAAGGCCATGGCGCCACAATGAAGACCCAACGCAGCCAAAAAAAAAAAAGGATCTCATACTCCTTAAAACCCTTCCACAACAGCACAAGTTCATCTACGTCATCCTCTCTTCTGATTCCTTCATATTCCATGGATAGCTGTGCTCAGCCGGTCCCCAGGTGATGCCGAAAGCAGGAAACCATTCACACGGTCACAGCATTTCCTCCTAGCAGAGGGACTGCTGCGTTAGTTTCACATCCATCGATAAAGCCACTCATCTCCCAAGAGGTAGCAGCAACTGTCCTTTCACCAACAGCACATGAAAAGCTTGTACCCCAAGTAAGTGCCAACATTATCAAACTTTCTCACTTTTGCCACACTGACAGGTTTAAAGTGGTATCTCATTGTGCTATGACTTAATTATAAATGAGGTAGATCATCTATTCTGATGTTCAACAGCAATTTGTCTGTTTGTCTTTCAGCTGCCTACTTATCTCCTTTGCCCATATCTGACTCTTTTATTGAATTGTCAGAGTTCTTTGTAAATTAAGAAAATTAGCCTCCTGTCAAACATGCTGCAAGTATTAGATTTAATTGCAATCACTAAATGGCATACTGACTGGGAATTTAAATTATTTTTCTACATTTATAGGAAATATTCAATTTCAATCTTCTACATGCACATAACCAAAGGGAATTCAAAGATAAACAAGAGTCCCAGCATTGTAGTTTGTTACAGGCTTACTGCAGATTCCTCCAAACTCCAAGAGATCGGGGAATGGAATTCATTTTTGATAATGCAGAAAAGTGATTTATATTGGTTTTTCATTTAGACTACGTTGGCAGCTGCTACAGCAAACAATAATGAATTTGATTATTCCACTTACCAAATACTTCAGAATCAGTATTCTTTCACTCAGCAGATTTATCACAGCTCTTTCTGTCCCATTACAGTTCAGTTGCTCAGTCGTGTCTGACTCTTTGCGACCCCATGGACTGCAGCATACTAGGCGTCCTGGTCCATCACCAACTCCCAGAACCTACTCAAGCTCATGTCCACTGAGTCAGTGATGCCATCCAACCATCTCATCCTCTGTTGTCTCCTTCTCCTCCCACCTTCAATCTTTCCCAGGATCAGGGTCTTTTCCAACGAGTCAGTTCTTTGCATCAGGTGGCCAAAGTATTGGAATTTCAGCCTCAGCATCAGTCTTTCCATCAGTCCTGAATATTCAGGACTGATTTCCTTTAGGATTAACTGGTTGGATCCCCTTGCAGTCCAAGGGACTCTCAAGAGTCTTGAACAACACAGTTCAAACCCATCAATTCTTTGGCGCTCAGCTTTCTTTATAGTCCAACTCTCACATCCATACATGACAAAACCACCCCCAATTAGATATTTACGCTGCTATATTTTAATTAAAAAACAAGTATTAAAAAAAAAACAAGTATATATAAACTGGATATTTTTCTTCAGTACCATTAATGCTTATTTTAACAATACTTATTTTGCTTTTGTTTGTAAAATTATACTTTGGATAAGAATGTGAAATACTTCTTTTTTAAAACATACCTGAAGAGGATATTAGTTAAAATGGTCTGCTGGGAAGTTCAAGATTGTCAGCTCCTCTATTCCTTCATAACCCTCTTCTGCTCATTCAACTAATGGACACACAAACCTTTATGCTCTCCAGTTTCCTTCACTGGAATCCTTGCACACCTCTGGAGGCAGCTCTCACCGTGCACACAGCCCCTGCCACAGTCAGCTGAGGAGACTCTGCCATCACTGGTCCAAACAGTGGGTTCTGGGAAGGATGTGGGCAGCCTTGCCATCCATCCAACCATCCCCACACCAGCCTCGGCAACTGTAAAAGGGGATCCCTGCCATCTTCCACCACACTTCTGAGCCTCCCCTCGATACCTGGGAAAGCCCGTTACCATTATCAATAACCAACGTTTACTGAACGCTCCATACAAGCCGAGCAAGTTGTAAAGGCCTTTCTGAATCATC
Source organism: Oreotragus oreotragus (assembly GCA_006410675.1). Taxonomy (NCBI): domain Eukaryota; kingdom Metazoa; phylum Chordata; class Mammalia; order Artiodactyla; family Bovidae; genus Oreotragus; species Oreotragus oreotragus. The sequence goes on along the minus strand of SJYX01024075.1, from coordinate 633,650 downwards.
TTGACCTATCGCCCTCACTTGAGAGATGAGGAAACTGAGGCTCCAAGAGGCTAACCTTTTCAGGACTGTTGCAAAGTCTGGCCATCTAGAGCCCCTACACAATAATCCCTTATCCTTGTTTGATTTGCCCAAGGGTAACAGCAGGACCACTCAGGGAGGCAGGGGAGTTGAGGACAAGAAAGCTTGACCTGGCCTTCACTCCTGCCCAAGGGTGGTGGCCAGAGAAAGGGACAGTGACAGGTGACAAATATCCTCCCCCTGTTGCCCAGAGCTGTGACTCCTTCCTCTGTGAGGGGGGGGGCGGGTGGAGAAGGCAAAGGGGTGCGTTTCAGTAACACCCGCCAAACTCACACGCGCACACACCCTGGGAGCAAGCAGACTTAGTTCCAGGAATTTACGACAGCACCCTCCTTCAAGATCAAAATCTCCCTCTTTTCTGGATCAAAGCCAAGCGTAGAAGGAAGGGCCCTGGGCAGAAAAGCAGTCCCAGGCGGCCCTCCAGCTGCGGTATATTATGCCCTCCACACTCACAGCTTTTGCTCCCTCTTCCCCATCAGAGCCCTGCACCCTGGCTGATTTTAACCTGCTTTAAATAAACAGCTATCTTTATATGCTAAGGCCTCTGTTCATTAGAACCCACAGATCTCGGGCTCAAGTAAGCGGTCCTTCTGGTATTCCAGGGTGAAAGTCACAGAGAGTACATGCTGCCAAGAAGACACAAGTTCAGCCCAAGTTCAAGAGAATCCAAAGCAGCACTGAGACTGGAGTTTAAGAAGCAGGAGCAGGGACTTCCCTGGTGGCCCAGCGGTTAAAACCCGCCTTCCAATGCAGGGGACTCGGGTTCGATCGTGGCTGGAGCGCTAAGATCTCACATGCTCAGGCAGGGAAGCTGGAGCCACAGACTGCTGAGCCCGCAAGCTCTGGAGCCTGCACCCGCCACTGGAGAGAAGCCTGTGTGCTGCCACTAAGACCGGTGCAGCCAAATCAATACACATTTTTAAAAAAGAAAAGCAAAGGCAGAGTGTGAGGGGCTACCCAGGACTGACCAAGCCCTGAGGAAGCAGCAAGGCCAGCGCAGGCCAGGGCAAGCCAGAACCACGCGGGGCCGAGTGAGCAGGTTCAGAAGAGCATGGCCACAGGCCGGAGAGCCAGGACAGACTGGAGAGCCAGCGAAGGGAGGCCATTCACTCGGCGAGGCAGTGCGGGCACAAGCCACAGGCGAGAGGTGCTGGCCCATCAATTACCAGACAAGTCAGCCGGGGAGACCTGACCGGCAGGCTTGAAGTAAAAGGTGAAGGAGAGGGATCCTAGAGATAAATGTGCACGCACGCTCCGAAAAGAAAACAAAAATCTGATGCAAGACCATATGACAAGGCTTAGCGAGTAAAGCTGCCTGAAATCTTTTCGAGCTCCCACCCAAAAAAGGAACATGACCACACCCAGGCATCAGGACAAGAGGCTGTTCTGAAATGTTGCAAACAAGGGAATGATACCCCCTAATCAAGAGTCCAAAGCTCACTAGGAATACACACATTTTACCTGAAGGAGCTTTAAGAAAAGCCACTTCCACTTCACAAAGACAGGGAAACCGGCTGACCATAATCTAATAGACACAGCTGACCCTGAGAAGGATGGACAGCCACCCGCTCATCACCACTCTGCTCTTCCCCGCAGCCTGCTCCATCCACTGAGCGTGAGTGAACGAGGCGAAAGGGCCACAAGTGCGCTTCTCTGTGATCACGACAGGCTCACATAAAACACCCGATTCATGGAAAACACAGCTACCTAAGTTTTCAAAGGTACTGCATCCTTACCCACTTCTTGAGAGCACTACGACTGAGCGGCTTCCCTTTCACTTTTCACTTTTAGGCACTGGAGAAGGAAATGGCAACCCACTCCAGTGTTCTTGCCTGGGGAATCCCAGGGACGGGGGAGCCTGGTGGGCTGCCGTCTATGGAGTCACACAGAGTCGGACACGACTGAAGCGACTTAGCAGCAGCAGGACATGTAAGAAGGGCCCTATTATGTCCGTTTAATGTCATTATAGTCTTATGACAACATTTTTTAAAACTTATTTGTATTGGGGTGCAGCCGATTAACAATGTTGTAAGTTTCAGGTGAACACCGAAGGGACTCAGTCATACATACACATGTATCCATTCTCCCCCAAACTCCCCTCCCATCCAGGCTGCCACCTAACACTGAGCAGAGTTCCCTGTGCTATGCAGTAGGTCCTTGTTAGTTATCCACTTTAAATATTGCAATGTGTACATGTCCAGCCCAAACTCCTTAACTATCCTTTCCCCTCCCCTCCCCACCGCCCCCAGTATGACAGTATTTTTTTAAAGATGTGACTACCACCAAAAAATAACTAAATGAAAAGCATGAGTGAGTTTATTTATAATAAAGACATAGAGGCCTTTGCAAGCATGACATAAATCCCAGAAGCAACAAAGACAAGCACAAATACATCTGACAACATAGAAATATATGATAACCCCCCTCCCCATCAAAACCAAAAGATAAACGACGTTTTGAGGGAAAGTACATGCACCTTTGACAAACGGCTACTTTCCAAATTCCTTAATTTATATTATAACTCAAACAGATTTGGGCTCACACAGATAATCCTACGGAAGGAGGGGCAAAAGATATGAACAGTTCAGAGAATAAGTGATCAAAAAACATATGAAAAGATATTCTATTTATGATCGAGAAATGTGAATTACAAAAAGAAAAAATGACATACCATTCCTAGCCCATCAGACCTGCACACATTTTTAAATGTGTGACAACTATACTCCAATGCAAATTAATTTTTAAAAAGTGTGCAGGTGTAATCCTTAGGGATAATCTGGTAACATCGATCAAGATGTAAAAAGCATTTACTATTTGGTCCACAATTAACTACTAAGAATTAAGCCTACAAATACACAGTTCTTACAATAGCATATTAGGATATATGAAACAAGGATGTCTGCTGAGCATTTTTATTCACTATAGCAAAAAAAAAAAAAAAAGAGGGGAAATGAGCTCAAAATTCATGGAGAGAAGACTGGTCAAAAAAAACAAAAACCCAATCAACAATGAAACACTACCCAGATATTAAGACTAGACAGGACCTCCCTGGAGGTTCAGTTGTTAAGACTCCTCGCTCTCATTACAGGCAGCATGGGTTCGAGCCTTGGTTGGGGAAGATCCCACATGCCAGAAAAAAAAAACCAAAGGAGACAGATCTGTATCCTTTGACCTGAAAAGGAGTTGTAATATTTAGCCAAAACGGTGGATGTGGGAGCTGGATCATAAATGGAGGTTCAGTTGTTAAGACTCCTTGCTCTCATTACAGGCAGCATGGGTTCGAGCCTTGGTTGGGGAAGATCCCACATGCCAGAAAAAAAAAACCAAAGGAGACAGATCTGTATCCTTTGACCTGAAAAGGAGTTGTAATATTTAGCCAAAACGGTGGATGTGGGAGCTGGATCATAAAGAAGGCTGAGCACCGAAGGATGGATCGAGAGTCCCATGGACTGCAAGGAGATCAAACCAGTCAATCCTAAAGGAAATCAACCCTGAATATTCACTGGAGGAACTGATGCTGAAGCTGAAGTTCCAATACTTAGGCTACCGGATGCAAAGAGCCGACTCCTTGGAAAAGACCCTGATACTGGGAAAGAGTGAAGGCAGGAGGAGAAGGGGATGACAGAGAACGAGACGGTTCGATGGCATCACCGATTCAATGGACATGAGTTTGAGCGAATTCTGGGAGACGGTGAAGGACAGGGAAGCCCGGCATGCTGCAGTCCATGGGGGTCGCAAAGAACTGGACGCGACTGAGCAACTGGACAGCAAGACATAAAAAGTGTGCGTGTGCGTGTCTGACCTCCTTCACATACTTTTCTTAAAGGAACAAGTGTATGCTGTTGTACTGATTTTGGAAGGACTCGCATGAAACCACTGATGCTGGTGACTTTTGGGAATGAGGACTACAGACTGGGAAGAAGAAAGGGGAACAGATTTTTATACTTCTTTGAATTTTTTATCATATAGCTGTATTAGTCTCACTAAAAGTTTTTTTAAGATACGTTATAGGATTCTACCTAAAAAGATGTGATTTTTAAAACCAAAGAACCTAGAGAAAGATAGGCTGCAAGTGGATAATTACTGTATCAAGCAGACAATTACAGAGGCAGAAAAAAAGAACTGAGCGGGCAATGACAAGACTGATTACTTTTGACCAAAGAAAAATCTTTAATCCAACAGAACAAAGAAAAACTTCATGGCGGAAGCAATATTTGAACAGGACTTTGTATTTCAAATGGAACAGGAAGAAGACTCCAGGCAAAAGTCTGGGAGAATCAAAGAACAGCGGGGTGAAAACGTATGGTGTCTGGGGCAGTGGCCAGGCAGGCCCCAGGCACAGGGGGCGGCCAGGAAAGAGGAATGCCACAGTGGGAACATGGACATCCTTGAATCCCAGGCTGGAAATCTCAGACTGGATCCTGGTGGCTGCCAATTTGAACATGAGCTCAAAGAAGGACTCAAGAGGACTTGGAGACTGAGGTGTGCTATCCACTCTGGAAGGCAAGTTAGCTCTGCCTCAGACAAGCTGCGTTTAGGCTGCCCTCTGGGCAACTCAACAGAGTTGGCCAATAAACCATTTGGGAGTAAACAAAAACTGTAGTAGCCAAGGACCCACGTGCTAACATGTGGTTACTCAGAGAGAAAACAGATAAGACAGTTAAGAACAGATATGCTCCTACTGTAACACGGTCTCTCATGAAAGAGGAAACATCCACGTCGCGTCCTCCCTTCAACACACCGTCTCGCTGAACTAGCACAATTCTGCGTCATGCCTCTTGTTAAGCTGCAAGGGCTTCCCTCGTGGCTCAGAGGTTAAAGCGTCTGCCTGGGACGCGGGAGACCCAGGTTCGATCCCTGGGTCAGGAAGATCCCCTGGAGAAGGAACTGGCAACTCACTCCAGTACTCTTGCCTGGAGAATCCCATGGAGGGAGGAGCCTAGTAGGCTACAGCCCATGGGGTTGCAGAGTCGGACACGACTGAGCGACTTCACTTCCCTTCAAGGAAACTGAGCAATGAAAACCAGAACCTAGACGAGTGCCATCTTCCCACAGTGCTAACCCATTCCAAAGAGAACCTAAAGATAAGAAAAGACACTTGCAAGTCACCTGGGCAAAATACCCACAGGAGCCTTGAAATCCCCTCGACAAAATCCTTGGGTAAAGTCCAGGAACTGTTTCCCCATAATGACGACCTGAGCAAAAGTACAAGTGTAAAACCTGCAATTGAGGTGTGCTGATTTCTGAGCTGGCCGTGCTGCTGAGTGCACGCCCCCAGGGGCGAGCTCTCTGCGAGCAGCGATCCGTGTGCCCAGAGTGTAGCAGAGAGAGGCACTCAGCAACCCCAACCAAGCTGGTGGCTCAGCTTTCAACTTTTCCCGCTGAACACCCAAGAGATGTAGGACAGTCTCACCAGCAGGAAAAATCTAGCAAGGTAGTTCACTCCCATCTAACCCATAAACACTCTCATTTGCTCCACTTTGTTTAAAAATACCCGGTGACACTTCCAAGAAAGGAAAGCAAGGTTACAAATTTGGAAGTTGTTTAAGGCACCAGGAGGCACCCATTATTCTGCATCAAGATGCTCATGATTCCAAACCCAGATTCGCACCTGCTGGCTTCAGTCACTTGCTGATACTGGAGACACAACTCAAGCTAGACTTCATTCGGCAGTGAAGACCCTGAAGATCCCTAGTTCTCATTCTTAAACAAAAAGTCATTAAAAAGACTGCAGATGGGAGCACTGGGGACAACAGGCGCGGAGACGTCAGTAACAACGCTATAAAAATAACTTTCCTAGGTATTTCTGCCTGGGTCTAGGTCAAAACTAAAATTGAGCTGTCACGAATTACAATCTAATCCTTCAGAAAGTAGCAGCCGAAAAACACCAGGCCTGCCTGAAACACTGTGGTGCTGCTGAAACCCAATGCAAGAAAAAAAATAAATAAATAAATGGCATTCCGTGATGGATATTCATGAAGCACTCATCCTAATTTAAAAGAAAACAAGTCTAGAGTTCTTACTGCATTAATTCATGTGAGCCTGAAAGAACATTTTTATCCAAACTGTGAGATTTCCTACCAAGGCGCTAACATTCTCCAAGTCTGCCCAGCTACACTAATTCTGAGAGCACAGTGTGGTTTGACAGTGGGGATTGTCTTTCAGTCAGTACAAAACATCAGAAGCTTCTTCTGAGCTTTCCAAGCAGGGTAGGAATGCATTCTTTAACCTGATTGGCAATAACAGTTACTGAGCTCCACCTGTATACTGTACGCTAGGTAAGCTCTCTACCTGCTCACCGAATCTTCATGACAACACCATGAGACAGACACTGCAGCTGCACCCATTCTACAGATGGAAAAACACTCAGAGAAACTAAGACCCTCTCCCAATTCATCCCAACTCACTAATGGCTGAGCCAAGATTTGAACCTAGATTTGACAGTCTCCAAAACCAGGATTCTTCCCTCCTATAAGAGTAAGACTTTAATCCAGGCACAGTGGTGAGAATTAGGGGTTTTATTGGTGCTAGAGCCTTACTGATCACCTCTGAGTGGGAAAAAAAAAAAAATTCTCACTTAAGGGTGTATCATTACACCATTACACCAACACAGTAATAATTAAGGGGTTACAATTTCTTGTACTTTGCAGCCATTTCTCTGCATAAAGTCCAGTCTTTTTCCTTCTATGAAGCAGGCAATTAGATGTTTAAAATCCTATCATGAAATAGAAAGATTAGTTTCAGTTAAAGGAATAAATAAGGAACTTCCCTGGTCATCCAGTGGTTAAGAATACGCCTTGCAATGCAGTGAAATGTGGGTTCAATCCCTGGTCCAGGAAAATCCCACATGCCGAAGGGCAACTAAGCCCACACATGGCAAATACCAAACCTGAGCTCTACAGACCTCGTCACAACTAGAGAGAAGCCTGAGCTCCGCAACGAAGATCCCCAAGACCTGATGCAGCCAAATAAATAAAATCAGAAAAGGAAAACGAAGACATATGCTTCTTGGGGCAAAGAACCCAATCAAGTCAAAGAGTTGCATCTTATCTGCACACTGCTGGCATGTCAAGGGGCACTGGACCTGGGAAATAAATTAAGTCCGAACCTCTTCGGCTGAAAGGATTAGAAAAGTTCACCTTGAATTGCTTTCTTCCATGAGATCTTCCATGCCATCAATACAACCAGAAAATAACCATTAGAAATTAAACTGACTTCAGTTGATGAGCTTCACTAAGCTAAATTCAGCAGTCTGTCAGCTACAAAGCATTAAATGGACACAATCAAGAAGTCTGAAAAACATGAAGCAGAATTCACACTTGAGAAAGATGAAAATTAATGGGAATAAAACATAATGATGCATTCCAGATTCGTGATACAGATCTTTCTGACAACTGCTTCAGCTGGAAGGTAGAATGAGGATCCAGAGACACGCAGAAACCCCGAGCTCAGTAGACACACCGAGGTTCAGCAACCTGGCATGTCCCCACCTTGATACATTTATACCTCACAATAATAATGATGATGATGAAAACTTACTAAGCGGTTACCAAGTACTATAAACTTTGCCATCTCCTTCACATACTTTTTTCCTTCATTTCAAAATCCACAGAACCTTAGGAAATGGCTTTTATTATCCCCACACTACAAACGAGAAAACAAGAGAGTCAAAGACATTATATAAATGGTCCAGGCTCACGTGGCTAGTAAGGAGCCCTGCTGGGATTCAAATCCAGACCTGATGCCCAAGCTCATGTTCTTTCCCCACAACCTCCCACTGAAGAATTACATGACTTTTTCTTTTCCCATAATCAAGAGCAAATATTTTAATGTTTCAAAGATTCGTTTTATGTTATCTGCACTCAAAGAAGGAAAGCTGAAAACACCTGCCTTAAATAGCAGCATTAGACATCAGTGACATACGACAGAGAAAACTGATAATAAAAGAGTCTCCTTTAAAAAGAGGGGGTTCAAAAACTGTTTGTAAGTCATTTACCAACAAAAACCATTAAGTGTTTACATACCTGTTACAAAAGTACAGCTACAATATTAGATAAGTATTAAGACAAAATGCCCTCCAAAAACGCCCATTCCAACTGGGACAAGAGCAAGTTCAATAACCAAGGAACAAGTGCTGAGTCCTGTGCTTTAGATTCTGAGTGCCACAAAGGCATGGATGGGGGTAGGGCGGTCAGGGAACACCCTCTGGAGGAAGTATATCTTCAGCAGGGGCTTGAAGGAAGTGAAATGGAGAATTTACACAGAGAAGAAAAAGGAGGCCGGTACTTCAGAAGGGGGAACTAGAGGAGCAAGGGCCTAGAGGCAGCAGTCACAAACTCTCTTCTGCAGGAGACAGACACTGACGGGGAGGAGAGGCAGTGAATAAGGTCCAGGGAGGCGACCAGGGGCCAAACCAAGGAGAGCCTTGAAAAGACGGGGTGGGCACTGACTGGACACAAAGTGGCAGGCAGAGGACTTTGAAAGTGGTATAAATACCATAGCCTTTTAGCTGATGTCCTGGCCCTGGGCCTCCCCTTCCCCTCCTGCAAATGATCATGACCTCTAGTCTCTGGCCTCTCACCACTGACTTCAGAATGGTTTCAACTTTGGCCTAGTGCTCAAGTTCTTTCAGGAACCAGCCCAGACAATCTTTTCCTCTTATCCCTTCCTATATGCACCCTTCTCCACAAGGAGACTGGTCTATTCATTAACTCCATAGGATCACTGGACCTGACTCTTTTTTCCTACTTGAGTCCTACTCATCCTTTAACAGCCAGCTCAAATGCCACCCCTCTCACTAAGCCTTCCCTGACCATTTGGCCTACAGTGACCTCCGTGACCTCCATCCCTCCTCCCTCTTAATTCTACAGCTCACAGGCTTTTCTCATCACATCAGTCACCTTTGCACAGGTAAAGTCTTTGCACCCAGTGTAAAGCTGCTTGGAGACTTTAAGTGTGCCTCCACGACTTTACCCCACCACATGGAACAGCGTCTTGACATTTAATAAGCAAGCACTCAACTCTTTTTTTTTGACTTCCAACATTAAGTTTGGCATTAGCATAAAGGAAGGGTGGGGGAGGTGGGGGGACTTCTGAAGTCTGAGACGGGCTAAAAAGCTGTTGCAATAATCCAGATGTCAAGCAAAGAGGGCCTGACTAGGGAACAAAGGGAAAATGGGCAGATATAAACAACAAAAAATTTTGTGCGTGCAAAAACTCTGCAGGACGTGACTGACTCCTGCCAGGAACAAAACCGAGGGATGAATTAAGATAAGGCAAGGTTTAGAAAGGCTTCTTGGATTCATTTTAAAGACTTCTGAAACCAAGTGTATTAAGTGGCTAAAAAGTCCAGATCTGCAAACTCTTCAGTGAAACTACCCAGTATCTTGAACCAGGGACAGCCCTTCCAATTTCAGACATATATATAGACTGACAGAACTGGAAGCGTCTCTAGAGAGCTCATCTAAATACCCTCACTGATCAAAGTGGGAATCTGAGGTCCAACATGGAAAAGGCTTGCTGAAACCTCAAGCCTGAGACTCGCAGACTGTTGACGCCCCAAGGCACAAGCCGCCTAGCTTAGAAGGACACTGTAGACACCCCCAAGGCCAGCCCAGCCCTCCGTAATGGCAGGACCTTCCGAGGGCAAGAGTGACCATGGAGACGTCCAGGGCCAAGCACGACGCGCCGTCGCCTGTTTACCTGGAGAAAAGCGGTGGCACGGGGGCAGGGGCTCGGTTGCAGCCACCAGCAGGGCCGACCCCACGGCCCGGCACTGCTCTCCAGGAGACTTAACCATCCGGCCTCCCGGTACAAAGTGGGAGCGCCCCCCGGGTCCGAGGAGCCCGGAAGCAGGAGATCCAGAGACGCCCAGGGCGGAGGCTGGGGGAGTCCGGGGCAGCTGGCTGAGTGCGACCCTCAGCACCGCAAGCAGCGTCCCGACACCGGGGGCCAAAGCAGGGTTGGCCCGTCGGGGGCGCGCGCCTGGCCGGAGCAGGTGCCCGGGGCCTCCCGACCCCGCCCGGCCTCGGCTCCTGCCCGCGCCACCCGCCCACCCGCCGGACTGACCAGGCGCGGAGGCTCCAGCCCCGCCGCGCCCAGAGCGAGCCGGACAGCGGCCCGGGACTGCCTCCGACCCCGCCGGCTACGCCCGCGCCTCGCCCGCTGCCCGCTGCCCCCTCGCTGGCGCGCCTCACCTGCCGAGAGCGCCGCGCTCACATCGCCCGCCCGCGGCGCCCCCTCCGCCGCCGCCGGCGCCAGGCCCGTCCCCGCCGCTCCGGCTGCCGCCCCAGCCCGCGCCCCCCGCCCCCGGAAGCGCTTCCCGGCCCCGCCCCCTCGGCGCCGGCGCTTCCGGGCAAGCGCGGAGCCCGGTGCCGGGGACGCGGTCGGGGCCTCTCTCCGGGACTGCGGGTCCCGTATCCCGCCTGGGCCGCTGCCGGAGCCTCGCTGCGGACGAATGGGCGAGCTGCAGCCTCGGTCCCGACTCCGGGAGGGGACCGGGGGACGGTAGCTCCTCGGACCGCGACCTCCCCACCCGCCTTCTCCTCAGCGCCCCCTGCTGGCTGGAGGGGGGCTGCTCCGCGGGGCGCGCCCCGGGGCTCCCGGAGCGGAATGGGTGAGACAGCCAGGACCCTCGACCCACCACCGTCACCGGGGACTCGCGCCCACCCTCCGCTTCCGGGACCCCGGCTCCCACAGCCCTTACGATGCCCGCCACTCACCCGGGCCGCGCATGGGTCGCCCGTGCGGTGGTTACCACTGCCTGCTAGACCGGGTCACTTAACTTGGGACCCTGGGCAGATCGTCTCCCTCAAAGAGGAAATGAAAATTCCGAACTTTGGGGAATATGAAACTCCTGTCCTAGACCAAGTCTCCAAAAAACGTGCCTTTCCACATCTTTGGAAGACGCCCAATCTTGATCCTCCGGTGGGAGTGGGAGCCTCGCTCAGCATTTTTCTCGCTGTTTCAGGTGAATTTAACACCTTTGAAGACCTTCCCTTTGCATTTTGGTGGACTCCTGCAAAGTTGTGGCAGAGGTTTGCTTTCCTTTTTCTGACTTTGTAAAAAAAAAAAAAAAAAAGCTAGGAGTCAAATAAACCAGCTCCTCTTCAAGTTAGAAAGCTTAGACGCCCTGATCCTGCCTCATCCTCTGTGGGCGAGAACTCTCCAGGCTCCGTCCAGGAGTCACCTTCCAATGGCGACGGGCACCCCTTGTTGAACACCCGGCTAGGCGCTATGTAGACAATTCGAGACGTGACCTCCTTTAATACACAACCCAGGGAGGTAGTGGCCTGTTGATATCCCCAGCTCATCAAGGAGGGACATTAAGTAAAGTTCAGAGAAGTTAACTGTCAAATCTAAAGTCACACAGCCAAGTGTCGACTTGGGATGATCTCCCTTGTCCTTCTGACCACAAACTGGAACTTTTTACAGCAATAGACTATTCTGAACAGAATTTTAGGTAACCGGTTCCTAACTGCAGGCACCTGGGCAGAGAATCTCACGCTCTAGTTGCTGTTTCTTCTTGAGCTATTTCCTTGAGATCTGCCCCCCCAAAGTGAGGTCTGTGAGCCCAAAGGCATAGGAAGGTATCATCCTGTCAGCCCACGTTTCATCAGGAACACTGGGCTGATTCACACACCACATAAGTGAGTTCCTGTTTCCCCGCAGACTAGCTGTGGGCTTATCATTTTAACTGATTTTTGCTAAATTGGGGTCTTCCCACCTGTAATATAGAAAGGATTACACAGACTGACATGTTCCTTAGTACTTAACCTTTGTGCCAAGTGTCAAAGTTATTAGCCATCTGTCCACTGGACACTGTTTCCTTCATAGATTTATATTTATTCCCCCACCTCATTGGTTCACTCACCTCATACAGTCTCCCAGTGCCCTGCTTTTTTCCTCATCATTTGCCTGATTGTGTGTCATAGTCTCTATTAACTTACTTTAGTTCGAAAATCATCACTTCACAATTAGGGTACATGTTTTCTGTTTTCCTGTAATCTTTGTAGCATTTTTTAATGACTTAACTTTGCCTATTGGAAATCCAAAATGAGCCTAGAGGGTGATGTGTGGGCCTCCTTGCACAGTTGCCCAGGCTCCCTAGCAATATTTATGAAATGATAAAACTCACATTTCATCCAGTCAAGGAAGGTTTTGCCGTAAGGAACGAATGCAGCAGTGGCACCTGGTGTCAGGCAGTATCGGTGGCCTGCCTTCTCTTCTTCCAAGGCACACAGTTCCAACACATCTTTCGTATCATGTGTTAATTGAGATCGGGTAAAAATGTTTGTAAAAGTTCATTCTGCTCCCCCTCCTTTTTCCTCTTCTTCCCTTTCTTGGACAAATAGGGCCCAAATCTCCACTGTTCATCTGTGCCATTCCTGAGCACTTGGACAAGTTAGCCAGGTTCTCTGATCCCAGCCTCTCCTCCTTCCGGCTCCACAAGGTGACCCTTTCTGCCAAAGCTCAGGTCCACTTTGAAATCCCCAGAGTTTGGCAAAGCTTATTGTCTGTTTTTACCTGTCAGAGTCTCTCCAGGACATACATAAGTCATGCTGCTGCTGCTAGGTCGCTTCAGTCGTGTCCGACTCTGTGCAAACCCATAGACGGCAGCCCACCAGGCTCCTCCGTCCATGGGATTTTCCAGGCAAGAACACTGGAGTGGTTTGCCATTGCCGTCTCCAATGTATGAAAGTGAAAAGTGAAAGTGAAGCCGCTCAGTCGTGGCCGACTCTTCTGGACCCCATGGACTACAACCTACCAGGCTCCTTTGCACGTGGGATTTTCCAGGCAGGAGTACTGGAGTGGGTTGCCATTGCCTTCTCCAACATAAGTCATGAATATCCTTTAAACAACAACAAAATTAGATGAATTCTTTAGAATTTTCTCACCAGGACCCACTGGTGTGCCCCTTCCACCTGTCTCACCACCTGAATCGTTCTGGGCCAGCAGGGGGCGTCCGCGTCTCCAAACAGTCCCAGGGTGTCCACTGACTTCTAGAGCATTCTGGAGGGTCAGGGTTGCACCCAGCGGACCTTGCAGGGTAGAGTGGGTGTTCCACCCATCCCGGGAAGGCCACTCCTCCTGGGAGACTCCTCTGGTCCTTACTGCCTGTGTGACAGGAGCCTCTCTCCTTCATCTGTTAAATGGCGATTCGGCTATAGTCTGCCCCTCCCACAGCCAAGAGCAGGCAGCAGAGCGCTGTGGCTGAGCAGTGAGGCGGATCCGGTCCTGGTCCTCAGCCACATAGGGCACCGTGATCTGAGGGGCGCCAGGCACTCACCCTGCGGAACTCTGGCCTCTTCATCTGTATAGAGCGTGATGACAGCGACCTCAGTGGTAAATAGGATCATAGAGTGCTTCCAACATGGCACCCTCAATTATTATTCTTGGTCAGCAAGAAAGCAAGGGAGAAAGGATTACTTCGAGACTCCACCCATTTCCATGAGCCTTTTCTCATTTCCTGGAGAGAGGGCTTGCTCTCTCCTGTCCTCCTGTCTCCCCTGTCCAGTCTCTAGGTGGGCCCAACCTGAGCTGTGCATCATGACGCCCACTGGGTCCGGGTGCTGCCTCTCGAGTCCTTCCTTCCTGTCTCTTTCTTCCTCATCTGCTCTCTCCTTTTCCTGCTGACTCCCCCAATACCACCCCTTGTAACGGACTCTCCTGGCACTCTCTACTTCTCCTGTGTAGTAGCCACGATGACAATTAATGATGTGTACAATGATGAGTAATATCTGTATCCCTCACCGCTAGCCTGTAAACTCCATGAGGATGAGACTGTGTTTGACTTCTTTCCTGCTCTTTCCCCAGTGCTTGGTACTCAATAATTATTTGTTGAATTAATAGATAACAAGCAGTTACCAGTTTTTAGGTCTGTGTTCTTTGAGGGTATGGGCTGTTTTTAGTTGATCCATTTCCTCTGCTCCCTGCAGAGAACCTGGCACTAAATGAGCAGCAACGAAGACTTACTGAGGGGAACAAAGCAGGAGTGAGTGAGTGGATGAACTGAGAGAATGAACCCCTGTTTCTCGTCCCCTTTTCCCTGTATCATGGCCAAGTCCCCCTGTTGCAGGGAAAAGTCAATTCTGACTCCCCATTGGAATTGTTTCTTTGACTTGCTTTTCATTGGTTTTATTAGTATAATAATAATGGCCTACCTCAGAGAATCCTGCCCCTCTACCTGACTGTGAAAAGTACCTTTGTAGGACCCTCTGTCCATCTGTAGGTGGCAGGAAGGAAGACATTAACATATCCCCTGCCTGAGGCTTGCCATTTTAGGAGCTATTTGCAAGATTAACATCCTTTTGACTTTGTTTCTTCACATTACCCCATCTCTGACCCATAAAAGAACCTGGCAGCCAGACCCCCATAAGATGGTAGTGGAACCCTATACCAAGGCCACAGAACAAGAATCTCTGGAACTGACCAAGCCCCATGAACCTCCAGATCTAAACCAGCCAGTTCCCTGATGCCATATTGTTGTTCAGTTGCTCAATTGTGTCCAACTTTTTGCAACCCCAGGTACTGCAACCTGCCAGGCTTCCCTGTCCTTCACTATCTCCTGGAGTTTGCTCAAACTCCTGTTCATTGAATCCATATTAGGTAAAATACCCACCCTATTACTCACCCTGTATCATTCTAACCAATCACCTAATGCCACCATTCCACTAGGAATTTTCTCTGTCTTGAGGCTATAAAAATTGGCAGTTAGCCCACTAAAGGGGTCAGCTCTCCCTTGAGTGGGCCCATTGTTCTAATAGCCTCCCCTTCTCTAATAAATTTTATTCTCTCATTCTGCCTCTTGTCTAGAAATTATTTTCCAACCCAAGCACAGACCACAGCAATGGTTATTTTAAGACATTAGTCTGGCATCTTGATCAGTCAGCTCTCTGAATAAAGTCGCATTCCTTGCTTCAATACCTCTTCATTGATCCCTCTGATCCATTGACCTGTCATGTGGTGAGCAGAGCAAGCTTGGACTCGGTAACACCCCTGTCTGTGTGAATGGTGCTGAACAGCTCATCTTGGAGCATCCCTTGATCCACAGGGAGAACAGGTGAGAAGAGAAAGTTCTTCCACATTTGTAGGGCGTTCTCATTTGAAAAATAAGGTTTTCAGGAAATCCACCCCAGTTCCTGCAGAGAACACATCTACCTCATCAAAAAGGGTGGCTACCCTCCAGGAGAGTTTACACAGATCCACACCACTTGTTGGCCCAGTGCATTTATCTCTCAATTTTCATCAAAGCCATTAATAGCAAAGTCTCAGACTTTGCTATTAATGGCTCATGCACACTCACACTCATGCAAACTCTGGTGGGCAGTGTTGACTTCTGGTCAAGAGAATGGAGACTTTGGTCAAGAGCAGGAAAGAAGTCAAGAAGTTGCTTTGGGTGAATTACTTAACCTTTTTTTTTTTTTTTTTTTTTTACTTTTTCATAGGACAATGGGGCCTAACATTCCTGAATTTCCTCTTTTAATAAACACTCTTGTTCACATTTAGACATTCCTGGAATCGGAAGATACCTTACAATCAATAAGTATATTTAATCTGGTTGGGTTTCTTGCCTCAAACTCAAGTCAGTAGATCCAGAGTATATCTCAGAATCAGTGGCATTTCTTGAAAGCTATGTCTTGAGGTGGACTGAGGCAACTCACATCACATTTTCTCACAGGCAGATGTCTGATTAAACTTGGTAAAATGAAGACATCTGTAAAGATGTATGCTGTTTTCAAAAGGTGACTGAGCTTTAAGTGTTCTAAACCAGGCTCAAACCCGCCAGGCATGCCTTGGATTTCAATGAAGTGAGCAAGCTGCATGTGAAGAGCATTCTTGCGGCCACATGTGTTTCATGTAAAGCCAACATCCTGTCCATCAAACTCTAGACCAGAAGCTTTGCTCCCCTTCCCTCAGAAGTCAGAGGGCTTTGCAGGATGACTTTGAAGACCAAGACTCTTTAAAAAAAGATGCCCGGGGAGATGGAACCTTTTCCCCTCAGTAAAATTCCCCAGAAAAAAATAGTTCCCCTGACCTTAGACATGAGTTTGGCACTTTCTAGAGTTGAAAGCTTTTTAAAAATAAAAGCCAGGGCATCTGATTGTTTGATGGTTTCACTAAAGATTTCAAATACGAGGATTTGGAGACAGGGTGTCTCTTTAATCTCTCTTTTTCCCTTCTTACAACAGAATCAGAATGGAGGGGAGCCTTTTGGGAATCAACTCCCTGGGATGGCTCTAGGCGCTGCAGAGCGAGGGAGAGAGTCCATGTTTCTTTTAGTCAATGTTAATGAGATAAATTGAGTTTTGGTCAATGTATACATCTGTTAAGAGACTTCCCTGGTGGCTTAGTGGTAAAGAATCCGCCTGCCAATGCAGGAGATCTGGGTTTGATCCCTGGGTCAGGAAGATCCCCTGGTGAAGGAAATGGCAACCCACTCCAATATTCTTGCCTGGGAAATCCCATGGACAGAGGAGCCTGGTGGACTACAGTCCAGGGGGTCACAAAGAATCAGACATAACTTAGCAACTAAACAACAACAAATACATCCGTTAACCGCCACCATAGCTTTTGTGTCTTTGTCTTTTACTCAGCACAGACAAGGGACTCAGCATCTGGGTGTTAATCCTGCCGCCTAGAGTCCCCATGCATTCTCGCCCTGCTTGTTCACACTGCAGAAATCAGTGACTGGGATGGAACCCTAATAGGAAGAGGTGAATTCACCA
This sequence comes from Oreotragus oreotragus, assembly GCA_006410675.1. Lineage (NCBI taxonomy): Eukaryota > Metazoa > Chordata > Mammalia > Artiodactyla > Bovidae > Oreotragus > Oreotragus oreotragus. The sequence continues at coordinate 616,845 of SJYX01024075.1, read as the reverse complement.
TACTCAGGCCAGATCAGCTGGGCTGTGGAGGTACACAATGCCTGGGAGACCCTGTCATGACATAACTGTTGTATATCTTAAACAAGTACTTTTTGAGTGCTAATTAACTGCCAACATTGTTCTAGGCCCTGGGGATGTAGCAGTGGACAGGGGGAAAAAAAAATCCCTGCCCTTCAGGAACATACATCTTTCAGGAAAAGAGAGGTATAAACTAACAAACTAGCATGTTAGGTGGTAAAAAGGGCTTGATGACAGAGCTTTATACAAGTTCAAAATTCTTGCCTGACTTCTGTATCAAACCAGAGGATCCTCACAGCTGTCGGGTGAGCAGGGGCTGATGGCACCTCTACCTGCCTTCCTGACCTTAATCTTTTTCCCCTGCTGACCCGGAGCTGGGGTTTGCCTGTTGTACCTGCCCTGCTCTGGTCAATTCTCTTTTGCTGCGCTCCTTGAGGATTTGCTCCTCAGCAGCTCCTGTGTCTCCTTTGTCCCCTGGTCTCACCTCTGTAGCCCTGCCCACTCTCCCTGGCCTGGCTTTGCTTTCAGATTCAGAGCATCCACTGTTACTAGACACTTGCCTCTTTTCACCATCTAAGAGTGGGTCCCATAGTAGAGACCATGAGACCCTGGGCCAGGTAATCACTCTCTGAACCTCAGTTTTCTCATCTGTAAGATGGGCATGGTCATAGCGCACCTGTCCCAGATGGTTGTTACGGGAATCTCACGAGACAGTAGATGCAAAGTGATTTTCAGAGGCTTGCATTTAGTGGGTGCCGAATCAGGCGGAGTTGTTCACGCGGGAGGGACTGAGCGAACGGCAGCAAGGCAGGGGGCAGCGCGGCGTGGGGGTGCGCCCTGGCTTCATTTTCTGCACCCCTTCCCAGCCTCCTCTGCATCTCCCCTGTCCTCCCCCAACCCCTGACATTCTGTCATTCTTGGCCCCCCTTTCATCAAGGAGTTTAGCTCCATGGAATCTTTGCCTCTGGCCATTTAATGAGAAAGACTTTTCTACAGATCTGCTCCCTCCCTCCCACTGTCATCGCCTGAAGAACAGTCTCTGTTCAAAGGGGATGATGCCTTCCTCGTCAGTCAAGACGCAAGAAGATGGGGGTTATCTTAGACCTTTCTTTATTTTTAATGCACTCACGGCCAAACTAGTCAGTGGGTTAGTTTGTCCGGGGTCCTCCTCTGGGGAGAGGATCTCTGCCCGATGAGAATCAAAGCCCCTTTGTTATCTCCCAGCATGGAAGCCTGGCCCAGCTGACAGTTTACACTGTAACAATGCCTATTTTTTAACCTGCTCCCCATGTTCACAAGACATTCAGATAAGCGAGTAACCTCTACCCATTCTCCTCTTCCTTTAATAAGCTTCTTGTTTCTTTTTCTTGAGCTCCCAGAGTTTGACCAAATAGGACATGCTCATCTGTTTGGATTCCTTGGCAGAAATTTGGGGCCTGAAGGCTTGTTAGGGGTGGCTCAACTTCTGGTCAAGTGATAAATTAAGAACACAGTTTCTATGGTCAAAACTCACTGAACAAAGACTTCCCTGGTGGTCTCGTGGTTAAAACTCAAGCTGATCTCTAGTTGGGGAACTAAGATTCCACATGCCTCAAGGCCAAAAAAAAAAGAAAGCTCACTGCAGAAACCAGGGACATAGAAAGTTAAGAATAAAGATAAATTTATTGGATGATGAGTAGCTCATTAAAAAAAAAGGCTCACTGAACAAAGTTAAGATGCTTAACCTCTCTGAACTTGTTTCCCCATCTGTGAAATGGAGATAAGTGTTCTGATCTGAAAGGGTGGTGGGGAGCGGTACAATGAGATAAAGATTGTAATGCACTTTGCAAAGTGCCTCATGTGTGATAAACAAGCAAGAGCCAGAAGCTCCTATGTCCACGGTGAAGTCTGTAAGGAAAAAGTCTTATTTTCCTGCTGAGGCTTCTCTATCCTGTCTGGCTACCTGGGAGCTATCACACGCTGAACTCCGGGCATCTGCTGATTCGCCCTCAGTCATAAGCAGCTTAATGACAAGGACCTTGTCGGGCTCTCACACAATTCTTAGAAGTTACCAGCATTTCCTGTTGTCAGGGACTTCCTGTGACTTGAGAGCAAGGACACTGTGTTGTTTCCCACTGTGATCCCTGCGCCTAGCACCAAGCTCAATAAATGTTCTAAAACCAGGAACAAAGGAAGGATCAAAAGAGGTCAGGCTCTAGCTGGCTCCCACGAGGATGAGATGGTTCAGGATGAGGAATACCGATTGGCAGCGCCCAGTGATCATCCCCTACCATGCCAGCCTTCTTTGGTCCTCACTTCAGCCTCCTCTCAAAAGTGCTGCTCACCCTGCCTGTCCACAGAGCTGAGAGACAGGCAGAGCTTACCTCTAAGAAGTGAGCAACAGCAAGCTCCAGTGCTAACCGAAGTGTGCAGCTGATGCAGTTCCCTCTCCCAGTGGGAGAATCCATAGTCACATAAAACCTTTTTCCTTCAATATGTCGACAATCTTGTACCAAAAATGTGTTCCAGAAACCCACCCATTAGCCAGCCATTCCGTTCAATGAATGGTGCCGAGCGCTTCTTCTCTAAGGGTACCTTCAGCCTCTAGATCCCTCTCTCAGTTAAATGCCCTTAGCAGAAAGGCCCTCTTGAATTCTAAAGCACATTCCAAAGACAGCGTGACTAGCCCTCTATCAGGAGACCCAGGAACTGAGAACTGGAGGAAAAAATGTAAACATGGCTCTTTCTTTGCTCAGTTAGATTCAAGCTATACTGTTGGCCCAGGAGTCCCACCATATACCCATCATTAGGAGGAGAGGATTCTGTATGACAATCTAGCTCACAGCTGAAACGGTGTGCTGGAGGGTATGGTACTTTGATGGAGTTTGAGTTGCAGTTTTGGAGACCATCCCATTTACAGAACAGATGAATAAAAAAGTGAATATGGGGAACTATCTTCATACACAAGTGGATAAAGCTCAGAAACATAACACTGAGCCAAAGAAGCTAGTCACAAGAGTGTGATGGATATACGACCCATTCATATAAAGTTCAAAGACAGGCAAAATTAATCTACAGTGCTACTAGTCAGGAAGTGGGAAGAGGAATGAGGGAGGGGTTTTTTTTTTTTTTTTAACCACATTTATTTATCTGTGTATTTATTTTGGCTGTGCCGGGTCTTAGCTGTGGCACGTGGGATCCTCAGTCTTCATTGCAGCATGCGATCTTTAGTTGCAGCATGTGGGATCTAGCTTTCTGACCAGGAATTGAACCCAGACTCCCTGTATTGGGAGCTGGGAGTGACCCACTGGGCCACCAGGGAAGGGAATGAGGGGAGTTTTCAGCCTCACGTTTTTTGATGACACGGGTACATTCATTTAGTGAAAATTCACTGAGTTGTATATTTATGATTTGTGCTTTTTTCTATGCCTGATCATACTTTGAGTGAAGTTGCTCAGTTGTGTCCGACTTTTTGCGACTCCATGGACTGTAGCCTACCAGACTTCTCAGTCCATGGGATTTTCCAGGCAAGAGTACTGGAGTGGGTTGCCATTTCCTTCTCCAGAGGATCTTCCCAACCCAGGGATTGAACCCGCGTCTCCTCCATTGTAGGTAGACACTTTACCCTCTGAGCCACCAAGGAAGCCCTGATCATACTTCAGTTACCAATAAAAAATAAAAAGTGCACATGGCCAGCAGGAAATCCTGAGGTCCAGGACTGAACCACACAATGATAATGCAAAGCCTTGGGGTAAATTTGAGTTTAAACTAACTCACAGAGCGGTGAAAAGACTAGCACACCCCGACCAGCTTTCCTGTGAACACTAGGCTCATTAAACTCTACCAAGAGGAAATTCTCCTTTCCCAGTGAACAGGGGAGAACCCCTCACCCAGGCTGTCTTCCTCCATCACTCTCTGTTAAGTTCTGTGTCATCATGAATTCTGATGGAGGCCAGGGGTCAGCAGCTGCTAGAAAGTGTAGCTGTTGTCTGGAAAAGATCTTTAAAGACATGTAACACTTTCCCCTGGAGCAGATAAGGATCCTTTGTGGGGAGGGGCTTCCAACCACAGAATCTGAGGCTGGCCTGCCATCTTGAAGAATTTCCCCCAAGTGCCACTCTGATCACAGGACAAGCTGCCTCCCAGGCATTCTGCAGAACAATAAGCTGACTTTCATCTTGCCCAAGGCAGGATGATTCTTTGGGGTCTGGACTTTTGAAAGGAGCAGTTTGTGACTCATACAACAAGAGACTGTGCTTAAAGTCAGATAAGCTAGTCATTTACCTAAATTCAAAAAGAGAATACAGCTGAATTATCATCGGCCTCCATTGGTAAAGAGGGTTGAGAGACTCCCCAAGGAGCAGAAGCAGCTTGGCTGCAGGTGGGACCGTGGTTCCTGGGCTGCTCAGTTCCTGTCCTGGGCACTAAGCTGTGATAACTGCTCATGGGTGCTGGAGGTCAGCAGGGTCCCCTCAGTGAATCGGCACATCACAGGCACCAAGAAGGGAGCAACTTGAATGCGGCCAAGCCAATCTTCAATTGCCAGTGATTTCTGAGGCAGTTCCTGGCTTGGGGTGGCTGATTACATAATAAAAAATCTGCCTTGTAAGATGACTGAATTTACAAGAGGAAATTCAACCAATATTTGCAGTTTCATACATTCTCATTTGGTATTTCGTATCTACCTCAAGTGAATATTCTGGAGTCTCCAGTCTCTCATCTTGCTACTGACACTCAAGACTTGCTAAAGACTGTAGGAGGCAGCTCTGACTTCAACTGAACGAACTGGTTGGGTGCCAGGCCCTCTGCTGTCACACAGACATGTAATGAACAACAAGCAGGTCTCTACACCCTTCTGGGCCTCACAGAGCTTAGCAATGTGCATACAAATGATGTCTGCAGGGGTGACACCTTGTAAGTTTTTTGGGGGCTCTAAGGAAGAACAGATGATACTGAGATGGGGAAAATGAAAGCTTCTTAGAGGAGGTGGCATTATATTTATATTTATTTTATATTTGTTTGTGCCTGGTCTTAGTTGCAGCCTGTGGGATCTTTAATTGCAGCATGTAAACTCTAAATGTCATGTGGGATCTGGTTCCCTGACCAGGGATCTAACCCAGACCCCCTGCCTTGGGAGGGCAGGGTCTTGGTCACTGGACCATCAAGGAAGTCCAGGGGGTGGCATCAGAAGTGGGCTTTATTTGGGGCAGGAGTAACGGGCAGGATTCTGTTAAAAGGAGAGGACATAATGGATATTGGTGGCAGAGGGAATCTCAGTAATGCTCATGGTCATAGGGCAGCTGAGAGCAATTTCAAGGGAATGTGGGATTTGGCCTGAGAGTAAAATAGGTAGGAGAAACAGTGCAAACAAACCAGAAAGGGAGACAAAGCCTATGGTCTGGACAGGATGCCCCAACTTTGGTAGGAACTGGGGACCCCCGGGGTGTTTCAGAGCAGTGTGGTGACCTGAGGGAACAGTGAGGTTGACAGATGTATGTAGGGAGTGGAATGGGGACAGCAGGCTGGCACAGTCATTGAGGTAAGAGACAAGGAGGACGATGGTGGGGACAGTCACCTTCCAAACCTTAAACAAATGGGACTTTTTTTTTTTTGCTTCTATACTGCTTGGCTTATAGGATCTTCGTTCCCTGAGCAGCCACTGAACCTAGGGCCACAGCAATGAAAGCACCGAGTCCCAACCACTGGACTGCCACATTAGTCCCTTCAAAGAATTGAACTTAATTGAATATGTGTGTGGATGGAGTTCTTGAGACTCCCTGCCAACTATCCATCCCCCCGTGACCTTCATGTAAGGAAGAAGGTGTTGCCCATTCTTGAGGACGTTGGTGGAGCAATTCTTGAATTACATTAAAGGAATTGCTAATTGGAATTTCACTGGCATGCAAGGCAGGAGGGTGCATGCTCAGTGCCAGGGGCCAAAATCCCATGGAAGGAAAGCAAGTGTAGAGGCAGCCTCTGCAATTCTTGTTCTCAGATGGCCCTACCTTGGTTAACAACAGCCCCCCAGTACGCTGCTAGGAGTCCAGCCTGCCCCATTTTATCACTGACTTTGAACCTGACCTACCTGGGCTCATATTGGCTCCTCCCACCAGACACCTGCTCCACACCCAGGAGGCCACACTGGCAAACCTATTATTTGTCACTCAACCCACATAGGGAATGCAGCACAAATACCACGTCCTGGGTTGTATTATTCCATTGGGTTCATTTTCCTAACAGCTCTGACCATCGCCCATGAAATCAGATCCTCAGCCTAGGATCCTTCATGATCTTGAATATGGTGTAACTGCTGCGAGCTTGGGTTCCAGAGTCAGAGGACCTAGTTCAGAGATCTGGCTCTGTGCCACTTATTTAACCTCTCTGAGCCTTGGTTTCCCCTTACCTTTGAAGCCGGGTTGTAGTAAAGATCTAAAGAGATATCACATGTCAAGAATGTAGCGCAGAGCCTGGAGTACAGTAAATGCTGGGTGGTTGACATCCATCACCATAGTAAAAACTTGGCCTCCCAAGCCTACCTTTCCTACTGTATTGCCACAGCTCCTTTCTCACTTCCCGCCTCTGCCTTTCACGGGTAGGTTGGCCTCTGATCTGCATGCCAGAATTCCACCCATCCTTTCAGGCCCTGCTCAGCTGCTGATGGTACTAGAAGGCTTCGTGCATGGCCCTCGGTATCCTGTTCCTGTGTGGAGTTTGTGGTACTTCTCATTAGTGTTGGAGGGGTACTAGGCTTAGCTGCCTCTAGAATGTGAACTCCAGGAGGGCTGCAATAATTTTCTGTTTTGTTTATTGCTATATCCCCAGCATCCAGAACAACACATAGTGTTGGTTTATTTTTTTAAGCATGACTTTTCTCACTAGAGTATGCTTTTTGGGAGCCTGTGATATGATTTAGTCTATAGCATCCTTGTGATATCCTTGTGTAGTGTTATCCTTGTGAATTCAGTGTGCTGAACGGTGGCAGACAAACTAGGAGAAAAGGATTCTGTTCAAAAGTGGGGAATGGGAAAATCCTGGGAGGCAGAAATAGGAATCACTGATGAGGAAGATTTGCCCTCTTTACCCTCAGGATGAGAAAGATGAGTTAAAACCCAGAAAACCCAGAGAAGCAGCTGATTTTGAGGGTAGCTATTACAGGAAATGGCTGTAACTTGGGTCTTGTCTTACAGATGAATTAAGGTCAGTGGCTTTGACCACATCCACAGCTAGTTTTGAGAAGTATTCTCTTGAAGTTGATGGTAAAATCTTATTTACAGGCCTGGATTCATTAAGATTTAACCAGTTCTAATGACACAGACAGCAAAGGACCTATCCTGAAATGTCCATTTCCTCATCTCCCAGAGTGTTTTTCACAACCTCTGAAGACAGGGAAATCAGTCCTGAACATTCATTGGAAGGACTGATGCTGAAGCTGAAACTCTAAAACTTTGGGCACCTGATGTAAAGAACTGACTCATTTGAAAAGACCTTGATGCTGGGAAAGATTGAAGGTGGGAGAGGGGATAACAGAGGATAGGATGGTTGGATGGCATCACCGACTTCTTGGACATGAGTTTGGATAAATTCTGGGAGTTGGTGATGGACAGGGAGGCCTGGCATGCTGCAGTCGATGGGTTTGCAAAGAGTCGGACATGACTGAGTGACTGAACTGAACTGAACTGAAGGCAGGGAATCACCATCTGGAGGATCAGTCTAGGGCCAGAGTTGGTGGTTGATAAATACTTGGTAAATAAATGAGCAAATGAATAAACCAAAGAATAGACCCTGGAAGGATATAAAGCTACTTTCGAGATATTCCACATGTTTGCATTAATACTTTTCAATTACACACTTTTCAAAGAATAAATGTAAATACATTTACATACAATAAAATTCATAATAGTGTTTTGCAATTTTGAATTTTTCTTGATAAATGATTGTCATGGTGGAAGGGGGCTCTGCAAATCTTTCTAATATTAAAAAAATGACCTTGGGAATTCCCTGGTGGTCCAGTGGTTAGGATTCTGTGCTTCCACTGCAAGGGTCACAGGTTCCATCCCTGGTTGGGGAACTAAGATCCAGCATGCCACACGGCACAGCCAAAAAAAAGAATAAAGTAGACGTTAAAAAAAAAAAAATCCTTCTACTTGAAAAGATTGAGATTTGCCCTGAGATGCTTCTGAAACAGTTTCTGGCAGAACTGCTTAGCACCTTTCAGACAGAACTCCTGTGTGAGTCACAAGCTCACTGCTGCCCTTTCTACTTTTAGATGATCAGAAGAGCCTCATGCCATGCTCTCTCAGAGTCGATTCACACCAAACAAACTGCCTTTATTGCCTATAACCTGCCCAGTTGTCTAGTCCAGATCCTATGTTTCCCAACGGCAACATCCTACTGCTATTATTAAGAATACTTAAGGCTCAGATTGCTACAATCATGTTTTGAGTGTTGTAGAAAAGCAACTTTTGGTCCTTAATCAATTGCCACAAGTTTTAGTATTAGATGAAGCACCAAATAACACGTAACCATCTGTTTCAGACTGTGCCAAAATGCACTGAAAATATGCCCTCTTCTGGAACAAGCTTCTTAGCAGAAGTTAACAACAAAAAGTATTCATCACTTTCCTTCACTACAGGGCTGGTGTATTTAATAAGTCTGGCAATTCAGTTTATTCTGCTTCCAAAGCAAGTTGTCAACTGTTTTAAGTTACTCTACTGACATTCTGGTGTGAGCCAGACACTGACTTTTCTCTACCAGAAATCGTTTTTTTGATAAATCCCATTGCCCCCTTCTGCCTGACTTTACTTAAATAAACAGCATCAAATACTACAGCTTAGTACTTGCTCAGATACAAAACCTTTCACTTAGATTAGCAAAGAGGATCTATACTTACCTTAAACTTCTTAGCTAACAGGCAATTTCAGCATGACTTCGATGACATTCAGTGGGAAGAGGGCCTTTGTAAGATCGTTGGGTATGCATACTTCCTAAGAAAGGTGTCTGACAAAGCAAAAAGCTCATGGTCGTATCTGGTGGATAAAGATTCAACAGTAGATCAGCAATTATTATAAAATTTTTTAAATTCAGCAGTATTTACTGACTGTGGATCAGGACTGTGCCAGCAATGGTCACTCAGAGGAAATTAAGGTATAGTTTCTGTTTCTGAGGACCTCACTGCCTAGCAGGGGACATGGGTTTATGTGAAGAATGGATGGTATACGTAAAATTCCGAGATAGTATCAAAGGCTACAGCAGAGCTACCTTTAAAATGAAAATGTAATCACTAAGAGTTGGTGTGAATAATTTTCAGGAGTGCTCAGGGAAGGCATCACAGGAGTTATTTTCGCAGAGCCTGGAATGATACAAAGAGTTCCAGGAGGAGGAAAGTTAGGAAGTGGGGACAGAAAAGAGAAGGATGAGTGTTCAAGGCAGGGAAAAGCGTCTGTTGAAGGACAGAGAAAATCCGAGGAGAGGAGCCAGGGCCCAAGTGGAGATGGGTAGTTAAGACCAGACCAGCAGCCAGCTACTGTGATAGCGGGACCCTGGATGGCAAGCTAAGGGATTAAGATCCTCTGTGGGGGATCATGGGAGGTGACAGGACTAGATCTGCTTGGGAGCGGGGAGGGCTTGGAGCAGTCAAGTGAGGAGCTGGGGATGCTGGGAGGGAGTGCCTTGCCCCAGAGGCTGATGGGAACAGGGTGAGCCGGCTTGGGGCCCACCAACCCAGAGATAAGCAGGTGCTGCTGGTGCCAAGACCCGGTCTCCTGGAGATAAGACACTAGAGCAGTGGTCAGGGGGCTGAGATAAGCCCCGTGGCCTTTGGAACCCCTCTCTAGATGATTTACATTCAAAATGGAACATCCAGGGCACCAGCAGGCAGGGTGGGGTTTACTCTGGACACGCTGAGCCCGACAGGACACGTGTAGCTTAGCAAAGCCCAGGACCCAGGCTTTGGAATGCTGGCTCTGTCGTCAGTGTCCTCCTGCTAGACGGTGACGGCATGAGCACCTGCCTTGCACAGTGGGTGTGAGGTGAAGGGTCAGTCCAAGAAAAGTGCTTAGAATGGTGCAGAACACAGTAGGCCCACGTAAATGTCAACTCTATCAAGGAGCAAGCAATTGGTTGATTGTATTGTGTGAAAATAAAGCTGCTCTGATGGCAAGGGGGCGGTGGTGGGTGGGTCGGGCTCCTTTTCCCTGCCCTTTTCTTGGAGTAGGCCCTGATGTGCCTTTTCTACCAATTTGAAAATCACTGGACTTTCCACCCCTGGGGTTAATTTCTTCATAGATTTCCTGAACTTGAGGCATTCAAGCAGGGAGCTACTGGTGCCAGGCCTGGAATTGTCCCTAGACGGAGTCTCTATTTCTCCAAAGAGAGCAGTGTGGAACCCAAGGGACACCCAGTGAGTCACCCAGCACCTAAAGGGACTGGAAGGTTAATCTGTCCCAGGTCCTTGCCACCCCACATTAGAACCCTTGCTCAGTACCCTACAGGTGGTGAGGGTAACTGTGCAAATCTCAGAAGCAGACACCCTTCCTAGCCCATGAATAAGGGCCCAGAGAGGGGTTTCCCTGAGGAAGAAAAAAAAATAATAATAAATCTCCCCTGCAGACTAGGAAGCTGTCATCCTTTCTTGCTACCTAAGGTGGCCTGGGAGAAAATTCTGCCTCACCAGACTCTTATGAGGAATAAGTGAGCTAATGCAAGTTAGACACTTAGCACATGGTCAAGCATGAACCTTCTCCTAGGGCTGTTATTTATAGTCTGAAATCCCAATTCTTCTTACACCTATTAAAGTAGGTATGGTGTTCAGTGGATTGAGTTGGTGCTCAGAGTCCTAAAGATATAGAACTGCATTAAAAAAAAAAAGCTTTCCAAGAAAGATTCTCTGTATCTTCACATTGGGAGTAGACAAAAGATACCTCACACATTATGACACACTCTATAAATGAGGTTAAAAATTAATCCTTTCCAGTCTGGTTCAAAGTCACTGCTGTCATTTTAAAGCCTACAATCTCTACTCGGCCAGACCCTGCAGGAATTCCAGCAGCCGGTACAGATTTGGCGTCCGTCCACCACGTGTGGAGCACCGTGCAGCTCAGGAGCTTTTCCGAGAACCCTAACAAGTGAGATTTTATCACAGTGTGGCTGACCCCAAGCTAACAAGACAGGGGCATTTCTAGAGGCAGCCTTTTGCCTCTATCCACAAAAGCTAGCTATTACATCAGACAGACCATTACACTCTGGGGAGTAACAAGTATCTTATTAAGTTATAAATACATTTAAAGGCTTTAGTCCTGTTTTCTTATTTTGGAATATGAGGAAGAAAAAAAATAGAACTCACAATTTCTAGACTTCAAAAGCCACTATTTTTTAAAAAACATCTACTTACCTACAATATTGCTTATTTTTATAGTGCCCACATACTCCCTTGAAGGATAGCTGTGCCTCTCCTATGATGGCATCAAGCTCTTTGCAGTGGGACAAGAAAGTGACAGAAGATTACAAAATCAAATGGTTTGGTTTTGATTCAAACTAGTCAAACCAGTTCAGAAAGACCATGAGACTTTTCTCTCCACCTCTGCTCCTGTTCTGGCTTCTCATTAAGTGAGGGGAAAAAAATACCATTTGTGCCTATCTTCATTTACCATTCATTCATTCTTTTCTTAAAGAGAACACAAGACAGAGATGGAAGGGTATAGAGCTCTTATCTTTCATGTTCTGTGCTGAGAAAGAACAAATTTAAGATTACTTGCCAAACAGTAAATGACTGTTAAATCAAGTTCAACAAGCTTACCTCATTTCCTGTCGCTGACCTGTGAACTGGTCCATTGACCATGGGCAAATCCTAGAGCTGAACACCCTCCAGGGCACCTAGGCGTGGAGACTGTTCTCAAGAAGCGCTCTGGTGGTTTGGTGGGAAGCAGTCCCTGAACTGACTATGAGGAAATCTAAATAAACTGCACAGGTGTTACACCCTCCGTCTGGATAACACCCCTCACATCCCACCCCCATTCTGTTCCCAAATACAAATGAGCCATTTCATCCTTTTCCCCTGATGAGAAACGGGGCCTGCCTCTTCACCCCACAGAGGTCTCTGACCCGTGGGAGCCGTGTGGGAAAATCTCCTTTCTAGGTGGGCTGGACTGGGAGTAACCAGGGGCCTCGGCAGAGTACCCAGGAAAGGCAAGAGTAGGGGTCGGCGGGGTCACCATGCTGCAGGGCCTGAACCGTTTGCCCTTGGTCAGAATGGCCAGCCTCGCCTAAAAAAAAAAAAAAAGGCTAGAAATGGCTCTTTTGGACTTCTTCCCATACAGAGAATGGCTAAGCTAGCTGAGGCAATCTGTAGCTGACTTCAAAATCAGCAGTGGGGAGGGCGGGGGAAACCTCACAACAAACAGTGGTAACAGAAGGTTTGTGTGGGAAGATGGTTAAGTTTGGTCTAAAACAAGCAGTGTCTCTGGTAATGAGCTGTTGTTAGGAAATACGTGTGGCCCTCAGAGCCTGCGGCACTTTTAAAGAGCACTGCTGCCGCCGCTTGCGGGTTTTCTCGGGGGCGGGGTTGGGGAGCAGCGGGGGGGTGAGTGAGGTGAAGCAGAGACCCGACGGAAGGGCAAGGCGGCGTCCCAGAGACCGGGAAGAAAGCACCTTCGGAGCGCTGTCGCCACAAGCCGCGCTTCTGAATCAGCCCGCCCGGGGAAGCTGCGGTGCCACCTCTGGGAACAGGCCCCCTCCTGTGACTCAGCTGCTCACACGCTGAGGCGAGGCATCACCTGGGTGCGGGCACGGAACGCAGGCCCAGCTGGGAGGCTGAGCGGCGTTTCATAAAGACTATTTACAAAGGGTGTGGGCAGGCTCCAGGGACTCCTCCGGGCACACTCCAGTCTCTGAGGGCCGCCCGGCCTGAGAGCCCGAGAGGAGGGTGCAGGCCCGGACGCTGGAGTTGCCCGCCGGGAGCTGCGCGGAGCGGGCCCGCCTGTCCCGCCAGGCCTGGCGGAAAGGAGCCGCGGGCAGTGAAGGCCCGGACTTCTCTCCTCCCACCCGCCACGCTCCTCCCAGCGTGTCTCCTGTGGACCCTGACCAGAAGCCGGGACAGGGCGGCAGGGGTGAGCCTCCAAAGCGAAGCCCAGGGTGGGGAGGGGATCTGGCGGAGCCAAAGGAGATAACCAGAACACCCAAACACCTGACGGGGCCAGCGGGGCGGGGGCTAAACGAGATCATCGCCATAAACGCCCGACCCAGCAAACGATCAACTCACTACCCATCTGAGCAGGCTAGTTGGCATTTACTTATCAAAAGGCCACAATATAACTTTTATTCTCAGGTGGCAAAGGTCAGAATGAAAACAAAGACTTGTGGTCAAATATCTAGAGTGAAAAACAAAACTTTTACAAAGTTGACAGATAACATTTATTAAAACATGTCATACAAAAGGGCATGGTCTCTTCTATAAGAAGAAAATATTAAACAGTAACATTCAATTAAGTAAAACCATGCTGTACACTTAAGACAGCAGTATATAAAGACAAAACTATTCAACTTTTGCAACACAGGCATAACATTTCACAAAATATCAATAAGATATGCACCTAATGATACTCTGTTTATTGTCAAATGGTTTTGTGGTCTAAGAGTCACCTGACTTGCATAAATAATTTTCTAGAAGAAACACTGGGAACCTCATAAAAGGAAAGAAGGCAGCAGCAATTGACATTATGACACAGGCTTCAAGCAAAACAAAACAAAAAAAGTCACATTTGCAAAATGTATTCCAGCATCTTCCCATAGGGCACTATCAGTAGAAATTTGAAATAAGAAACATGTACCTTCGAACACATAAGTTGGCAAAGACAAAAATCCAAACAAACACCCTGGTTTCACTGAACAAAGTGAGTCACAGAAAAGCAACCTAAATCACAAAATTAGTGTGGCACAGAAGGGCTGGAGGGGTGGGGGTCTATGTTGCTTGGTTTTCAGCATTCCTAAATTATCCAGAGACCTTATCAAAGCAAAGCCCTGAAGCTGGTGTGATAGCATCCTCTCCACCCTCCCCTGCCCCCCTAGGGTGGGGGGGGGCGCAGCAAATCCCCCCTCCCCAGGGAAAGCCAGCGTTGCTGCTTCTGCTCAGACCAACTTCATGTCCACAGCAGCCTCAGGAGGAGGTGTGTGCCTCCGTAGGAAGATGCCACTGAGACTAAGCAGCTTTCCCAGTCAGTCAACTCAGGGTCAGTTCAGTTCAGCAAATGCCCACTCGAGCCGAGGAGACCCTTTTGGGCAGACTCTTTGAGACCAGCAGCCAAAAGAAGGGACTGGGGGGTAACCTTCAACAGCTGAGGAAAGGTTATGGCAGTCTGTTCTCAGCCGGTCAGACCTACTTTACCAGGTGGATTATTGTAATGTGTGGATCTAAAATGAAAGGCATAGCATCAGTACGAATATTAAAGACCACTGGTGGTGCCTTCAAGCCCTTTCCCATTGGGACTGGAGAGAAACCACAGTTAAGACTCAAAGTAAGGGACAAACGCCTTGGCTGTGGGCCACTGAAAGATCCCTGAAAAGACTGTTTGGAAACGTTACCCACTGCTCTCCAAACTCAACGGGAAGGAGAAAGGTTTTCTAAAGCTGTACTGAGGGTAAGAACAGAGACTATCTGTCCAGCCCAGGATGGGCAGGAGGAAGAAAAAAAGTACTAATACACTATGATCTCTTAAGCCTGAAAGCAAAGCTTATAAAGATTCACTTCCAATATCCAAACTAAGGCAACCCCCTTGCCCCGCCTCTCTGGACATGGCCAGCATTTCAGATGCCCAATCATCTCACAGGGTCTGGTTGACTGATCAGCAACTCTTTTATTAAAACCCCACTACCATAAAAAGCTTCAAATGGCAGGTGTGAGGAACTTACATTTTATATTCTACATTTAGTAGCAGATAATACACATAAGGATTTCAATAGAAGATCTGCTTCTTCTCTTCATAACATGTGAAGTCCCAGCACAACTGAGAGCTTCTAAAACTACCACCGGAGAGCTGCCCCCTAGTCCTGTCCTCCTCCTCCTCCTTACTCATGACGGCTGCCATGCTGATCTCAACATAACTGAAGGACCGTGAGATTGTTCCAGAATATTTTAATTTTACCTCTCAAGACTCTTCTTCCCAAGTGTTCCAACACTCATTTGAGTACAGTCTTTAATAGAAACCAGCACATCAAACCTTTCGAACAGGCAGAAATGGTCTCCTGATACTATGAGAGAGGGTGACTGGCTTTTGGCCAAACAAAATGGTTGCACTGCCTTAGTACTGAAATTAGTAGAAGCGATACTACAATTTTTCCTCACATACAATGGCTGGGATCATACCTAAAACCCAATGCTTCTAACATGAGAAAAAGAGAAGCAGCAACTGAGCTTGGCTATAAGTCACCTCTACATTCTCTGTCAGGTACACAGAGAAATGACTGTTAACTGGTGAAGTTTCAACACTAAGAGAAGGTATTAACATGGCAAACAACCAAGAGGTAATATCTAGTTTCTAGGTTAAAAAAATCAATATATATTTATAATAAAGTTTTAAATACAAAGTGCTTTTTATATATCGAGAATGATACAGTGTTAATGAATAGATCCCTGTTTTGTAACCTCGATTACAAGCGTTAACTGGTAAGTAAATCTTTCCCCTTTCCATACAACTAAATGCCTTGATGGTAGGAGTTTGAGGATCAGAGGCCATTGCCAGCAAAGTCGCTCATTTCAGAGCAAAGCCCAACTTTTAAAACAAAAACTTCATTCCAAATCCAAGAAAATTTATTTTTGTTTTCAGGAAAAAAAGTTTCCACTAAGAAATAATAAACCATTAAGTTTACGGAAAAGTTTACATAACAGCAGCACCCTGACCCAACCCTGGTGACAGCTTCAGGTATGTTACAGTTTAAAACATCCTGAACAAGCTTCTTTTTTAATCCCAAACTTCTGACTGATCTCAGAAAAGGTCTCAGAATAGCTACTTTTCTTGGTTTGTTTTTTTTTTTTTTGGTAGGTATAGCTATACGGAGCTTCTGAGAGCTTCTTGTGGCTCAGAGGGTAAAGTGCCTGCCTGCAATGCAGGAGACCTGGGTTTGATCCCTGGGTCAGGAAGATCCCCTGGAGAAGGAAATGGCAACCCACTCCAGTACTCTTGCCTGGAAAATCCCATGGACAGAGAAGCCTGGTAGACTACAGTCCATGGGATCGCAAAGAGTTGGACACGACTGAGCGACTTCACTATACTTCACCATAGCTATACGGACTTGTAAATTTATGCAGCTTTATCCATTAAACGAGAGCAGGAATTTGCGGACAACTTCCTAAAATCAGGACTCTTTCTTTCCCTCTTTTAAAACACATTCCAGCACTCCTCAAGAGCTGGGAGGATCAGCTCAACATACCCCTCTGTGAGTATCTCTACCAGTGTATTTTCAAAACTCCCCTTTTCTTGAGCAATTGGTTCCCCTCGTCCCCCTAAGCATAACCTGACACTCAAAGTTCTGCTGCTTGGTGGCTCTCATTCTGACAGTTGGAGTGTCGCTGTAGCACTCTATAGGCTCCTGAAGTTCACAGGTAACTCTCAGCCGTGGCTTCCAGCTCCTTCCCAGTAACTGGTCACTGACTGACCACTTCAGGAAGCACCATAATCTAAGACAGAGTGAATGGGCTGGAGCAGCCAATGGTACCGTGGTCAGAGTCAAAGCAGGCTAGAAGTCTACTAGCCAGAGCAGATCCCACCGTGTGGATGCTACAATTAAACAAACAGGATTTAGGACAGCAAACCAGTTAGAAATACCTATCTCTGGCACCCTAGAGAATTACAATTAGAAACAACTGTTCAAACTAAATGTTAGTACTAAAATATAAAACTCTGACTTATCAAGAGTCTGAAACACGTTGTGACAGTGGCATCTTACAGAAATTGGAGCTGGTACCATGAGTTACTTTTTTTTCTTACTTAGAATGTCACCCTCTTAATAATCTCCATAGTTTTGGTTAGAATACTCTTTAGAAAGAACAAAACCAGATAAGAGAGCTCTGTTAATCAACTTAGTATCCTAGGAATCACATTATTTGTAGCTATTACATAAGTAGCATTTCATTCAGTGAAGCAGCTACCAAAACAAACCCACATTACCTAAGTATCTATAGTAAGAGCAAAATAAAATTCCAATATGACCTTGTAATAATGACTGATCACACTGCTGCCACCTGAAACGGAACTGGGGGGTTGGAGTCCAATTCCAAGTGCAGGTGTCTCTACCCTCTAGTTCACCAGCTTCATTCACAAGAGGCCTGAAGGTTCACCTTACCAGGTGTGAGGTGGGCGCACTTATACCCTTTAGCCACTCCAGGCCGGGAACATACAAATTTGAAGAATTAGATTTTTTAATTGGCCTACTTAGAACTGGTCTTGCAGAAATATCTTCCTTTTTTTTAAGCTTCTCTCATAATAGCAAGTAGCACGCATCATCTGTGCCCAGATTTGCATAATTACCACAGTTTATTTTTGTGCCTGCCACTCAAGTCGTATTCTGCTCAGCCTTTGCAGCTTCGTAGGACTTGGTACAAGCCTCAGTCATATTCTGCTCAGCCTTTGCAGCTTCGTAGGACTTGGTACAAGCCTCAGTCATATTCTGCTCAGCCTTTGCAGCTTCGTAGGACTTGGTACAAGCCTCAGTCATATTCTGCTCAGCCTTTGCAGCTTCGTAGGACTTGGTACAAGCCTCAGTCATATTCTGCTCAGCCTTTGCAGCTTCGTAGGACTTGGTACAAGCCTCAGTCATATTCTGCTCAGCCTTTGCAGCTTCGTAGGACTTGGTACAAGAAGTCACATGCCTGTGGAAACTGTCCCTCCACATGAATCTCTTTGCACAGATATTACACTCATATGGCTTTATGCCTGTGTGAATTTTCATGTGACCCACGAGATGATGCTTCATTTTGAATTTCTTACCGCAGACCCCACAGCCATAAGGCCGGAGCCCAAGGTGCATGCTCATGTGCCGATCTCTCTGACTCTTGTGAGTGAAACTCTTGCCGCACTGACAAAGATACAGTTTGTCAGTGGCTGAGAATCCTAGGTGGGAAGCTTCCTCTTTAATCCCTGTTACCACCTCAATATTCTCACTGTAGCCCGATGCTAGGGCAGCCTCCTGTTTGTGCCAAATGAGATTCCCATCTGACCGCTCTCCGGAAAACTCTTCCATGGAGGAGCCATAGAAATCCACCTGCTCGTCATAATTGCTTTCATCAGCCTGTTCGTCAAAGTCTGCCTCCACTTTCTTTTCCCCGACGTGAAAGTCTTCCTCTACCCCCGAGGGCTGGACTGAGTATTCTGTCTGCACTGTGTTGACGGACTCTGTGACCTGGTGCTCATCATAGGGTGTGTGCACATCCATGCCCTCGCAAGCCTGCTCAAAGCGCTCGGGCTTCACGTGGATCCAGCGTTTGTGAGCCATTATGCTGGGCTTGCTGTACATGGGCCGGGTGTAGTGGAATTCGGCGCTGTCGCTGGCCCCCTCCTCCCCGTCCTGGCTCGCCATCTCCGTGCTCAGCCGGTCATGCTCTGTGGACGAGTTACTGGGAAGGTATTCGTGCTCAGTGAGCTGAGATGACAGCTCGTCTTTGGTGCTCTCCTCCTCGTTCTCTCCATCCCTCAGTTCCTGGGCTTTGGGGAAATCGGTGTGGCCCCCGGAGCCCAGCTCAAAGCTCTCTACCAGGCCATTGTAATTGCTGCTGCTTGGAGACTGGTGGTCACTGCCATGATTTAGCTTCTGACAAAGGACTGTAGGGTTTCCTTCTAAAACCTCAGTGCATTTGTCGACCACATGCCACATCTGGAGGAAGCTCGCTGCTGTTAAGTAACTGACAATTTCTGGAGCAGGCATTACTAGACGCCCCGTGTAACTTGACAGGAGAATGTTCTCAAACACTCTGGGATTCATCACATCAGGCAAAACAATCCTCCTGCTGTTTTTCAGGAGTACCTGGTCACAAAAGTAGGGGGAACTGGCAGCAAGAACAGCTTTGTGTGCTCGGAAAATGTGGCCTTGGACAACAATGGACACATCACATAACTGTCCCTGCTGGCGCTGCTGGTTCAGTTTCTGCAGAATGGTGCTGGAAAAATCAGGAAATTCTACTCGAAAAGAGTTTGTTCCAGGCTCCATTTCATCACAAATCTTGTTTGGTGCTAAAAGAGAAAGAAAAATTAGTACTAATTCCAGCCCAAAGAGAAATTTGCAGATCACTAAGAAAACCAAGGTTCCATAGTTTCAAAAAACCCCCTGGCCTGTGGGGACAGCGGGGGCGGCCTTCATCCCCCAGAGCAAGGCTTGCAGGTGTTGAATGTGCCAAAAGCAAGAACCTCCCACCATTATTTATGGTATTAACTCTTGACACTGCCTGTGTCTGTGAGAAAACAGAATCCAGAGATATTTGTAAACTATATAAATCCCAAGTAAAACAATAAATATTTCTAGTCAGAACAAATACAATACCTTTTCCTGATAGAATTTTTAAGAGGCCTCAAATTCAATCCACACGAGGAAGAACTGTGGAAAGAAGGGGAGCTAGTTGCTTAGTCATCTCTGACTCTGCAATCCCACGGACTGTAGCCCACCAGGCTCCTCTGTCCATGGGATTTCCCAGGCAAGAATACTGGAGTGGGTTGCCATTTCCTTCTCCAGGAGATCTTCCCGACCCAGGGATCAAACTCAGGTCTCCCGCATTGCAGGCAGATTCTTAAAGCAGAGGTAAAGTCCCTTAGGCAGAAATGATCTTGGTAACTGCAAGGAACTGAAAGAAGACCATTGTGCTAGAATCCAGGGAGGGGACAAGGGGCCGAAGACCTGTGATCAGTTCAGTCAGGCCTTTGGCTCTTCAGCACCACAGGGGCTAACTCACTGAGGTCCCAAACAACATCGGTTGCTCTAGCTGCTGTCAGAATTCTAGCCCTTTAAGAGCTTCTGATAACGTGAAACAGAACAAAATAGCAAGGCAAGGTATTCTTCTCTCTGGTAATCTCCAAATTGTTTTAAAAGCTATAGAACAAAGAGTACAGTAAACACTGTCCCTGTCACTGAGTGAACTCAATCTGAAAACAGTTATAACAAAGAAGAAGGGATTGCTTGTCGCATTATCGTAAATATATTTTGTGGGGTGAGTCAAGCATTACAGACAATTCACAAGAGTGATCAACGAGATGAACTCTGCTAGAGATGCTGCTCAGGCTCTGCAATTCCAGAGAAAATTAAAACAAACCAGGAAACCCAACAGATTTATCTGTTTAATTTGTATTTATTTAGCTGTACCAGGTCTCAGTTGCAGCAGGCAGGCTCTCCAGATGCAGGCTGCACACTCTCAGCTGCAGCATGTGGGATCTAGTTCCCTCACCAGGGATCAAATTCAGGCCCTCCTCACTGGGAGCCTGGAGTCTTGGCCACTGGACCACCAGGGAAGTCCCTCAACAGACTTATTGGTGCTATTTGTCACTTGGGTCTGATACCATATCTAAACATTGCTAAATAGCAGATTTTCTAAGTACCAGGAAAAAGAAGCAGATAACCCAACAAAGGTTGAAAGTTACCTTTCAGAGACAGGGAGAGACACCAAGAGAAGAAACTACCAGTTTTTTGAGTAATTACTATATAGCATCCCACTCCAGTACTCTTGCCTGGAAAATCCCATGGACGGAGGAGCCTGATAGGCTGCGGTCCATGGGGTCACTAAGAGTCGAACACGATTGAGCGACTTCACTTTCACTTTTCTCTTTCACTTTTCTCTTTCTTCCATTGGAGAAGGAAATGGCAACCCACTCCAGTGTTCTTGCCTGGCGAATCCCAGGGACAGGGGAGCCTGGTGGGCTGCCATCTATGGGGTTGCACAGAGTCAGGCACGACTGAAGTGACTTAGCAGTAGCAGCAGGAACTATACAGCTGGAACTCCAATACTTTGGCCACCTGATGAGAAGAACTGACTCATTGGAAAAGACCCTGATGCTGTGAAAGATTGAAGGTGAGAGGAAAGGGGGACAACAGAAGATGAGATGGTTGGATGGCATCACCGACTCGATGGACATGAGTTTGAGCATGTCCGGGAGTTGGTGATGGACAGGGAGGCCTGGCATGCGGCAGTCCATGGGGTTGCAAAAAGTCAGACATGACTGGGCGACTGAACTGAACTGAGGAACTATACACCTTCTCACCTAATCTACAAATGTAGAGGGCTGTTATTTTAAGTTCACTATTTCAAGTAAATTTCCTAAAGCTAAAATTAAAGCTAGTTTTTATTATGTTGGGATTTGAAATCTAGGTTTCTACGACTCCAAAGCCTATGCTATTTTTCCTATCACATCACTGCATCTTCTAAGGAGATGTGAAAATACCAGATTAGTCATTACTAATTTTAAGAGGTAAGGCAGTGTTTTTAGAATTAAGTATTAATTTTTTATTTAGAGCTCTCAGAACATTCCACTGTGGCTTCCCAGGTGGCACAGCGGTAAAAAAAAAAAACCCGCCTGCCAATGCAGGAGATGTGTGTTTGATCCCTGGGTCAGGAAGACCCCCTGGAGAGGGAAACGGCAATCCACTCCACTATTTTTGCCTGGGAAGTCCCACGGACAGAGGACCCTGGTGTGCTACTATCTGTGGGGTCATAAAGAACCACGACTGAGCAACTGAACACACAAACATTTCATAATGCTTCAAAACAACAAGAAAAAGACCAGAAAATACACTATTTAGCTATTCATAATTTCAAAAGGAAAAGTTAACAACATAAATGCATACAGACTACAGGTATGTAAACTCTCATCACCACAGAATTTTGGTTTTAGCTATCTGGAAAAAAACTGGGAGGGCATAAAACACAAAAAGGTGTTAAAAAAAAAAAAAAAAACCTCTCCACCATTTATTCCTAGTTCCCCTCCCCGACAAAACAAACCACGATTTACAAACTCCTGTATATATTTCTAGAAACTTCTCTCTACATGTATCAGAATAAATGATCTATATTCTTTAAAAACTCCAACCCAAATGGGCTCATTACCTACATTCTACTCTGTCCTAGCTCTGTCACTCAATGTATCTGGCAGAATAACTGACATCCTATAAACTGATTAGTGAAGTCACTCAGTCGTGTCTGACTCTTTGCGACCCCGTGGACTGTAGCCCACCAGGCTCCTCCGTCCATGGGATTCTCCAGGCAAGCATACTGGAGTGGGTTGCCATTTCCTTCTCCAGGGGGTCTTCCCAATCCAGGGATTGAACCCAGGTCTCCCGCATTGCAGGCAGATGCTTTCACCTCTGAGCCACCAGGGAAGCCCATAAACTGATTATGTCCCCCAAATGATTGTTGAAGCCCTCCCCCAGTGTGATTTTGTTTGCTTTGGGGGATGATAGGCCATGAGGGCAGAGCCCTCCTGAATGGGATTAGTGCCCTTATGAAGAGATAACAGAGCATTCCCTTGTCCCTTTCAGCTATAAGAAGAGACAGTGAAAAGGTGGCTGTCTACGAATTAGTGAGTAGGCCCTCACCAGAAGCCAAACCTGCTGGCACCCTGACCCCGGTCTTTGGCCTCCAGAACTCTGAGAAACAAATTTCTGTTGTTTATAAGTCACCCAGTCTATGGCACTTTGTTATAGTAGGCTGAATGGACTAAGACACCATAATAGCCTAAGAAGAGGGAATTCATTATGTCTGGGTTTCCCTGATGGCTCAGACGGTAAATAATCTGCCTGTAATGCAGGAGACCCAGTTCAGTCCCTGAGCTGGGAAGATCCCTTGGAGAAGGGAATGACTACCCACTCCAGTATTCTTGCCTGGAAAATTCCATGGACAGAGGAGCCTGGCTGGCTACAGTCTGTGGGGTCACAGAGAGTGGTACATAGCTAAGCAACTGACAATTTTATTCTATTTAATGGCTATATAGTTTTCTCCTATATGGACTTAACGATAATTTAATCAGCTCTCTTCTTATGGAATTTCAATTGTTTGGGTTTTTGAAATTATGACTATCTTGGTTTATCTTTGTAAATATCTATAGGGTAGTATCTACCAGTAGAATTCCTGGGTCAATAAAGCTAATTTCCAGAAAGGTTGCACCAAGTCACATTCTTACCAACTGTAAATGACAGTGTCTATTCCTCAACTTGATCAAACAACACAAAAAAAGCTTGCAAATTTCTCAAGTGAATAATCCACGATTCATTCTTCTGA
Source organism: Oreotragus oreotragus (assembly GCA_006410675.1). Taxonomy (NCBI): domain Eukaryota; kingdom Metazoa; phylum Chordata; class Mammalia; order Artiodactyla; family Bovidae; genus Oreotragus; species Oreotragus oreotragus. The sequence goes on along the minus strand of SJYX01024075.1, from coordinate 593,609 downwards.
TCAACATTCAATTAATTATGAACGAGACTGATATTCTACTTACATTTACTGGTCATTTGTTTTTCCTATATATTATCAGTCATACTCTGTATTCAAATAAATTAAGCACGTTTTATTCCTGGCACCATTTTTCTTTAAAAGGCATTTAAGTCTTTAATACATAAAGAATTTATTTTGGCATAAGGAGAAGGTTAGGATCCAGTTTTTCCTTTTCCCTCCAAAATGGCAAGCCTGTTTTTCCTACACTACTTACTGAATAACTCATCTTTTCCTCAAGATTTACAATATTTTCTGTGAAATTTTATGTGACTGAGATAAGGCTTAAAAACAGTTCAAAAAAGATGCCATAAGTGATGTTAGAGAAAATGGAGTAGGAAGCTCTAGGTGTCAGTCCCGCTACCAAAACAATCAGTAAACTGTTAAGATGATCAAAGTCAATCATTTCAGAGCTCTGGAATCTGATGAGACACTTGACAGCAACCACAGCAAAGCCTGACCCAACAAGAGGCTGTTAAGCCTTGTTAAGAGAGCCAGCGTCCGTGCTTCGCCGCTTCAGCCATTCCCAGCGTTGCGGTCCATGGATACGGTCCATCAGGCCCCTCTGTCCATGGGCTTTTCCAGGCAAGAATACTGGAGCGAGCTGCCATTTCCTCCCGCCACAGTCTGCGACAGTGGCCCAGTTTCCAAGAGTGCCTAGCTGAGGCCAGGGTGGAGGAACAGTGCTCTTCAAAAGTGGGGGTTTTGCACCTTGGCCAGTCTGGTTGATCCCTGCAGCTTTGTCTCGGGCTGCGTGGTTTCCCCAGTAACATCCATCGTGAGATTTTAAAGTACACACACCTCTCCCGCTATTTCCTGGGCCCAAACACTTAAGGAAATCTGTCAGGACACAGTCTACCACAGAGCTAAAGCAACAGAAACTTCAGGGACTACATGCAACAAGGAATACAGACTTTGCAAAACAGTTTGGAAAAAATCGCCATATAGACAACAGCAGCCATCAACAAGAAAGAAACAAAAAAATCCCCTAGGAAGGGAAGAATCTGATTTCAAGAGCTATCCCATTAGAATACTAAAAATATCCAGTTCTGAACCAAAAACTACACAGAAATACACAAAATACACAAAGAAAAAGGAAAATAAGGTACATTCACAGGGGGAGGAAAATTAGAAACTATCCTTGAGGAATACCAGACATTGTTAAGTGCTAGCTGGATCTGTTAAAAGTCAACTGCTGTGGACTTGCTCAAACTGTTAAAGAAAACTATGGACAAAGAGTTCAAGAAAATCAGGAGAACAATGTCAATAAAGAGATCAAAATTGTAAAAAGTAATCAAATAGAAATTCTGGAGCTGGAAATTTTAACAGCTGCACTATGGGCTGAATTGCATCCTTCCAATTTCCCTATGTTAAAGCCCTAGCCCTCAGTACGCCAGAATGTGACTATATTTGGATTTAGGGCCTTTAAAAAGGTAAAGTTAAAAGGAGAGTGTTTGGGTGGGACCTAATCCAAGATGACTAGTGTTCTTAAAAGAAATGAAATTTGGACAGAGACATCAGGCACATGTACAAAGTGAACACACAATGAAAAGGGGGCACTTGCAAGCCAAAGAGAAGGGCCTCAGGAGAAACCAAATCTGCCAGCATTTTGCTCTCAGACTTCAAGCCTCTGACACTGTGAAAAAAATAACTTATTGCTTAAGCCACCTGGCCTGTGGTATTTTATTATGGCAGACCAAGGAAACAGATACAAGTTAAAATAAAAAATTCATAAGAGGAGTTCAAAGGCAGATTTAAGCAGGCAAAAGGAAAAAACTTCATCAAACTCAAATGTAAAGCAATTGAAATATCCAGTCTGAGGAGTATTAGGAACAAAGAAAAAGAAACACAATCTGCGGTACTATGGAAAATGAAATATACCAACATGCAAATCAGTCTCAGAAGCAGAAAAAATAGAAATGATGTATTTTCCTGAATTTGATAAGACACAAATGGTACACATCCAAGAAGTTTAACAAACTCCAAGTAGATAAAGAGAGCCACATAAGATACATTGTAAGTCAAATAGTGGGGTTGGAAAAAAAAACTTTGTGCAGAGTGTGAGAGCTGCAAGTTAAGTTTTATTTGGGGAAAATGAGGACTGCAGCCCTGGAGACAGTGTTTCAGATAGCTCTGAGAAACTGCTCTGGGGAGGCGAGAGAGGGAGCTAGGATATATAGGAGGTTCCCAATAAAGGACAGGTATTTGGGAAAGTCAAGTGTATTGATAATTAGAGAAAACCAAATATGTTAGGCTAAGGAATTTCACTTTTTTTTTTTTTTCTATGTAGGGGAAGAGTCTGGGCTCACTGAAATCATTCCTCTGATATGCGTGCCATGTATCGGGGGCCAGTATCCTGCATTTTCACATCCTGAGTTCCCTCAGTGCTCACCAGTTCACCATCCTAGTGGCTGAAACTGTTATTGACTATGACGTCCTTGTTTACTGATACGGCGGGAAATATTCCATTTCTCAGTGGAAAGTAAGCAACAATGGAGAACTGTGAAAGCAGCAAGAAAGAAGCCACTCATCACCTTAAAGGGATCCTCAGTAAGACTTGGACTTCCCTGGTAGCTCAGACAGTAAAGAATCTGCCTGCAATGCAGGAGACCCGGGTTCCAACCCCTGGGTCAGGAAGATCCCCTGGAGAAGAGAATGGCAACCCACTCCAGTATTCTTGCCTTGGAGAACTGAATGGGCAGAGGAGCCTGGCAGGCTACCCTCTATGGGGTCACAGAGTCAGACACACAACTGAGTGACTAACACTTTCTCTTTCAGTAAGACTAACAGCTAACGGCTAATCAAAAACCATGGTGCTCAGAAGGCAGCACACGACATATTTAAAGTGCTACAAGAAAGATCTGTCAACCAGGAATTTGATATCTGGAAAACTATCCTTTCAAGAATGAAGGAACCCAACGGCTAAAACTGCACTCTCAACACAGGGTTTGATCCTTGGTCAGGAAACTAGATTTTATAGGCTACAACTAAGAGTTCACACACTGCAGCTAAGAGTTTGCTGGCCACACCTAAGACCCAACACAGCCAGAAAGTAAATATTTTTTAAAAAGAGAGAGAAACTAAGACATTCCCAGACAAACAAAANAACGGAGAACTGTGAAAGCAGCAAGAAAGAAGCCACTCATCACCTTAAAGGGATCCTCAGTAAGACTTGGACTTCCCTGGTAGCTCAGACAGTAAAGAATCTGCCTGCAATGCAGGAGACCCGGGTTCCAACCCCTGGGTCAGGAAGATCCCCTGGAGAAGAGAATGGCAACCCACTCCAGTATTCTTGCCTTGGAGAACTGAATGGGCAGAGGAGCCTGGCAGGCTACCCTCTATGGGGTCACAGAGTCAGACACACAACTGAGTGACTAACACTTTCTCTTTCAGTAAGACTAACAGCTAACGGCTAATCAAAAACCATGGTGCTCAGAAGGCAGCACACGACATATTTAAAGTGCTACAAGAAAGATCTGTCAACCAGGAATTTGATATCTGGAAAACTATCCTTTCAAGAATGAAGGAACCCAACGGCTAAAACTGCACTCTCAACACAGGGTTTGATCCTTGGTCAGGAAACTAGATTTTATAGGCTACAACTAAGAGTTCACACACTGCAGCTAAGAGTTTGCTCGCCACACCTAAGACCCAACACAGCCAGAAAGTAAATATTTTTTAAAAAGAGAGAGAAACTAAGACATTCCCAGACAAACAAAACCAAAGGGTGTTTGCTACTAGTAGGTTTCCTCTATAAATGATAAAGGTGTCCTTCAGGCTGAGATAAAAGAACACTTGAGAGTAATTCAAAGCATATGAACGAATAGGCTGCCAGTAAAAGTAATAGCATAGGTAAATACAAGAGCCAATATTATAGTACTTTTGGTTTACAATGCCTCTGTTTTCCTGAATGATTTAAAAGGCAAATGAATAAAACAATGTCTATGTTATTGGGCACACAATGTATTAAGACAGGGGTCCCCAACCTCCAGGCAGATCAGAGGTGGCACTGGATTAGAAATAAAGTGTACAATAAATATAATGCACTTGAATCATCCTGAAACCACCCCCTCCAGCCCTGCTCCGTGGAAAAACCGTCTTCCATGAAAAAGGTCCCTGGTGCCAAAAAGGTTGGGGATTGCTGTATTAAGATGTAATCAGTGGCAATTACAATATGAAGAGGGAGGGATGAAGATGTATACGAGTTGAATTTTCACATATTACCGGTCAGTCAGTTCAGCTGCTCAGTCGTGTCTGACTCTTTGCAAACCCATGGACTGCAGCACACCAAGCCTCCCTGTCCATCACCAACTCCCGGAATTTGCTCGAACTCATGTCCATCAAGTTGGTGATGCCATCCAACCAACTTATTCTCTGTTGTCCCCTCCTCCTGTCTTCAGTCTTTTCCAGCATCATGGTCTTTTCCAATGAGTCAGTTCTTCGCATCAGATGGCCCAAGTACTGGCGCTTCAGCATCAGTCTTTCCAATGAATATTCAGGACAGATTTCCTTTAGGATTGACTGGTTTGCAGTCCAAGGGACTCTTAAGAGTCTTCTCCAATACCACAGTTCAAAAGAATCAATTATTCGGCGCTCAGCTTTATGGTCCAACTCTCACATCCATACATGACTACTGGAAAAACCATAGCTTTAACTAGACGGACCTTTGTCGGCAAAATAATATCTCTGCTTTTTAATATACTACTGATAATAGCTTGTTATAAGTTTTAAGATGTTAATTGTAAACCTCAAGATAACTACTAATAACTAAAATAATACATAAAAAGGAAAGAAGGGAATCAAAACAATAAAACAAAAATCTCAATTAAAAGGCTCCTGCAAGAGCACGAAAATCACAACTAGCTGTTGAACAACCACTGACAGGAGGATGCTGGAACCTACCAAAAAGAGTTACTCCACGTCCAAAGAGAAAGCAGCAGCCGCTGCAAAACCGTAGGAGGGGCACAATCACAATAAAATCTAACCCCATACCTGCTGGGTGGGTGATCCACAAACTGGAGAACAATAATACCAAAGAAATTCTCCCACTGTCATAAAGGTTCTAAACCCCACTGTCAGGCTTCTCAGCCTGGGGACTGACAAAGGGACTGGGAATCCCCAGGGAATCTGACCTTGCAGGCCAGCAGGATTTGATTACAAGACTTCCACGGGACTGGGGGAAACAGAGACTCCAGTCTTGAGGGCACAAACAAAACCTTGCGTACACCAAGCCTCAGAGGAAAGGAGCAGTGACTCCACAGGAAACTGATCTAAAACGATCTGCTAGTGTTGGAGGTCTCCAGTGGAGGTGTGGGTCAGTAGGGGCTCACCACAGGGATGGGGGACTGGCAGCAGCTGTCTGGGAAGGTCTTCTTTGCGTAAACTCTCTGGGGGTTGCCATTACCCTGACCATAGAGCCCAGAGCCCAGAGCCCAGAGGGCTGGGTCGCCTTAGGCCCAAAATCTACTAGGGAGGAAGCGCAACCCCACCCATCAGCAGATAACTGGATTAAAGCTTTACTGAGCAAGGCCCTGCCCACTGGAGCAGACCCAGTTTTTCCCACCACCAGTCCCTCCAATCAGGAAGCTTACACAAACCTCTTACCCTGCTCCATCAGAGGGCAGACAGAAGAAGCAAGAACCACGATCCCACAACTAGAACAAAACCACTTTACAGAAAGTTAATCAGTATGAAAAAGCAGAAAGTTATGTCCCAGATGAAGGGACAAGATAAAGTCCCAGGAAAACAAGCAGAAGAAGTGGAGACAGGCAACCTTCCAGAAAAAGAACGCAGAATAAGGCCAGTGACTCTGGTTTAGGGTCTCGGAAAAAGAAAGGAGGCCAAGGTTGAGAAGATGCGAGAAATGTTTACCAAAACCTAAAAGGCCATAAGGGGAACAAAAAACACATAAGATACACAGAAAACATCTAGAAATAAACAGTAGAAATAAATCCTTCTTTATTAGTGATTTTTTTCAAATTGAGTAGATTAAGCTCTCCAGTTAAAAGGCAAGAGACTTGGAGAATGGGTTAAGAAACACAGTCTATACATTGTTTATAAGAGACTCACTTCAGTTACAAAGGCACAAGGATGTTCAAAGTAAAATAATGGAAAAGGTGATTCATGCAAACAGAAACCAAAAGAGAGCTGGGGTGACTATGTTATTAATATTATCAGACAAAATAGATTTTAAGTCAAAAAGGTTACAAGAACAAAGATGGAAATTATACACTGATAGAAGTTTCACTCTTTCAAGAGTGTAGGACAAAAACATATACGTACCTAACAAAAGAAATCTATATGAAGCAGAAATGAACAGAACTGAAGAGAGAAACACACAGATGTACACTAACAGGTGGAGATGTCAACACATCTAGAAAAACAGGACAAAAGCTCTGTACGGAAAGAGAGGACTTCAACAACATTATAAGTCAATTATATTGAGAAGACACACAGAGAACACAAACAGAAAGGAATGCAGTGGACCTGCGCTACAACACGGATGAATACCGGAAACATCACACTAAAACATGCTGAACGTTGAGGTAAGCCAGAAGCAAAGTACAAATGCTGTATAATTCCACTTTTCTGAAATATCGAGAAGAGACAAATACAGAGAAAGTAGATTAGAGGTTGTCACGGATTGGGTGAATAAGGAATGGGGAGTTATTGCTTAATGGATAGAGTTTCTATTTGGGGTGATGAAAATATTTTGGAACTAGAAAGTGGTGCTGACTGTACAATACTGGAATATAAGTAACCTGAAAATGGTTACAGCAGCAAACTGAATGACATGTACTTTTTTACCACATACTAAAAAACAGTTGGAAAAAGGTCATGTAACTTTATTTTTAACTCTGTCAAGATGGTAACAGTCTTTGTAATTTAGTAAGTATTTGACCTCTACCCTTAAATCTGAATGACTCTGGCACGTCTACATACTCTCTTACCTTGTAACATGCACGATCTAAATCTCTCCTACAGGTTTCCCTGTTATATAAGCAACACTGGGCTTTCCAGGTAACGCAGCAGTAAAGAACCCACCTACTAATGAAGGACAGGCGAAAGACATGGGTTTGACCCCCAGGTAAGGAAGGTCCCTTGGAGCACAAAACAGCAACCTAATCCAGGATTCTTGCTAGAAAAGTTCATGGACAGAGGAGCCTGGCAGGCTACAGTCCNCTGGGCTTTCCAGGTAACGCAGCAGTAAAGAACCCACCTACTAATGAAGGACAGGCGAAAGACATGGGTTTGACCCCCAGGTAAGGAAGGTCCCTTGGAGCACAAAACAGCAACCTAATCCAGGATTCTTGCTAGAAAAGTTCATGGACAGAGGAGCCTGGCAGGCTACAGTCCATGGGGTCGCAAAGAGTTGGACACGACAGCACAGAAGCAAATATTTACAAACTCACAGGCAATTGAGGTCTATATAATAGTAGTTGCCACTTCAATTGTTAAAAGTTTCACAGAAGTAGTTAACTCACCACAAAAGAACATTTTAAAAAGCCCCACAACATGAAACACTATGTGCAAAGTACTAGGGGGATTTCTAAGACGATGAAGGAGTGTCACTGTCCAGAGTTTATTATCTGGTAGGGGGATTAAAAAAAAAGCACACACAAAACCCCATGCATATAATCCTGTTATTCAATGCAAAGCCTGATATAAGCACCATAAGAGGATTACAAATCATGAGGAATTCAGAGGAGGGAATGTGGTGTATTCTAAAGATATATATCGTCACTGTAAATTTCGGTGGTCACCAGGCTAAAAGGAAGACTTGCAAGCAACATATACTTCTTTCCATCTACTACATCCAAACCAAAACATATCAGAAACAAAAAGATGAGCCTGAAAAGCAGGGATCAGAGTTGCCTTTATGCAACAAATTTTAATTAAGGATCTAGTGGAGATGGGGCCAGGCTAAAGGGAGACCCTGCCCTGGCAAGTCCCCCTGCTACACCAGGCAATTCTGGCAGCAGTAATAATCCTGACAGAGGACCAGCAGGTACCTGTTCATCAGGAAGGGCCACAGTTAAGGAGGGCAGACCACAGGAAAGGTCCTACATTCTGGCAACATTCAGAGATGGCTGCACTGGGTACCAAAGGTTGCACACTGCCTCAGCAGAAAATTTTAAGACTTGATAGGAAAAGATGGGGCTCATTAGTAGCCCCAGGAAGGAAGCAAAGACATACATAGCCCATCCTTTGTCAGCTAGACCAAAGAAACACAAGTTGGCCCCTGGTAAAACAATTTCACCAACACAGAACAAATTGCATGGAGCTCAAGTCTGCCTAACAATGTCTCAACTTAGCCTCCAGCCCCAGTTTTTTTTTTTAACTCAAGTTATAACATTGATGTCAATATCATCAGCCCATCCTCCAGCAAAAGAGCTGACAGTTGATTATAATAGCATTCAGGTATAAAGAACCTCAAAATGATCTATCCAAAAGGGGGGAAACTTTTAGACTTGAACAAATGTTTCCCAACACTGTTTTATTCTGTAAATAGATTCTACAATAACCAAAAAGAAGAAAATAGTAAAGTGTAATAAACAGTACAGTTTAGATGGCCTTTTTAAACTGATGTTTTCTGATTTCTGTGAATGGAAATTTAAGGAAGATAAAACAGTAGAGTGATGCAAAAAGAACAAGATATAAGGAAACTAAAAGGGAGGAGAAATTTAAACAGGCGGTAAGGAGTAGAAAATGGAATCAATAATGTGGAAGCACTCTGAGGAATGTTTATGCAGGAGGAGGATAAAAATAGGATAACGGCAAGGTATAAGATAACAGAACAGGAGAACAGAGAATATAGTTCCAACGTATGGCTAGTTAAGAGTCCTTGAAAGAAAGAACAAAATGAATGGAGCAGAAGGAATAATCGAAGTATCTAATAGAAGAAAACTTTCGAGTGTAAAACCTTGAGTATTTAGGAGAATCTCGCCTCAACAGTGGGAACAAATTAGCTTCAGACAAAATGCAATTCTGGTTCCATTAAATAAAGTTTAAAAACAAGCCTCAAAAGGATCAAAATATTTCCTAGGAACTTACAAATAGGAAAAGGAGTACATCAAGGCTGTATATTGTCTCCCTGCTTATTTAACTTATATGCAGAGTACATCATGAGAAACGCTGGACTGGAAGAAACACAAGCTGGAATCAAGATTGCCGGGAGAAATATCAATAACCTCAGATATGCTGATGACACCACCCTTATGGCAGAAAGTGAGGAGGAGCTAAAAAGCCTCTTGATGAAAGTGAAGAAGGAGGAGAGCGAAAAAGCTGGCTTAAAGCTCAACATTCAGAAAACGAAGATCATGGCATCCGGTCCCATCACTTCATGGGAAATAGATGGGGAAACAGTGGAAACAGTGTCAGACTTTATTTTTTGGGGGGCTCCAAAATCACTGCAGATGGTGACTGCAACCATGAAATTAGAAGACGCTTACTCCTTGGAAGAAAAGTTATGACCAACCTGGATAGTATATTCAAAAGCAGAGACATTACTTTGCCGACTAAGGTCCGCCTAGTCAAGGCTATGGTTTTTCCTGTGGTCATGTATGGATGTGAAAGCTGGACTGTGAAGAAAGCTGAGCGCTGAAGAATCGATGCTTTTGAACTGTGGTGTTGGAGAAGACTCTTGAGAGTCCCTTGGACTGCAAGGAGATCCAACCAGTCCATTCTGAAGGAGATCAACCCTGGGATTTCTTTTTGAAGGAATGATGCTAAAGCTGAAACTCCAGTACTTTGGCCACCTCATGCAAAGAGTTGACTCACTGGAAAAGACTCTGATGCTGGGAGGGATTGGGGGCAGGAGGAGAAGGGGACGACAGAGGATGAGATGGCTGGATGGCATCACGGACTCGATGGACGTGAGTCTGAGTGAACTCCAGGAGATGGTGATGGACAGGGAGGCCTGGCGTGCTGCGATTCATGAGGTCGCAAAGAGTCGGACACGACTGAGCGACTGAACTGAACTGAACTAAATGTGTTCCAGAACAAAGCTTAAAGATATTTATACAACACAAAATATCCAGAACCCACTAAGGTAAAATTTGTGTATGGCATCCAATAAAAAAAAAAAAAAATCACCTGGCATGCAAAGAAGGAAAGTATAATTCATAATAAGGAGAGAGAGAGAAAAAATTTGATCCACAGAAACAGACCCAGAAATGACAGACTTCTACAACTGGTAGAAAATTCTACATTTCATATGTCCACAAAAATTAAGCATGGTAGGTACACAGGAAAACTAACAAACACACGGGAACTCCAAAACTGAACTATAAATTAAAAAGACAAACACTGGTTGGGAATAACAACAGAATTAACAATGCAGAAGAACAGCTTAGCGACTGAGCAATAACAACAAATAATGCAAAACTAGCAATGTCAAATTCAGAAAGTTAGGAATAAGAAATGAAACAAAATACAATCACAAGACAGAAACTTTGTAAGACAGAAGACAATTTCCCCCTAATAAATGTCAATGTCACATTGATTAAAAAAAAAAAAAAAACAACTTCATAGAATAGACACACCTAAAGAGATAAGTAACTGTGGAGAAATGACAAAGCACATTCAAATGACTACCCAAAGCTCCCAGACCCAGTATACTTTATGGGAAAATTCTTTAAAACTAATTCCTATGTTATATAAACTGTTTCAGAGGAGGAAGGGGAAAGGAAACAAAAGATACAAGAAAGCTTGCTATTTTTTATAAATCCACAGTATGGACAAAGAAAAAACCTAACTCTCTCACTTATTAACACAGAAAAGAAAAATTATAAACTCCACAGCATTTTGCTTTAATTTCTTGTGGGCTGAGTGTATTATGAGTGTGACACACTGAAGAAACTGAGTTATTGGTACCATCACACTGAGGGCAAGAACTTATTTTCTGGTAAAAATTACCACCAGAAGACCCTCTTAAAAGCTTTCTTCCATTTAAGACCACCTCTGGCGGCATGGGAATCACTGCCTGTGCCTCCTTCTACAAGCGACAGGAGTAGTGAAAGGTAAATCTGAAAAGAATGACTGGTACCACCCTGCTGAAGGCTGAGTCTGAGCTTTCAATGGGGCACTGGGGGCAGCACTGAAAACTTCTATGTGACATGCTGTGAAAAATGTTCAGAAAGGATAATTTATGGATGGACTTAAAGCAGGAGAAGCCTAAAGCAAAGGCCAGTTCTAAGATTTCAGTAAATATGGTCTAGGTTTGAGGCAATGAAAGTAACAATGAACATGGAAAACAGAATCAATGGGACCTACTGAATTGGTAGGCAGGAAGATAACAAGAGTAGGCCAAAGTACACGTAATACTATCAAGAAAGTGAAAACATAACTTACAACATGGGAGAAAATATACTCAAATCAGGTAACTTATAAGTAACGTGTATACAGAATACATACGGTGGTGGTAGTGGTATGGTATCTGACTCTTCGCAACCCCCTGGACTGGAGCCCACCAGGCTTCTCTGTCCACAAAAACTTCCAGGCAAGAATACTGGAGTGGGTTGCCACTTCCTACTCCAGAATACATAAAGAACTCTTAAAATTCAATAATAAAAAGACTACCCACTGAAAAATGGGTCAAGGATTTGAACAGACATTTCTCCAAGTAGGACACACAAAAGATGTCCAGTATCATTATTCATTAGGGAAATGCAAATTGAAACTACAATGAGCTATCACTTCTCACCCACTTGGGTGGCTGTGATAAGACAGACACTAACGAGTGTTAGAGAGGATACGGAAGGATTAGGACCCTTATACACTGCGGTACAGCTGTCTGCTGTCACCCTGTTTGTTTAACCTATATGCTGAGTCCATCATGAGAAACACCCGGCTGGACGAGTTACAAGCCAGAATCAAGATAGGCGGAAGAAACATCAACAACCTCAGATATGTGGATGACACCACTCTAATGGCAGAAAGCAAAGAGGAATTAAAGAGCCTCTTGATGAGGGTGAAGGAGGAGAGTGAAAGAGGCGAATTAAGACTAAATATTCAAAAAACTAAGGCCATGGCATTCAGCCCCATTACTGCATGGCAAACAGAAGGGGAAAAAGTGAAAGTAGTGACAGATTTCTTCTTCTTGGGCTCCAAGATCACCGCAGACAGTGCTGCAGCCATGAAATCAGAAGATGACTGCTTCTTGGCAGGAAAGCGATGACAAACCTAGACAGTGTATTGAAAAGCAGAGACGTTACTCTGTCGACAAAGGTCTGTACAGTCAAGGCTATGGTCTTCCCAGTGGTCACGTATGGTTCTAAGAGCTGGACCGTAAAGGCAGAACACCAAAGAATTGATCCCTTCAAACTGTGGTGCTGGAGAAAACTCCTAAAAGTCCCTTGGGAAGCAAGGAGATCAAACGAGTCAATCTTAAGGGAGATCAACCCTGAATATTCATTGGAAGGACTGATGCTGAAGCTGAAGCTCCAGTATTTTGGTCATCTGATGCAAACAGATGACTCACTGGAAAAGTCCCTAATGCTGGGAAAGATTGAGGGCAGAAGTAAAAGAGGGTGTCAGAGGATGAGATGGCTGGATGGCATTAGCAGTGCAATGAACACGAACTTGAGCAAACTCTGGGAGATGGTGAGGGACAGGGAGGACTGACGTGCTGCAGTCCATGGGGTCACCAAGAGTCAGACACGACGGGGCGGCTGAACAACAACACTGCTAGTGGGAATGTAAAATGGCACGTCCACTTTAGAGAACAGTTTTGTAGTTCCTCAGAAGGTTCAACAGGGTTATCATATAACTCAACAATTCTACTCTTGGTATCTACCCAAAGTGAAAAAATGATGTCCACAGAAAACATAATGAATATCTCTAACAGCATTATTCATAATGGCCCAAAATTGGAAATAACCCAAATGTCCTCAACTGATGACTGAAGAGAACATGGTATATCTATACAATGGAATATGATTCCATTTTATTACATACTACATGTATCGTAACATCCTTTTGGCAATAAAAATGAAGTCTTGATATATACCAGAAGTCCAAACCTTGAAACATCATGCCAAGTGAAAGAAGTCAGACATAAAAGGCTAAATCTTGTATGATCCCACTGACATGAAATGTCCAGAATAGCAAATTTCAGAGGCAAAAAGTAAGTCAGCAGTTGCAAGAAACTACAGGGCAAGGAAATGAGGAGTGACTGCTAATTGGTTTGTTAGGCGAGACAAAAGTTCTAAAATTAAATTGTGGTCGTGGTGTTCAGTCACTAAGTTGTAACTGACTCTGAGACCCCAAGCCAGGCTTTCCTGCCCTTCACTATCTCCCTGAGTTTGCCCAAACTCATGTCCATTGAGTCGGTGACGCCATCCAACCATCTCATCCTTTGTTGCCCTCTTCTCCTACTGCCCTCAGTCTTTGATGGGTATTTGACTCATTGAATATATTTTAAAAAACTCTTAATTGCATATGAATTATGTCATGATAAAGCAGTTTTAAAAAACAGAGTAATGCAAGATAAACTAGTTGGGCTTCCCAGGTGGTGCTAGTGGTAAAGAACCCAGCCTGCCAATGCAGGAGACATAGAAATATGGGTTCAGTCCCTTTGTTGGGAAGATCCCCTGGAGGAGGGCATGGCAACCCACTCCAGTACTCTTGCCTGAAGAATCCCATGGACAGAGGGGCCTGGTAGGCTACAGTTCATAGGGTTGAAAAGAGTCTGACACAGCTGAAGTGACTTAGCATGCATGCAAGGTAAACTAGTTACCAATCCCACTGGGTAAGCAGGACAATGTCATAAGCAGTAGGAGAGGTAATCACATGGACCATTTATTTAATGAATGTATTGTAACAGATTCTATGTAAAGCACTTTATATATTCTCATAAATAAATCCTCATAAAAAAATCATTTGATAAGGTATTTTTTACTCCTATTGTAAAGAATAAAAGATAGACAAGAGAGGGTAAACTATGTACCTAAGGTCATATAACCGGTAAGTGATGAAGCTGGAACTTAAATTCAAAACACCAGCTCAGACCCAATAGTCTGAGAGATGAGGCAGTATGGAAGGTAAAGATGAATATTTTCACAAATAACCGAAACAGTCTACAATGTGCAATGCAATCAGAGCAAATTATTCACCATCTTCAGACTTAATGTAGTAGCAATTTTGTGTCACCTTGTATAGATTTTTTTTTTAATCCAACAGTAACAGTTCTAGAGCAAACACACCAATCCTAGCTAACTCCCTCCATTGTTCCCTAAGATAATTTGGCTTTTTTTTTTTTTTTGACCATACCCTGTGGCATGCGAGGTTTGACCAGGGATCAAACCTGAGGCTCTGCAGTGGAGGCTCAGAGTCTTAACCTCTAGACCACTACGGAAGTTCTAATTTGGCTTTTTAAGAGCAGAGGACAAAGGGTAAATATGAACTAGACAACCTCCAAGACCCTTTCCAACTCTGATGAGTTTAATTGTAGCCTACATTTATTATTTAGCTGAGGAATTGTATGTCAAGCTTTATATACTGTTTAAACAATTCCATATTCTAAAAACACACATGACAACAGTGTAAAGTTACCACCAGTAACTTTTCTTGAAGCCCTCCAGAGATTTCTTAATCAAGAGTGCATGGTAATTTGCATGCTTACTATAGAGAGCACATTTAAACACTGTAAATGTTACTTTAGTAAATCTCTAGTCTGGCACAAATGTACAAAAATACCAACACCCCATGCCTACTCAAGTGCTTTAGCCAAATGCTTTACAGTTCACTAAGCAGACTATGTAAACTCAGGGCTGGCAACAGCCTTTATATCATCACACTCATGAGCTAAACTGAAGCTCAGAAAGGGTAAAAGATCTGTCCAAGGTCACGCATCTCAGAAGTGGTTTGTTAGGATTCAAACAGAAATGTAATTCCAAATCTAGTATTTTTCTAAGTGAAAAAAAAGTGTCACTTAAAAAAGTTTCTTGAAAGTTAAATTCTCTAACAATACAAAGAATGGCAATAATTGGCCTTAAAATGCGCAATATCTACTCCTCAGAAGTAAAAGAACCTTCTGGTCTAATGTAAATACAACTACATTATTATTTCAGTAAAAAAGTTTTCAGTAAAAAATTACTGAAAAAGAAACCACTTTAGTAAATAATTTTTAAAATTGTATTTTTAGCAAGATTATAGCTTACCTAAAGAAAAGTTGTATTCCTGGGATAAAGTTCTTTATGCCACGACCATCAAAAGACAGTATGAATAAATGACGAAGAGGAACCCATTTCTTAGTTTTGTTTCAAACTAAAATCACAGTGCTTTCTGAAAAGAAAAATCACTTTAAAATGTGAGAGATGCTGATGCCATTCACTGTGTAGCAGTGTCTTGCTAATAAATATTGTATCTGTGGGTGAGTGGCAAAGAAAAGTAATCATGACTGACATTTTCTGTTATATCAGCTTTTCTACCTTCTGAGCTACTACTTTTGTATTTTTTAAATAAAGTTTTAATTTTGGAATAAGTTTAGATTTATAGAAAAGTTACAAAAAGTGTTGAGTTCCTGCATGACTGTCACTAGGCTTTCTTTAAACATTAACATCTTCTATCACCATGGTTCAGTTCAGTTACTCGGTCATGTCCGACTCTTTGCAACCCCATGGACTGCAGCACGCCAGGCCTCCCTCTCCATCACCAACTCCTGAAGTCTACCCAAACCCATGTCCATTGACTCGGTGATGACATCCAACCATCTCACCCTCTTTCATCTCCTTCTCCTCCCGCCTTCAACCTTTCCCAGCATCAGGGTCTTTTCAAATGAGTCAGCTTTGCACATCAGGTGGCCAAAGTATTGGAGTTTCAGCTTCAGCATCAGTCCTTCCAATGAATATTCAGGACTGATTTCCTTTAGGATAGACTAGTTTGATCTCCTTGCAGTCCAATGGACTCTCAAGAATCTTCTCCAACACTACAGTTCAAAAGCATCAATTCTTCAGCACTCAGCTTTATAGTCCAAATCTCACATCCATACATGACTACTGGAAAAACCATAGCTTTGACTAGACAGACTTTTGTTGTCAAAGTAACATCTCTACTTTTTAATAAGCTGTCTAGGTTGGTCATGGAACAAGGAGCAAGTGTCTTTTAATTTCATGGCTGCAGTCACCATCTACAGTGATTTTAGAGGCCCCCCCCAAATAAAGTCTGTCACTGTTTCTACTGTTTCCCCATCTATTTGCCACGAAGTATGGTACCAGATGCCATGATCTTCGTTTTCTGAATGCTGAGCTTTAAGTCAACTTTTTCACTCTCCTCTTTTACTTTCNTTTCATGGCTGCAGTCACCATCTACAGTGATTTTAGAGGCCCCCCCCAAATAAAGTCTGTCACTGTTTCTACTGTTTCCCCATCTATTTGCCACGAAGTATGGTACCAGATGCCATGATCTTCGTTTTCTGAATGCTGAGCTTTAAGTCAACTTTTTCACTCTCCTCTTTTACTTTCATCAAGAGGCTCTTCAGTTCTTCTTCGCTTTCTGCCCTAAGAGTGGTGTCATCTGTACACCTGAGGTTCTTGATATTTCTTTCGGCAATCTTGATTCCAGCTTGTGCTTCAGCCAGCCCAGCATTTTGTATGATGTACTCTGCTTATAAGTTAAATAAGCAGGGTGACAACATACAGCCTTGACATACTCCTTTCCCGATTTGGAAGCAATCTATTGTTCCACGTCCAGTTCTAACCATTGCTTCTTGACCTGCATACAGATTTCTCAGGAGGCAGCTCAGGTGATTTGATATTCCCATCTCTTGAAGAATTTTCCAGTTTGCTGTGATCCACACAGTCAAAGGATTTGGCATTATCAATAAAGCACATGTTTTTCTGGAACTCTCACTAGTCAGTGCTGCTCCTGCTAAGTCACTTCAGTCGTGTCCGACTCTGTGTGACCCCATAGACGGCAGCCCACCAGGCTCCCCCGTCCCTGGAATTCTCCAGGCAAGAATACTGGAGTGGGTTGCCATTTCCTTCTCCAATGCATGAAAGAGAAAAGTGAAAGTGAAGTCGCTCAGTCTGTCCGACTGTTAGCAACCCCATGGACTGCAGCCCACCAGGCTACTCCATCCATTGGATTTTCCAGGCAAGAGTACTGGGGTGGGGTGCCATTGCCTTCCCCGTCAATACTTCACTAGTCAATACCTATGCAATTTTGCAGAATTAAACTACCCTGTACAAAAGTATTTTTTGGCCTCTAGACCATTATCAATTAAATATACCTATATTTTCTAACTGGAACACATTCCTCATCCATCCCCCATCCCCACTCCTCTGCAACCTGATGGCTCAGTAGGTAAAGAATCTGCCTGCAATGCAGGAGACCCAAGTTCAGTCCTCCGGTCAGGAAGATTCCCCGGAGAAGGAAATGGCAACCCATGCCAGTCTTCTTGCCTGAAAACTCCCACAGACAGAGGAACCTGGCAGGCTCCAATCCACAGGGTCACAGAGTCAGATACAACTGAGCAACTGAGCACACACAGCCGGAGCACTTGGTAAAACCTGTTCTAGGATTTTTAAAAAGCAAGCTACCTACTTTATGAAGTTTGCTTCCTGCCGCAGCTGAATGTTTTACTTAAAACTTCAGGGCAAATGATCCAGTGTGGATCATTCAAAAGAGAAGTTATTGTTCTAACCACTAACTCTCCACTTATCAGTCCTGCTACTGTTGCTGTTGCTCAGTTGTTCAGCTCAGCTGTGTCTCTTTTTCAGCCCTTGGACTGCAGCACACCAGGATTCCCAGTCCTCCACCATCTCCTGGAGTTTGCTCAGACTCATGTCCATTGAGTTGATGATGTCATCCACCATCTCACCCTGCCATTAACATTACAATAAAGCCAAGGAAATGCTTTTTAACTGCACTCTCATATTCACTAGAATTCAGGAGAAGAAGCTGAACCAAGAAAGCAGAAGGAAGAAATAGCATTTGCTGTTTTGTATGTTCTACAACATACACAACAAAAGTTTTTTGTTTTTTTTCCCTCAACGTTACAAATGAGACAAAAATTTCTTTGTATTTTAATTGCAAACATAAATAAGGTAAAATGGAAAAGTTCCTGAAAATAATATAGAGCTACAGTCAATTGATTATAAGAGGCACATTTTCAAATTTCTGAAATCAAGATGTGATGGCCAGGTGGACGTTCGAACAGTTGTCTCTGCCTTAAACAGTACTGGAGCTTTCCTGAGAGCCTCACCAACGTTTCTGACGACACACGGGACAAACTGTGGAAAAGCGCAGGTGTAACTCTGAACTGAGAAGTGTTCAGAAGAGTAGGAAGAGTAAGGAGGTTAATGAACGTTTTAATCAGCTTGTTTCACTTTTCTTTTTACAAATGTACTATAACTTTAAAATATCTAAATAAGTTTAAACATGTAAAAAAGCATATGTAATAGCTTAATTGGGCTTCCCAGGTGTAGTTGGTAAAGAATCTGCCTGCCAACGCAGGAGACTCAGGAATCGGAGGTTTGATCCCTGGGTGAGGAAGATCCCCTGGAGGAGGAAAAGGCTACCCACTCCAGTATTCTTGCCTGGGAAATCCCAAGGACTGAGGCGCCTGGCAGGTTACAGTCCATGGAGTCAGCGAGACACTACCGAAGTGACTTAGCACGCACACAGCAGCAGCTTAATTGCCAGAGCTTTCTCTTCCTTTGGCGATACAGAAAATAACCGATATCAAGGGATTCAATATGGCAGTAATTCGGCTGCTACATCTTATAAGAAAGCTTGATAAACTAGCTTAGAAACTGACAACTTAGATAAGAAAACATAAAACAAAGGCCTCTCCCACCAGAAAACACATAATAACACATAATTTCTCATTATTATAATAAAAGGACTATTTTTCTTCAAGTGAAAAGTAAAACCATCCTCTAGTTTCCTGCTTATGCAGCAGATTCCTGCACTGAATCCAATGAATACAGAGGGAGAATCAGGGTGCTAAAAGTAGAAATTTTTAACTAAATTCTTTTAACCAAACTCCTTTTCTAAGGACCTTGGTTGTGGAGAGCAGGCATTAAGAAACGTCAGTTCAACTAAATGTTTCCAAAAGCTACAGAATGGAATTTTTAAAATCACATTTTCAAAGAGCTTGTTAGTTTCAGGAATCTGCATTCAACAACTTTCTTTTTTGGTACTGTGGTAAAATATACTTAACATAAAATTTACCATTGTAACCATTTAAAGTTTACAATTAGTGGCATTAAGTACATTTATGCAGTTGTGCAACCTTCACCATTATCTGTTTGCAGAATTTTTTCATCATCCCAAACCAAAACCCTGTATCCATTAAATAATAATTTTCCATCCTCTCCTCCCCCTTGATGTTGAGCAGGGCTCTGTGGGGCTCCAGGACACTGAGGTCTTTTTGTCCTCCACTTCTCATAGGCAAGACTCCAGCCTCCACAACGTTCTCTTAGTTCCAAAGGGCACAACAGTTGCTAATTAAGGGAGGCTGCTGCTGCTGCTGCTGCTGCTAAGTCACTTCAGTCGTGTCCGACTCTGTGTGACCCCACAGACAGCAGCCCACCAGGCTCCCCCGTCCCTGGGATTCTCCAGGCAAGAACACTGGAGTGGGTTGCCACTTCCTTCTCCAATGCATGAAAGAGAAAAGTGAAAATGAAGTCGCTCAGTCTGTCCGACTGTTAGCATCCCATGGAAGGGAGGAGCAGCCAAGAAATCACCTGAGGTAAGATTAAAGGAACCTGAGAGGCTCATCAAGATTAGCAGAATGAACCCAAGACCCTGCTTGTGTGTTCGTGCTCAGTGACCCCGCAGAACAGAGCCTACTAGGCTCCTCTGTCCATTGGATTTTCCAGGCAAGAATACTCGAGAGGGTTGCTATTTATACCCCAGGGGAATCTTCCCAACCCAGGGACTGAACCCAAGTCTCTTGAATCTCCGGCATTGGAAGGTGAATTTTTTACCACTGTCCCACCTGGGAAGCCCACCTAAGACCCTGCACACACCCTAATCTTGTCAGCAACCCCATCCTTTTGAAACTTTGCATAAGAATGCAAGACTGTTACTGCCTTAATCCTATCACACATCCCAGTCTGACTATATAACCTCCCTCTATTCACCTGGGAGTGGGGCAACTGCTCTTGAGGCGCCAGTCTACTCTGTTCCCCGTCTGCCTGGCAAAGCAGTAAAGCCACTCTTTCCTTCTCTTCCATGACTCTCTGTATTTCTGTTGGGCACTGGTGCACAGAGAGCCAAGATTTTGCCAACACCCTCGGCCCCCGGCAAAACTATACTCCACTTTCTGTCTCCATGATTTTGCCTATTCTTGATATCTAAGTAGACTCAATCAATATTTGTTCTTTGGGGTTCAGCTTACTTCTCCACTGAATACTTTTGTAGAGCAAAGAATGAACCCCAAGCGACTAGGTTTCTCACAATTTAACTGTACATAGTGACATGATCTTCAAACTAAGCACACAGCTCTCCCAGAAATCCTGCTACTGCCCCACGAGCCCCAGTGGACAGAGGATCTCTGACAGACCCTTCCTCAGCCTGTACACAGGCCTGGTTAAGCAGTGGTAACTCAGAGAGCAGGCTCCTTAGAACCCTGGAAGGCACGTGAATGGAGCAAAGTAGAGTCGCCAGTTCTGAAAAACCATGGGTAAGAAAAAGCAAGGATTCATCAAGCTACTTTGGCCTGCAGATGGCCTTCTCTCTGTCCTCCAGAAGCTCCTACACCCTGACCGTTTGGGCGACACCTGTCAGAGCTGAGGTCAGACTGCAGTCTAGTCGCTGATCATGTCACCAGTGTAGGAAGCTTCACAGGGTCATGAGTCACCTGCCATGGCTGAGAGGTCCAGACAGGCCGCCCCGCCCAGAGAAACCCCGAGGCAGGCAGAAACAAGAGAGAAAGACACACGACTGGCAGAAAAACACAGAATGAGTAAAGAGCTGGACCGACAGGCAGGCCGTGAATCAGAGTAAAGACTAAGAGGGACACACAGGGTCAAGGGACACAGAAGGTGGAAACAGAAATGAAGACAGGACCCAGATACTCGGAGATGGGTTCGAGAGAAACACTAAGCTGACAGAGGCCGAGTTAATAGGCATAAAGGGCAGGTGATGACAGGTGACAGACAGCAAGAGAGGTGAAACGCAGAGGTAAACAGAGACCAGGATCAGCGAAGTCCCAAGCGCAGTCTTTCTCCTGGCTTTGACTCAACCGAGAGGTCGCCAAGCCGCGCCCACTCCGCGCCCCTGAAAGGCCAGAGGGGCGGTCTGACGGGGGAAGAGGGGGTGGCGGGATCTCTAAGCGCTCTGGCCCGCCGAGGTCCGTCACCGGAGGGTGACCTTGGACGAGACTCTGCCTCGGGGGCCTCGGTGTCGCTGCACGAGCTCCGGGCTGGCCAGAGACCGCAGGAGTCGGACGTGGGGCGCCGGGCTCCAACGGTCCCGCGCGCGGCTTCGGCATCCCGGTCGGCGTAATGGGCCTGGCGGTGTCAGCGGTGAGCGCGCCGGAACCTGCAGAGAACCCCTCAACCGCTCCGGTTTCCATTCCTGCCCCCTTGCTACGCGTTGTCCTGACTCTGCCATACCTGCCAAGGGCTCGGCGCTCACATAGCCCGCCGGTGGGATACTTTCCGCCGCCGCCGGCGCCGGGCCCGCTCAAGCCGTAGCTGCCGCGACCGCCTCAGCCTGCGCCTCCCGCCTCCGGAAACGCTTACCGGTCCCCCCCTAAAACTGCCAGTGCTTCCGGGGGTGCATCTGAGAGAAAGCGATGTGCGCATGCGGGACTCGCATTCGGGGCGGGGCGTCAGGAGCGTGCGCCGAGAGAACCCGCGGCTGCGCAGTACAACCCGGAGCAGGTCAGTCTCCTGTAGGTACTCTAGGGCCAGCGCTGTCATTTGCGGAGAGGAATGCTAAATAATCCAAGCCTGTGACCCAACCAGTAACGCTGAAGAAGCTGAGGTTGAACGGTTCTATGAAGACCTACAAGACCTTTTAAAACTAACACCCACAAAAGATGTCCTTTTCATTATAGGGGACTGGAATGCTAAAGTAGGAAGTCAAGAAACACCTGGAGTAACAGGCAAATTTGGCCTTGGAATACGGAATGAAGCAGGGCAAAGACTAATAGAGTTTTGCGAAGAAAATGCACTGGTCATAGCAAAAACCCTTTTCAAACAACACAAGAGAAGACTCTACACATGGACATCACCAGATGGTCAACACCGAAATCACATTGATTATATTCTTTGCAGCCAAAGATGGAGAAGCTCTATACAGTCAACAAAAACAAGACCAGGAGCTGACTGTGGCTCAGATCATGAACTCCTT
>SJYX01024075.1:480215-566971 GCA_006410675.1 Oreotragus oreotragus | reverse complement strand
TGGAGAAGACTCTTGAGAGTCTCTTGGACTGCAAGGAGATCCAACCAGTCCATTCTGAAGGAGATCAGCCCTGGGATTTCTTTGGAGGGAATGGTGCTGAAGCTGAAACTCCAGTACTTTGGCCACCTCATGCGAAGAGTTGACTCATTGGAGAAGACTCTGATGCTGGGAGGGATTGGGGGCAGGAGGAGAAGGGGATGACAGAGGATGAGATGGCTGGATGGCATCACGAACTCGATGGACGTGAGTCTGAGTGAACTCCAGGAGATGGTGATGGACAGGGAGGCCTGGCGTGCTGTGATTCATGGGATCACAAAGAGTTGGACACGACTGAGCGACTGAACTGAACTGAACTGAGTGCTAACTATCTCAGCTGACTATCTCAGCTTGTCTAATAGAGATTATGTCAAATCCTTTACTGGCTCCACAGCGCCTTTAGCTGTAGCGGATGCTCAGTAAGAGTTCAATGAAGGGACCAATGCCCTCTCAAGCATTGTGCTGGGTTCCCCTAGGAAAAGCCTTACCCCACTTGAATGACTCATAACTGTTCCAGACTATTTGAGATAAACTCATTCTTATTAGCCAGTAGTTGGACTAGGCATAGGCATGTGACCAATTTTTGGCCCATAATACTTATAGAAGCCATCGACTGGGGCTTCTGAAAACGTTTTTTTTTTAAATTCTGTTCTTGTTTTCAAAGTCCACCAAGATATCTAGTTGAATATGCTCAAGTGTTTTACAGGTTTTGTTTTCTTCCTGTCTCTAAGGTTGAAAATTCAGTTACTGGCATGTGCCTGTGATATGATAAATGCTAACGAAGCAGAAAGATTGAGAGAGCCTAGTTCTCAGATGAGGTTAAGCTATAGTCTCAGGTTTGGACTGTGTATCCTTGGATGTTTGTTGTATGAGCTTTACGACTAGTGAGTGACGCAACTTCAGTTAAGCTCTGCAGTCTGGCTCCAGACCCAATCTCTCAGCTCTGTAAGACTGCTTTGGTCTTGGGTTGTATTTCTGGCAATGTTATAGACTGCTCAGTTGCTCAGGTGTGTCCAACTCTGCAACTCCGTGGACTGTAGCCTGCCAGGCTCCTGGGTCCATGGCATTTTCCAGGCAAGAATAGGATTGGGTTGCCATTTCCTACTCCAGTGATCTTCCTGACCAAGGGATCAAACTCAAGTCTATTGCATCTCCTGCATTGGCAAGTAGATTCTTTACCACTGCGCCACCTGGGAAGCCTGTTAATAGACTACATGTCTCCAAGTATAACAGCAACAAAACAGATAAAATTGCTAGGAGAAATATCGAAAATATGGATTCACAATTAAAAAACAAAACCCATGGGCAGAGAAGACAATCAGCAGCGTCAGATACATTTTAAGTGTCTAGCTCATTGGAAGGGTTAAATTACTAATGAGGTTCAGCTGGAGAGAAATTCATGAGCTAAAAAATAGATTTGAAGAAAATAATCCAAAAGCCATCCCAGAAAGATAAGGAAATGAAAAAGAGTGAGGTCTGCTGCTGCTGCTAAGTCACATCAGTTGTGTCTGACTCTCTTTTATGTTAGAAGATAATAAAGTGAATATGAACAACTGCTAAGTCACTTCAGTCGTGTCCGACTCTGTGTGACCCCATATACAGCAGCCCACCAGGCTCCGCTATCCCTGGGATTCTCCAGGCAAGAACGCTGGAGTGGGTTGCCATTTCCTTCTCCAATGCATGAAAGTGAAAAGTGAAAGTGAAGTCGCTCAGTTGTGTCCGACTCTTCGCGACCCCATGGACTGCAGCCCACCAGGCTCCTCTCTCCATGGGATTTTCCAGGCAAGAGTACTGGAGTGGGTTGCCATTGCCTTCTCTGAATATGAACAAAGTAGTTGTCAAATATTGATGGCTGAGAATTTTCCAGAATTGATGAAAGAGAAGGAGCCTCAGGAAACACAAGGAATCCCAACTAGGATTGGGGAAAAGAAAACCTAGATCTGGTTAAACTGCAGAACACCAAAGCATGAGATGATTTTAAAACCAGATAGAGAAGAAAGTCAGATTTTCCACCATAGAATGATAGTGATACCAACTCCTGGCTACTCAACAGCAATAATGGGAGCAATGATAATAATAATAGCATGAAATAATATCATTAATGGGATAATAGCCTTAACGAGATGAGAGAAAATAATCTTATACCTAGAATTGTATACTTAGCAAATAATCTTTCAAAAAATGAAAACAATACTTTTCAGATCAACAAAAACTAAGAGTTACTACCAATAGAACTTAACTGAAGCATCTCTTGGAATAAATAAGAAGAAGCATCTCTAAGAAGAAATTTCTTATTTCAGGAAGAAATAAAATGATCCCAAGAGGAAAAACTGAGGAACAGTAAGGATTAGTGAGCAGATAAAATGGTAAACATAGGTAAATATAAACAAACATTAGGGACAAACAAACAAAGAACAACTTATAATATATAGGATCAAAAAATGTAAAACCAAAATAATGGAATGATAGTATAAAAGGATTACTGAACTGCATTATAAAACTGTGTGTTAGTTAACTATTGCATAACATAGAGCCTCACAACCTCAGAGGGATACAGCTTTATTTTTTTCTGGCTCATATGTCTAGTGTCTGCTTGGGGTTGGTTAGAAAGCTTTGCTCAGCTTGGCTGGGCTTGCCTACATGTCTAGGGTCAGCTGATCTAGGGTGGTTTTGGCTGGGAGCCCTGACTCTGTTCCATGTGTCTCTTACCAGCCAGACAATGGGGATAAATTCTCACGGCAAGGGTAGGTACACAAAAGAGAGCAATGGAAATGTATGAGCACATTTTCCAAGACTTTAAAAAATATTTTATTGGCTAAAGCAGGTCACATGACTGAGTCCAAGGCTATAGCTATAGTAGTAGTAGTAGTGAAAGTCGCTTAGTCATGTCCAGCTCTTTGGGACCCCATGGACTATACAGTCTATGGAATTCTCCAGGCCAGAATACTGGAGTGGGTAGCCTCTCCCTTCTCCAGGGGATAGTGATTTTGGAGCCCCCCAAAATAAAGTCTGACACTGTCTCCACTGTTTCCCCATCTATTTGCCATGAAATGATGGGACTGGATGCCACGATCTTAGTTTTCTGAATACTGAGCTATTAGGGAAGCCCAAGGCTATAGTCGAATGGAGTTATAAAGGATTATGGCAAAGAATATGCATAAGAAAGCAAAGAACTGGAATCATTAGTTGTATCGGCCAGTTAGAGTGAACCGATTCCACTGTCTATAAAAGTATTGGTTAGCGTTAGACTTCTAATGAAATACGAATGTTAAAATTTCAAGGCTTACTATTTAAAGAATAAAGACCAAGCCAGAGGAAGAAGAAGAATATTTTTTAAAAAAAGGAAAGTACTTTCCTGGTGGTCCGGTGGTTACGAATCCACATGCCCACGCAGGAGACCCAGGTGCAATCCCTGATATGGGGACGATTCCACATGCAACTGAATCCGTGCACCGCAGCTTCTGAAACCCGCGGGCTCTAGAGCCTGTGCTCCGCAACAAGAGAAGCCCCTGCAGTGGGAAGCCCTGGCTCACCGCCACTGGAGAAAGTCAGCACACAGCAATGAAGACTCAGTGCAGCCAGAAGTAAATAAACAAACCGTTAAACGGAGAAGGGGCCTTCCCTAGTGGCCAGTGGCTCTCAATGCAGGGGGTCTGGGTTTGATCCCTGAGCAGCTAACTAGATCCCACATGCCCTGTGTGCTGCAGCGGAAGATCCTGCAAGCCTCAA
Source organism: Oreotragus oreotragus (assembly GCA_006410675.1). Taxonomy (NCBI): domain Eukaryota; kingdom Metazoa; phylum Chordata; class Mammalia; order Artiodactyla; family Bovidae; genus Oreotragus; species Oreotragus oreotragus. The sequence goes on along the minus strand of SJYX01024075.1, from coordinate 563,206 downwards.
CGGAGACCTGGCACAGCCAAATAAACAATACTTTAAAAAATTCTGTTGAAAAAAGAAGGAAAGGGGGAGAAAGGAAGGAAACACAGGCAGGAGTGAAAGAACATAAACAGTGGAAAAATACAAAGCACAAAATAAAGTGGAAAGATAAATTTTAATAGGTCAGTAATCACAATAAGACGCCACTGGCGGCTTAGTGGGTAAAGAATCCACATGTAACGCAGGAGACAAAGGAGATGCTAGTTTGATCCCTGAGCTGGGAAGATCCCCTGGAGGAGGAAATGACAACCCACTCCAGTATTGCCTAGAAAATCCCGTGGACAGAGGAGCCTGGAAGGCAACAGTCCAAAGAATCGGATGTAACTCAGTGACTAAGCACAGCACAGCATATATATTTAAAAACCTAAACCGTCTAGTTAAAAGATAGATTGGAACACCAACTTTTGAAAAAAATTAGCTATGCACAAAGACAAATTTTAAAGTCAAAGAATGGTAAGAGACTCCATGCTGGGTCTCTTTTAGCTGTATCAACATTGGGCAAGGTAGACTTTGAGGCAAATGCATTGCTAGAAGCAGTGTGGTGAATTTTATCATCGTTCTTAATAATTTGCTACTCCTGCAAAAGGCCCGTACTTCCCAACCTGTGGACTTCAGGATTGGTCACTGACACATGAATAGAAATGATGAACCATCTATTCTTTCCCTCTGCCACAGGCAGGTAACATCCAAGGTGGGGCTGCTTCCTCCACTGTGTCCTTGAATGAAAGTAAGTTAGAATGAAGAGTGGGTGATGCCACAATGACCCCTGTGTGCATGCTCAGTCATGTCCGACTTTTGCCACCCCATGGATTGCAGCCCACCAGGCTCCTCTGTCCGTGGGATTTTCCAGGCAAGAATACTGGAGTGGATTGCCATTTCCTTCTCCAGGGGATCTTCCTGACCCAGGGACTGAACCCACATCTCTTGCGCCTCCTGCATTGGCAGGCAGATTCTTTACCATGGTACCACCTGGGAAACCCNGGGATTTTCCAGGCAAGAATACTGGAGTGGATTGCCATTTCCTTCTCCAGGGGATCTTCCTGACCCAGGGACTGAACCCACATCTCTTGCGCCTCCTGCATTGGCAGGCAGATTCTTTACCATGGTACCACCTGGGAAACCCCACAAATGACCCAAAGGATGTATAACATGAGTGAGAAATTAATCATCTTTTAAGCCACTGAGATTTTGAAGTTAGGTGTGGTCATGTGGCTTACTTTGACTAATGTAATATGAAATAAGTCAGTTCCAAGTGGATACTTTATGAATGAGTACATGGTTCATGCCTACCTTAGCAAAAGATGACTAATAAATATAGGCTACTTTATAATGAGAAAGGTTCAACTCACCAGAAGTACATGATAATTCTAAATTGTAACCATATGATATCATAGCCTCAAATAATGATATAGAGTAAAAATTGGTAGAAATCCATAGATTCACCATCAGAGTGGAGATTGTGTAATTCATGAGTGTTGCCATGAAATATTTTCTTTCTTTCTCCTGGAGAGGATAGGCCTGCCCCTGAACGTGGATGTGGCCTTGTGGCTTTCTTTGGCCCATGAAAAAGGAATTGAAATGACCTGTGTCACGTTCAGGTGAAAGCTTTGAGAGTCAGTGTGTAGTTCCCCTCCTCACTTTCTCTCTGCCATGGAGACCAGCAATGTTCCAGACAGTGCCTGCTCCATCAACAAGAGTCCTAGAGTGAAAATGGCAGGTGGGAGATCCCTAAGCTAACCAGAGATAAAAACCCAGGGTTGGGACTGTATGTTTTGGGTTTTTGGTGGCCAGAGCATGTGGAATCTTAGCTCCCTGACCAGGGATGGAACCTGTACCCCTTGCAGTGGAAGGCAAAGTCTTAACTACTGGACTTCCAGGGAAGTCCCTCAGTCTGCTATTACTACAAAACAATTCACCCCAAAATTCAGTGGCTTAAAAACAACACTGATTTATCTTTTCACTTACGTGTCTGCAGGTCAGTGAAGTTGGATTCAACTGAGCAGCTGTGCTTCAGGCTGTGGGTCCACGTGAGCCTGGCTCCTCACGGCAGGCTAGGCTCAGGTCTGCCCATGTGTTTCCATTTTGGGATCCAGCTGAAGGGATGGTAACTACCCAGGGGAAACTCTTCTCATGGAATGCAGAGATGCTAAGAGATGAAGCCTTACTGTGCAAGCATATTTTTGTCATTTCTGTCAACATCACACTGGCCATAACCAGCCATACTGCTGAGCCCACAGGCAAGGGGTAAGAAAGTGGACTCCACTTCTAGTGAGGGGGAATGTGCAAAGTCCCATGGGAAAAGGACACAGGGGACGGTGAGGAATTCGGGCCGATATCTCAATATATCATCATTACTCTGATACTGGAATGAGAAGAATTCAGAGGGGCCATCTATTAATAGGAAAGTGTAGGTAAAGAGGAAGGATGAAAAGAACAGAGAGGTGTGCAAGTTGGTGAGAGTCCAGGGATCTTTATGGTGTGGCCAGTGAGAAATCTCTGGTGCAGAAAGCATGAACATTCATTTACGATAAAAGATATTTCATATCTGAATTTAAGCTGTTTTCTTTTTTCTTTTGGCTTGAGTGCTTGTGATGTTAACCTCCCCTCTGTCATCCTAGACTTTCAGTAAAAGCTGTTAGACCCACAAAAAGCCCTGCAATAGTGTTGTGTGTGTGTGTGTGTGTGTGTGTGTGTGTACATCAAAGGAAGGGTCAAGTTCCTTTGGAGACAATGACAGAAATAGAACAGATTCAACATAAGCTGGCACTTAGATCCAGGAGTAACAAGGACAGGTGTTCCCAGGGTACCTGCAGACACCTTGGAAACACACTGAAGTCTCCACAGGAGAAGATGTGGTGGTTTTAGCTGATCATTTTGTCTTTTTTTTTTTTTTTTTGGGCCGCACCGCATGTAATGCAGGATCTTAGTTCCCTGACCAGGAATTGAACCCGTGTCTCCTGCAGTGGAAGCACGGAGTCTTAACCACTGGACCACCAGAGAAGTCCATGATCATCTTTTTCTTTTAGACCCAGGAGTCTTGCTGAAATCTGGGTTATCACTGGGGGAGGCTCAGTAACCATTTCAAGGGAAGTTGAAGGGCACCTGCAGTACTCTTCACACCCATCCTCCAGGCGTGTACTCTGTAGGAGGTGCTGTGCTGAGCACTTCACATTCATGACCCTGGTAAACATCGGCAACGCCGTGCAGCAGGCGATGCTACTGTCTCCACTCGACGCACGAGGGATGTGGAGCGCTAGCAGAGAAGCAAGCCAGGTGTTCTCATCTGGGAGTGGGAGCCCCCAAAAGTTCTGCCCTTAGATGCTGAAGCAAGGGCCTAGAGGTGGGAATGTGGGGGCTGAGAGGGAATCCCGGGCACTGGTCGGTTGGGGGCACATTCTCCTCTGATGACTCCTCGTGAGGCTCAAGCTCTGATCACTGATGCTTCAGTTGCCTAATGAACAGACTGGCCCCAGCCCTCCCTCTGCTCCCTCTAATATCTTTTCACCATGTTCTTAACAGTTACCATGTCTGCAGGTGTCCAGTAGAAACGTTGAAATAGTAGGCACTTTTGGAGAATATGCTCCCCCAGCTAAGCTACTAGACTCGGAGAAGTGAAGTGCCTTGCCCAGGTATACAACTGGTGTGAGACGGGGTAGGGTATGGAAACTTGGCCGGACACACCTCCCCTTTCAAATCCATGAGCTCTGTATTAGTCAGCTTGGGGTGTCCTAACAAAGTGCCACAGACTGGTACTGAAACAACAAAGGCTGATCTTCCCACAGTTCTGGAGGCTGGAAGTCCAAGACCAAGGTGTCACCAGGTTTGGTTTTACCTGAGGCCACTCTGCTCAACTTTGCCAAGGCCCACCTTCTGGCTATGTTCTCGTGGGCAGGAGAACTGGTGTTTCTGTATAGCCTAGTGTCCTCTTCTTATAAGGATGGTATATGAAAAGCCTACTCTCAGGGTCTCAGTTAGCCTTATCACCCCCTCTAAAGCCCTGTTCTGCAAATATAGTCACATCCTGAGGTCCTGAGGGCTATGGCTTCACCATGTGAATTTATCAGGGACACAATTCAGGTCATCTAGCCACTGACTCAAGGTAGTGCTACCTTGCCTCCAAGACCCATAGACTTGTAGAATGTACCCCCACTCTCCACCGTGGTATAAACCTGGCCACTGAGACATGAAGAGGAAAAGGGGCTGGCCAGGTTCACAGTGGTAGGCTGGAGCAGAGCTGAGACTTGACCCAGATATCTGAGTCCCCCAGAGGTCCCCAGCATCCATGCCCCTGCTTCCCACCAACAGGAAGCTGACTTTCCTTGGGGACTTCACCACCCTGCCCCGTTCTCACCTGATGATTTGAGAGAATTCAGTTTCAGATGAGCCTTGATTTGATTAAGCCAATCAGCTTATCCCATTTCCCTGCCATCATGATGTGTGCAAGGACAAGCCTGTGACCTTATTTGGACATCCCTGGACTTGTGGGAGAGCTCCCAGAAGAGACTGTCTTTTGTGGGGTGGTGTGGGAGGAGATGAGGTCGAGAACAATTGTAGCTGTTTTATTGCAAAGAGAGGAAGGCTTGCAATTGCAGGGGCCCCTGTGTGGGGGCTGAAGATGAACGTGACAGCCAGAAGGACTTACAAGAGAGTCAGAGATGGATCAGTTTCTCAGTGAGAGTCTGCTTCTAGCCTTGACCCACCAGGCTCCTGTGAACTTACACTTTCTCTTTGTTCTTTGTCAATTGGAGGCTTTGCTTTTATTTTGATTTGCATTTTTAAAAAAACTGAGATAGTCTTAAAGGACACATAATCTGGAGGGAGTTGCTGGGGGTATAGCTAGGGGGTGCCATTCATCTTTTCTTCCCTCCAGGATTCTGTGTTCACATGTATCAGTGGGGGTTCCAAGTCACAAACAGCAGGGACTTCTCGGCGGTCCAGTGGCTGGGACTCTGAGCTCCCAGCGCAGGGGGCTCAGGTTCGATCCCTGGTCAGTGAACTAGATCCCACACGCTGCAACCAAGAGCCTAGATGTTGCAACTGAAGATCCTGCGTGCCACAGCAAAGCCCTGGCACAGCCAAATTAAAAACAGAAAAGACTCAAGGAACAGAAATGGAGTCTGGCTTATTTTGGCAGGAAAGGGATTCACTAGAAAGGTATGGATGGCTCACACAGTCCCCAAGAGGCTGGAAAAGCAGGCTTGGTGACTACACAGCTGTGCCCACAATCAGGTCACAGAACTGGAGTGGCCAGGACGCTGCTGCCACCCCCAGGGCCGCCGCCATGACCACTGCTGCCCGATGCCCCAGGCTGCGCTGTTGCTGCCCTCACGGCCTTGGAAGCTGGTCTTACTGCAACAGCTGCGGCCACCCCCCTGAGCCATGAGACCAACTCAGAGCCTGTCCTGTGGCTGCTTCCTAGCTGCAAAGGAGGCCGGGAAAATGACACCCAGACTTAAAGGCTTCTGGAGTGCAGGTAAAGAATCGGCCGGCAACACAGGGGACACAGGAGATACAGCTCCAACCCCTGAGTCAGGAAGATCCCCTGGAGGAGGGAATGGCAACCCACTCCAGTATTCTTGCCTGGAAAATCCCCTGGACAGAAGAGCCTGTCCGAAGTGTCCAAAGGACGTCAAAGAGTCAGATACGACTGAGCGACCGAGCGCACAGAGTGGAAAATGAATTCTACTTCCTTCCAAGCCTCGTAAAATGAGGAATTCCTCAAAAACAGGATGGGAGTCCTTGCTGGGCAGTCAGAAAAATAGGGCAAATGTTCAACACAGGGCAAAAGGAACTGAGATCAAACGGGGACAATCGCTTCAGCAATGTTAGCGGAAATCTGAGTTAGAGAATGTAGCTGGAACCTGGGGCTTCTGACTTCTCCTTCCCCAAAGGGATTGAGTTTCTCTCCTAGTTATGGGGGAACCTTTAGACCAGGCAGCCCTCTCCCGAGGGCAGTGATGCTTCGTCTTGCTGAGTTACTGCCTGCAACAGGAGAAGAAACAAGGATGAGCTGTTCTGGAGGGCAGGTCCAGGGGGAGGGCCATGTCTGAACTTGACCTGAGCCCCACCTCACCGCATGCAGAGGAGGATGGGAAGGGTCTTGTTTCTACTGCTGTTTCCTCTTTGGGGAAGGGATGGGAATCTCCTTCCCCAAGAGGAGACAAAGTCGAAAGAGGGTGTGGTGGGATGGGGGCGGGGAGCAGGGGTGGAGATAACTCTCCCAGGGCCGGTGACGCACAGGCAGATGCTTAGGGGACCACGAAGACGACGCAGACGAGAGAAGTGGACCAAGCATTGGCACGTTAAATATATACGCATATATATTCTTTTTTTAAAAAGCTGTTTTACCTGCGGCTGCGCTGGGTCTTAGTCGCTTTACACGGGCTTTCGCTGGTTGCGGTGAGCGGGGCTGCCCTTCATTGCGGTGCGCCTGCTTCTCACTGTGGTGGCTTCTCAGGTTGTGGAGCACAGGCTCGAGGTGTGCGGGCTTCAGAAGTTGTGGAGCACAGGCTTCTCTGCTCCGAGGCGTGTGGAATCTTCCTGGCCCAGAGACTGAACCCTTGGCCCTTGCACTGGCAGGCAGGTTCTTATCCACTGCACCACCAGGGAAGTACTTAACTTCCACACAGATATCTACACCCTCTTCCTGTTTTGCCACTTTTGATGGACACGTGGCATGCTGGCTCTCTTTTATTTGGTCCTTCTCCAGGTCCTGTCTTTGGCCCCCATGCTCCCCAACTCTGTGTCCTGGAATCTGAGCGATATGGGGAGCCTGGGAGGATCCCTTTGTCTTCTGGCTTCCAGTTGGTGTGGCCCATGGGGGTCACCAGAGGAGACTGGGGGCACAAGGAGAGGAACGTGGAAAAGTCTTTTCCAGGCTCTGTCCACATGGGGTCACCCTGGGCTGACTGTCGCCCTTGGCCCAGACTCAGCTCCATCAGCAGCGCTTTCTCTCCAGGCCCCCTCCCTGCATCCCTTCAGACTCAGGATGGTAACACTCCCCATTGTTTGTGGCATTGGGGGTTGTATCATTCTTTGTTGCCTTTCCTAACCTCTATCCATACCTTTGTAAATAATCCCACTACTAAACTCTCCTCACCTCCCCAGCTTTGAGCATGTTGTCTATTTCCTGCTGGTACCCCAAAAGATGGAATCAAGGAATGTTTCTCTACCGAAAACAAAACGAAAGAGCACCTCACGTGCAATAGCAAACTGGATTTGAATTAACTCTCAAACTCCTGACTGAGGGAGATGGTAAGGAGTGGTAGGGATTGTGACGAGCTGGAAAGCACATGACCTCTCCCACTCCAGCCTGTCGTTGCCTTGACTGTTCAGCGTTGTCAATTCTTCCCATTTTTTAAAAGTAGCAAAACTTCCAGGCGTAAAGTGAGATCTCTGATTTTTCAAATGTTGGCTTGACTGTTTAGAAATCATGCTGTGAGGCAGATGGTCAGCAGGCCGAACCTGGCCCTCAAAGCAGCAGTGTGCAGTCTGTACTCTCAGCCTATAGCACCCTGCAGATCCCAAACCTTACCTGATCAGAAGAGCCTGCAGGGAGGAGCGCTGTGTGCTGACCATCAGGAAACCCTCAGGGCCCCTGGGGTCGGGGGGGAAGCCTGGCCACGCCCGTGAGCTTCTAAGCTCTGCAGCTTACTGCCTTGAGCGCCTCTCTGGCTCATCGCGTCTAACATGGGTGTCAGCGGAAAGTAAGTTAAATCTGCCAGGCTGTAATCTGCAAATGAAACATTTTGTGGCAGTACCTAAACAGGGCATTATGTTTTAATCGGGGTTTTAAAATGTTGGTTTAAAAATCATTTTATTGTGCAGAAGCTGGTACCCTAAGAGCTATAATTCCTTAACTAACCATATGATCATGTAATACCCTCTAGTCGAGATGGTCTTACCAGCCAGGGTGTTTGTCTCAGTGCTCTTAAACCTATGTATTTTCAGAGTAGAAGCATTCCACCACCTTCCAGTCACTCAAATGGGGAACCCTGGCAGCAGCTTCTCCATCGGGACTGCCTTTCAGCCTGGCTTTGAGAGAGAAACAAAATGATTCATTCTTCCCTCATTGTAGCTGTCATCTATCTGTTTTTTTTTTAAACAAATGGGTATATATTGCTGTCTTAGCACTTTGCAAACATCAGTCTGATGCATTCTCTTACCAACTCCTTGAAGAAAGTGCTGTTCTTATCTTGATTTTTACAGATGAGCAAGTTGAGGCACAGACAGGTGGAGTAACTGAGAGGTCACGCAGCTGGTGCGCGATGAAGGCGGAGCCTGGCTCCTGAGTCCATGCTCGGAATTACCCAGCTGTGCTACCTCTTCTTTCCAGCCTGCTCCCAAAGCCCCCAGCTCATTCATCTTTCTGCTTTCTCCTGTTACCCCTCTCTCATCGCCTAGACATTCAGTTATTCTTTTTTAATTAATTTTTTTTAATTGGAGGATAATTGCTTTGCACTATTGGTTTGGTTTCTGCCATACATCAACATATGTTAGCCATGGGTGTACATATGTCCCCTCCCTCTCGAACCTCCCTCCCACCTCCCACTCTCTTCCACCCCTCTAGGTTGTCACAGAGCCCCAGTTTGAGGTCCCTGAGCCATCCAGCAACTTTCTATTGACTATCGATTTTACATGAGGTAGTGTGTGTGCTTTCATGCCACTCTCTCCATTCATCTCACCCTCTCCTTCCTCCCCCCCCAACCCTTGTCCATAAGTCTGTTTTCTAGTCTACATCTCCATTGCTGCCCTGCAAATACGTTCATCAGTGCCATCTTTCTAGATTACATATATAGATGTATCAATATACAATATTTGTTTTTCTCTTTCAGATTTACTTCACTCTGCATGATAGGCTCTAGGTTCATCCACCTCATTAGAACTGACTCAAATGCACTCCTTTCTATGGGTGAGTAGTATTCCCTTGTATATATGTACCACAGCTTCTTTATCCATCTGTCTGTCGATGGACATCTAGGTTGCTTCCTATTATGTTGTTTTATGGATACTGAGAGTCTGCTATGTGTCAGGTTCTGTGCTAAGTGTTGGGGACCCCACAGTGAGTTGTCTCATTATGGCCCCTGCCAAGTGGGGCTCACAGTGTAAAAAGGGGGCACAGCCTGGCAGCCAAGTATCCCTTGGGATAAAGGAAGTGCACCCAGTCCCGCAACAGCCCACGAACACCATTGTTAGGATTAGAAGATGATGCTCCTTGCTCTAGTCACTTTACTGCCACCTGTGGGAGGACAGTCATATAAAGATGAGCATCTGGGACTTCCCTGGTGCTCTGGTGGCTAAGACTCTGCCAGCTCTCCCAAAGGTGGGGGCCTGGGTTCGATCCCTGGTCGGGGAACCATATCCCACATGCTGCAACTAAAGATTCTGCATGCTGCAAGTAAGACCCAGCACCACCAAATAAACAAATAAATAATAAAGACATGCATCTAGGATGACTGTGAACACAATCTGTGCTCTTGGAGTGGTGCACGACCTTCACAGCTGCATGTGGTGGGCCAGAGGTTGGGGGAAGTGCACACTTCTGTTCTGGAGGAACTGCCAGAGAGACTTCCTGTTGGAGGCTGAGATTCAAAGATGGAGTAGGAGTAAGTGGGTGAAAAGCGGGGACTGTGCTTCAGGCGGAGGGAAGAGCATGTGAGAAGAGCCATGGGTGGCTTGGTGCTGTGTCCACCGAGCGAGGCTAGAACACATTTCCCAGAATGCCTTTCCCCACGTGCTCTGGGATGGGGTGGGCTTCAGGGGAACTTTGGATGAGGTTAGGAGGACAGAGATGGAGCAGTAGGCTTTGTGAGTCAGGAGCTGTTGCAGCTCACATATGTAGACCTGGGGCAACAGACTTAGAGAGGCTGATTGTCCGGCTCCTATGTGCTGTGCTGTGCTTTGTCGCTCAGTCATGTCTGACCCTGGAACCCCTGGACTATAGCCCACCAGGCTCCTCTGTCTATGGGGATTCTCCAGGTAAGAATACTGGAGTGTTTTGCCATGCCTTCCCAACCCAGGGATCGAACCCAGGTCTCCCGTGTTGAGCTCAGATTGTTTACCTTTGAACCACTGGGGAAGCTTGTCCAGCTCCTACAGTCAAGGTCAAATCTCTAAGTTGAATCCCTTAAAATAAAATCATTCCTAGAATCTCTGCTTCTCTGAGCAAAGTGATCAATGGAAGGACTAGTAAGAGATAGGGCTGGAAGGGTAGGCAGGCATTAGTTAGATGGTGAAAAGTCTTGGGGTCATTGATGTGTTTGCTTTATTTAAAAAATTGAGGTAAGTAATTCTCTGGCAGTCCAGTGGTTAGGACTTGGTGCTTTCAAGGCCAAGGAGGGAACCAAGTTCCCATAAGACATTTGGTGTAGTCAAAAAATATCTTGACACCCTTTTTTTTGAGAATTAGCTGACCATAAGTATATACATTTATTTCTGGGTTCTGAATTCTATTCCACTGAACCATATGTCTGTTTGTATGCCAGTGACTGAAGGGTTTTAGACAGGAGTGACACACTTCTTGTGTATTTTAAAACTGAAGAGGGAGAGACCTTCGAGGTTTCTACTTACTGCAGTTGTCCACATGAGAGATCTTTAAGGGATGACTGTGGATATTTAGAGGAGGGGGCAGGTTCAAGGGCTATTTAGGAGGAAGAATGAACAGTGGGCTCTGGAACTGCCCTACTGGGGTCAAATCCCTGTCCTCTCATGTGTGCATCATGTAAACTGGAACCAAGGTCTTGATTCCCCAGCCTCAGTTTCCTTAGCTATAAAATGGAGATATTGACACTGGCCTCAGAGCAATGTTGCAGGGACACGAGAGTGCCCATAAAACCCTCAGTGCCCGATGCTGAAAACATGCTCAAGAAAGATCAGGGGAGGAGGGGCGGAGGTTGAAGTAGAGGAACCTCCGTGGTTCCCCAAAAGTCTTCTAGTTCCTGGATCCAGCTCCTCCTGAAGCCTGCACACCATCTGTAGGGTTGCAGATGGTGGAATTAGAGGTCCTATTTAGTTTTTTTCCCCTGTGGAGATCCAGTTATCTCAGAACTCACTTACTGAAAACTCTCTCTTTTCCCCACTGCTCTGCAGGGCTAGCTTGTCATTTATCACGTGCCCATGTGTAGAAAGATCTGTTTCTGGGCCTACCTTCTTCTGCACTGGTCTTTGTATCTGTCCTTGTACTGAAACCATGCCATCCTGATTAATTAATAAAATAATTAAATAAAATTAGTGATGGTATAGTAATAATAATTTGACAAATAATAATTATTAATAAAAGCTTTCTCTTAAATCCTTACTCCTGACGCCTGCTGTTCTTGAGTGTCCTAGCTATACTTGGTCAGAGTGGTTTTCAGAAGACCCAGGTCAAATCTTGTCGCTTTGTAGCCTCGAATCCTTCAGTGGCTTCTTAAAAGGAACAGAGGCCGAGGATCGAGCCAGGTGTCAGGAAGGAACGGAAACAGGGCCTGAGGAACTGCTGGAACCCAGACAGCGTTCCTTCTCCAGACCCAAGCAGCTTGACTCTCTCCAGCTTGAGCTCTCTTTCATGTCTTTATTATAGAGATCAACGTCCCCTCTGGCTACTTTCTGTGAGATTTGCTGATTATCTAGAACCTCCACAAGAAAAGGGCCGCCAGGAGCCAACCTTGCAAGTAAGACTCCCTCCTTGAGAGGGGTGTGTGTGTTGGGGGGAGGGATTGGTTTCTTAAACATCAATTGTTTTATCCCGGGACACTGTCCATTACTTAGAATAAATAAAGCCATGCTTCATTGGCCCTAAGCCTGTACTCCCCCTGTATCCATACTTTTTGCCATGTAACTCAAGGTCCTTCCCACTTATTCCCCATCCTTCCTTGGTCTTTGCTCTGTGAAACGTGGGTGAAAGAAGCCTTGTGTTTTCGCCTGACCCTCTTGTGCTTGGCAGTCGTAGCCTGCTGGGTCAAGGAGAATGAGAGACACGTGGAACAACCACAGAGGCCCCTGAAGCCTCAAGCAGAACAGTCCAGGGGACCCCAGACTCGCTCAGCCAAACCCAGCCAACCTGTGGAGGTGTGCGTGATTACGAACAACTGCTGTTAAAGCCACAGGATTTTAGGACGGTCTATTAAGGAGCAGTGACAAACTGGTACAGTATCTGCGATGAATTGGATATGGGAGGATGTCACCACAGGGGTTGCAGGCTCAATCTGCGTCGTGGGAAATTTCATCACCAGCCTGGGGCCGCAAGAGAAGTTAACGTTCCAGGCTCTGTGATGCCTTGATCTCCAAAGAGCCATTCATACAAAATTGTTTCCTTCTATCAACCATCAGGGGTTTCCCAGGTGGTGCTACTGATAAAGAACCTGCCTGCCAATGCAGGAGACATAGAGACATGGGTTCCATCCTGGGTTGGGAAGATCCCCTGGAGGAGGGCTGCTGCTGCTACTGCTAAGTCACTTCAGTCGTGTCCGACTCTGTGTGACCCCATAGACGGCAGCCCACCAGGCTCCCCCATCCCTGGGACTCTCCAAGCAAGAATACTGGAGTGGGTTGCCATTTCCTTCTCCAATGCATGAAAGAGAAAAGTGAAAGTGAAGTCGCTCAGTCTATCTGACTATTAGCGACCCCATGGACTGCAGCCCACCAGGCTACTCCGTCCATGGGATTTTCCAGGCAAGAGTACTGGGGTGGGGTGCCATTGCCTTCCCCGCTGGAGGAGGGCATGGCAACCCAATTCAGTACTCTTGCTGGAGAATCCTATGGACAGAGGGGCCTGGTAGGCTATACTCCACAGTGTCGCAGAGGCGGGCACGACTAAAGCGACTTAGCACACACGCGCACATCAGCTGTCAGGACCAAAATACTGCAGTATGAGTGCAGGTGGGGGAGAGCACACAAACACAGCATTAATCCAAGTACAAAATGAGGTTATAGCCATTGAAAAAAGAGGTAAAGTATTAACAGCTAACGATTACGCTCTGTTTACAAGATGTCAAATCATGGGCTAAGGATCTCAGCCCAGAATCCTGTGCCCAACATAACACTTTCCATGAGTACCCATGGCAACTTGGATTCAACATGGGGGCTTCTTTTTATTCTTCCTTCCAGCCTTCTTTCACTGCATAGATTTGGAGGAGATGGGGTTGACCCCACTCCGAACTCTAGGAATAGGCCCTGATGGATTTCAACCCTGTCTGCACATTACAATCACCTAGGGGAACGCTTCAAAAGCCCTGGCCTAGGCTTTAGCCCAAGGGACTCAAATTGGGTTTGAAAACCTGGTTTAACCCACTCAAGAAGTCATTTCTCCTTGGCCGTAATTAGTTCAATAGCCACGTCTGAAGTAATTAAGCTTCCCCAGGCCACAGCCATTAGTACAGAAATAGGCATAAAGCCCACTTTAGACCAGTGTGAGACATGAGGATAAGTTACTGGCACTTTAGGGAGAGTATTTCTATTCCCCCAAGGGAGCCACAGCTGGCCCTTTCTCATCTTCTCAGCTGGGTAGATGCAAATGTGAAGACTGGAGCTCCTGCAGCCATTCTGTCAGCATGAGGGGAGCAGCCACCAGGAGACACTGACACTGTGAAAGGCAAAACAAGAAGAAAAAAAGAAATAGGGTACTCAGTGACATCATTGGTCTCTAAACAAAACAAACCCTGAAGCTCACTTTATCTCTGGACTTTCCAGCAATTTAAGCCAATTTAAGTTGGGCTTTCTATGACCTGCAACACAAAGAATCACAGCTGATTTATCTCCCCACACATCAACTTGTGCCTTATCTCAGTGAATGCTACTTCCTTATGTCCAGTTTTGTGGAAACATGTAGGTCAGTAAACATTTTTCTTTTTTACAGCTCCCTATCTGATATGTTCTCAAGGCCTCTGGGCTTACCCACTCATTTCCTCCTGTCTCCTCTGCCCTGGTTTGGGACACACCTTCCCCCATTCCCCATGACACATCTTCCTCCAGCCCCACCTGACTAGAGCAATGGCCTCCCAGCTGATCCTCCTGCCTCCAGCCTCTGCGCTGCAAGCATCACAGGACAGCCTGGCTGCTGCTAGTCACCCAGTCACGTCTGACTCTTTGCGACCCCATGGACTGCGGCATGCCGGGCTTCTCTGTACCTCACCATCTCCCACAGCTTGCTCAAACTCATGTCCATTGAGTCAATGATGCCATCCAACCATTTCATCCTCTGTCATCCCCTTCTCCTCCTGTCTTCAAATCTCTCCAGCATCAGGGGTTTTTCCAATGAGTCAGTTCTTCACATCAGGTGGCCAAAGGATTGGGGTTTCAGCTTCAGCGTCAGACTTTCCAGTGAATATTCAGGACTAATTTCCTTTAGGATAGATATTGACACTGGCCTCAGAGCAATGTTGCAGGGACACGAGAGTGCCCATAAAACCCTCAGTGCCCGATGCTGAAAACATGCTCAAGAAAGATCAGGGGAGGAGGGGCGGAGGTTGAAGTAGAGGAACCTCCGTGGTTCCCCAAAAGTCTTCTAGTTCCTGGATCCAGCTCCTCCTGAAGCCTGCACACCATCTGTAGGGTTGCAGATGGTGGAATTAGAGGTCCTATTTAGTTTTTTTCCCCTGTGGAGATCCAGTTATCTCAGAACTCACTTACTGAAAACTCTCTCTTTTCCCCACTGCTCTGCAGGGCTAGCTTGTCATTTATCACGTGCCCATGTGTAGAAAGATCTGTTTCTGGGCCTACCTTCTTCTGCACTGGTCTTTGTATCTGTCCTTGTACTGAAACCATGCCATCCTGATTAATTAATAAAATAATTAAATAAAATTAGTGATGGTATAGTAATAATAATTTGACAAATAATAATTATTAATAAAAGCTTTCTCTTAAATCCTTACTCCTGACGCCTGCTGTTCTTGAGTGTCCTAGCTATACTTGGTCAGAGTGGTTTTCAGAAGACCCAGGTCAAATCTTGTCGCTTTGTAGCCTCGAATCCTTCAGTGGCTTCTTAAAAGGAACAGAGGCCGAGGATCGAGCCAGGTGTCAGGAAGGAACGGAAACAGGGCCTGAGGAACTGCTGGAACCCAGACAGCGTTCCTTCTCCAGACCCAAGCAGCTTGACTCTCTCCAGCTTGAGCTCTCTTTCATGTCTTTATTATAGAGATCAACGTCCCCTCTGGCTACTTTCTGTGAGATTTGCTGATTATCTAGAACCTCCACAAGAAAAGGGCCGCCAGGAGCCAACCTTGCAAGTAAGACTCCCTCCTTGAGAGGGGTGTGTGTGTTGGGGGGAGGGATTGGTTTCTTAAACATCAATTGTTTTATCCCGGGACACTGTCCATTACTTAGAATAAATAAAGCCATGCTTCATTGGCCCTAAGCCTGTACTCCCCCTGTATCCATACTTTTTGCCATGTAACTCAAGGTCCTTCCCACTTATTCCCCATCCTTCCTTGGTCTTTGCTCTGTGAAACGTGGGTGAAAGAAGCCTTGTGTTTTCGCCTGACCCTCTTGTGCTTGGCAGTCGTAGCCTGCTGGGTCAAGGAGAATGAGAGACACGTGGAACAACCACAGAGGCCCCTGAAGCCTCAAGCAGAACAGTCCAGGGGACCCCAGACTCGCTCAGCCAAACCCAGCCAACCTGTGGAGGTGTGCGTGATTACGAACAACTGCTGTTAAAGCCACAGGATTTTAGGACGGTCTATTAAGGAGCAGTGACAAACTGGTACAGTATCTGCGATGAATTGGATATGGGAGGATGTCACCACAGGGGTTGCAGGCTCAATCTGCGTCGTGGGAAATTTCATCACCAGCCTGGGGCCGCAAGAGAAGTTAACGTTCCAGGCTCTGTGATGCCTTGATCTCCAAAGAGCCATTCATACAAAATTGTTTCCTTCTATCAACCATCAGGGGTTTCCCAGGTGGTGCTACTGATAAAGAACCTGCCTGCCAATGCAGGAGACATAGAGACATGGGTTCCATCCTGGGTTGGGAAGATCCCCTGGAGGAGGGCTGCTGCTGCTACTGCTAAGTCACTTCAGTCGTGTCCGACTCTGTGTGACCCCATAGACGGCAGCCCACCAGGCTCCCCCATCCCTGGGACTCTCCAAGCAAGAATACTGGAGTGGGTTGCCATTTCCTTCTCCAATGCATGAAAGAGAAAAGTGAAAGTGAAGTCGCTCAGTCTATCTGACTATTAGCGACCCCATGGACTGCAGCCCACCAGGCTACTCCGTCCATGGGATTTTCCAGGCAAGAGTACTGGGGTGGGGTGCCATTGCCTTCCCCGCTGGAGGAGGGCATGGCAACCCAATTCAGTACTCTTGCTGGAGAATCCTATGGACAGAGGGGCCTGGTAGGCTATACTCCACAGTGTCGCAGAGGCGGGCACGACTAAAGCGACTTAGCACACACGCGCACATCAGCTGTCAGGACCAAAATACTGCAGTATGAGTGCAGGTGGGGGAGAGCACACAAACACAGCATTAATCCAAGTACAAAATGAGGTTATAGCCATTGAAAAAAGAGGTAAAGTATTAACAGCTAACGATTACGCTCTGTTTACAAGATGTCAAATCATGGGCTAAGGATCTCAGCCCAGAATCCTGTGCCCAACATAACACTTTCCATGAGTACCCATGGCAACTTGGATTCAACATGGGGGCTTCTTTTTATTCTTCCTTCCAGCCTTCTTTCACTGCATAGATTTGGAGGAGATGGGGTTGACCCCACTCCGAACTCTAGGAATAGGCCCTGATGGATTTCAACCCTGTCTGCACATTACAATCACCTAGGGGAACGCTTCAAAAGCCCTGGCCTAGGCTTTAGCCCAAGGGACTCAAATTGGGTTTGAAAACCTGGTTTAACCCACTCAAGAAGTCATTTCTCCTTGGCCGTAATTAGTTCAATAGCCACGTCTGAAGTAATTAAGCTTCCCCAGGCCACAGCCATTAGTACAGAAATAGGCATAAAGCCCACTTTAGACCAGTGTGAGACATGAGGATAAGTTACTGGCACTTTAGGGAGAGTATTTCTATTCCCCCAAGGGAGCCACAGCTGGCCCTTTCTCATCTTCTCAGCTGGGTAGATGCAAATGTGAAGACTGGAGCTCCTGCAGCCATTCTGTCAGCATGAGGGGAGCAGCCACCAGGAGACACTGACACTGTGAAAGGCAAAACAAGAAGAAAAAAAGAAATAGGGTACTCAGTGACATCATTGGTCTCTAAACAAAACAAACCCTGAAGCTCACTTTATCTCTGGACTTTCCAGCAATTTAAGCCAATTTAAGTTGGGCTTTCTATGACCTGCAACACAAAGAATCACAGCTGATTTATCTCCCCACACATCAACTTGTGCCTTATCTCAGTGAATGCTACTTCCTTATGTCCAGTTTTGTGGAAACATGTAGGTCAGTAAACATTTTTCTTTTTTACAGCTCCCTATCTGATATGTTCTCAAGGCCTCTGGGCTTACCCACTCATTTCCTCCTGTCTCCTCTGCCCTGGTTTGGGACACACCTTCCCCCATTCCCCATGACACATCTTCCTCCAGCCCCACCTGACTAGAGCAATGGCCTCCCAGCTGATCCTCCTGCCTCCAGCCTCTGCGCTGCAAGCATCACAGGACAGCCTGGCTGCTGCTAGTCACCCAGTCACGTCTGACTCTTTGCGACCCCATGGACTGCGGCATGCCGGGCTTCTCTGTACCTCACCATCTCCCACAGCTTGCTCAAACTCATGTCCATTGAGTCAATGATGCCATCCAACCATTTCATCCTCTGTCATCCCCTTCTCCTCCTGTCTTCAAATCTCTCCAGCATCAGGGGTTTTTCCAATGAGTCAGTTCTTCACATCAGGTGGCCAAAGGATTGGGGTTTCAGCTTCAGCGTCAGACTTTCCAGTGAATATTCAGGACTAATTTCCTTTAGGATTGACTGTTGGATCTCTTTGCAGTCCAAGGGACTCTCAAGATTCTTCTCCAACACCACAGTTCAAAAGCATCAATTCTTCAATGCTCAGCCTTCTTTATGGTCCAACTATCACATCCATATATGACTACTGGAAAAACCATAGCTTTGACTCTATGGACCTTTATAGGCAAAGTAATGTCTCTCCTTTTTAATATGCTGTCTAGGTTTGTCATAGCTTTGTAAAAAACATGAATCTTCTCATTTCCCCTCTTGCCTCTCATTTCTCAATGGTGTTCCAGGCTCTGCGGAGGAAGACTCATCCTTCTGCTATAACTTACTCTCAGGCTGTCCTAATTCTCACTCCTCTCCAGTGATGCCAGCTTTCTTTCCATTTCTTTTTCCTTTTTTTTTTTTTCTTGCCTCTCCATGTGGCATGTGGGATCTTAGTTCCCCAACCAGGGATTGAACCTGTGCCCCCTGCAGTGGAATCATGGAGTCTTAACCACTGGATGCCCAGGGAAATCCCTCTTTCTATTTTTAATTTTTGAAAAGTGCCAAGAATCTTCTTGCCTTATGACACTTTCACCTGTTCTCCCCTCTGCCTGTAGTGCTTGTAAACTTAAAAAAATATTCACACCTTAAAAGTAGAGAGCTTTGTTCCAGCAGGAACTTTTAGAACTTCAAGCCCAAGAGGCAGCATCTCAAGTAACTCTGAGAGAACTGCTGCAACGAGGTTGGGGGCAGGGGAGCCAAGTTATATAGAAGTTTTGCAACAAAGGGCAGGTGGTCTGAACATCAAAAGATTCAGTTCAGTTTGGTTCGGTTCAGTTGCTCAGTCATGTACAACTCTGAGACTCCATGGACTGCAGCACTCCAGGCTTCCCTGTCTATCACCAACTCCTGGAGCTTGCTCAAACTCATGTCCATCGAGTCGGTGATGCCATCCAACCATCTCATCCTCTGTCTTCCCCTTCTTCTCCAGCTTCAATCTTTCCCAGCATCAGGGCCTTTTCCAATGAGTCCATTCTTTGCAACACATGGTCAAAGGATTGGAGTTTCAGCTTCAGCATCAGTCCTTCCAATGAATATTCAGGACTGATTTTCTTTAGGATGGACTGGTTGGATCTCCTTGCCATCCAAGGGACTCTCAAGAGTCTTTTCCAACACCACAGTTCAAAAGCATCAATTCTTCAGGGCTCAGCTTTCTTTATAGTCCAACTCTCACTTCCATACATGACTACTGGAAAAACCGTAGCTTTGACTAGATGGACCTTTGTTGGCAAAGCAATGTCTCTGCTTTTTAATATACTGTCTAGGTTGGTCATAGTTTTCCTTCCAAGGATTAATAATCAAAAGATTATTGTGAATTAAAGGAAACTAGATATCTCAAGTTAAGGAACTTAGTGTTTTTCTATGTATGGAAAGATGCAGGAGTCTGGGCTCTCTGAAATCATTCTTTTGATATGCACCTCAGCTGTCTGAGGCCAGTATCCTGTGTTTTCACATCCCGAATTTCCTCAGGACTCACCATAGGGAGTGGCTGCAGTTTGGTGGTTGCTGGATGGCAGGTGTTCTTTCCTTCTGGAGTTCCCTCAGGGCTCACCAGCTCACCATCCTGGTGGCTGCAATTGCTGATGACTGTGACATCTTTGTTTACTGAAGGTGAAAAGTGTTAGTTGCTCAATTGTGTCCAACTCTTTGTGACCCCATGGACTGTAACCCACCATGCTCCTCTGTCCATGTGATTTTTCAAACAAGAATACTGGAGTGGGTAGCCAGTCCCTTCCCTAGGGGATTTTCCTGACCCAGGGATCAAACCAGGGTCTCCTGCATTTCAGGTAGATTCTTAATCATCTGAGTCACCAGGGAAGCCTTTAATGTGGCAGGAAACATTCCATTTCTCAGCTCCTCCTTGTCACTCCCCTTTCTGCCTAGCTGTGTGCGTGGTAAATTGCTTCAGTCGTGTATGACTCTTTGTGACCTTATGGACTGTAGCCCTCCAGGGTCCTCTGTCTCTTCACTTTCTCCTGAGCTACTCCTATCCATATTTCAGGTCTCAGTGTAGATGTCCCTTCCTCAAGAAGCCTTCTCTGATGCTCTATACCTGCATTTGGTGCCCTTTCCACCTCTAAAACATACCATGAGTTTTCTTCTTTTCCCCATTGTCATTCTTACCTTCTCGGTCCAAGCCATTCTCACCTCTTCCCTGAACAAAAACTTCTCCCCAAGGACCTTCGCAGGAGGATTTTTAGCAGCTCCAGCGTCGCCCTCTACCAACTAGGCTTCACAAACAGCCAGTGGGATCTTAGGACGAGAACTGAATCACACCCATCCCTTGCTTTATTTGATGCCTACTATTTGGTAGGCCTTGTGCTATGATGAACAAAGCTCATCTGCTCCCTGCCTGCTCAGAATTTTCATTCCAGTTGGGGCAGCAACTTTTAAAAGTTAATGAGCAAATAAAAAATGTTGTTGCAAGTGCCAAGAAGTTCAATAAAGAAAAAACAAAAGACTGGGTTTGAAAATAACTGGGCAATCGGGCAGGTGTTCTTTAGAGAGGGTGGTCAGGAAAGGCCTGGGGTATTCCATGACATGGAGAACTTTTAATTCGGAGAGAAATGAAGGGAACAGCATTCCAGGGGGAGTGAACAGCATCTGCAAAATAACTGAGCTCGGGAAGAATCTGGCATGTTTGAGGAAGCACACATGACGGCAGTGGGGTGAGCGGAGGATGGAGAGAGAGGCATGAAATGAGGCTAGTGAGAACACCACATCAGGGCATTTCTGAATCTGGCAAGGAGCTGAGATTTTTTTTTAATTAAGTGCTTATTTTTGGCCATGCTGGGTCTCTGTTGCTGCCTGCGGGCTTTCTCTAGCTGTGGTGAGTGGGTATACTCTCTAGTTGTGCTGCCTGGACTTCTTGCTGTGGGGGGTTGCTGTGGCTTGTGGGCTCTGGAGCACGCGGGCTTCAGTAGTTGTGGTCCACAGGCTTAGTTCCCCCTCAGCGTGTGGATCTTCCTGGACCAGGGCCGCACTCATGTCTCCTGCGTTGGCGGGCAGATTCTTAACCACTGGACCACCGGGGAAGCCCTAGATTTTATATTAAAGGCAATGGGAGCCATCAGAGTTTTTGAGCAAGGGATGGGTGTGATTCAGTTCTTGTCCTAAGATCCCACTGGCTGTTTGTGATGCATAGTTGGTAGAGGGCAAGGCTGGAGCTGCTAAAAATCCTCCTGCGGAGGTCCTTGCGGAGAAGTTTTTGTCCAGGGAAGAGGTGAGAATGGCTTGGACCGAGAAGGTAAAAATGACAATGGGGAAAAGAAGAAAACTCATGGTATGTCTTAGAGGTGGAAAGGGTCAGGCCTTGCAGAAACATTGACGATGGGGGTGGGCGCAGGGGAGTAATCTGGCTTTGGGGTCTTCTGCCAGCTGAGTGTTTTCATCTGTCAAAATGGGCATGCAACATGAGAAGAGCCCCCATAGTGAGATAACTAATGTAAATCGTGGAGGCCTGTGCTCACCACGTGCTGATTTCCATGCATATTCTGGTTATCAAGCTGGGTTGGGTCCCCAGAGATCCAACCCTGAGTCTTATTTAGCTCTTGACCTCAGAGAATGACTGAATGAAAAATTCACAAAACTAAATTGTGTTTAAAAATTGTTCCCTGAAGCATCAGCCCTGATTTTCACTGATCCTCTGTTCTCAACCCAGCCCAGAGCTTCCGTGAGGTCTCCAGGTGGCATCCAGGCTGCTGCAGTTCAGCACATGGTCAGCAGATGGCGCTAGAGGCTAAGGGACGGGTCCCCCTCCCTCGGACCCTCCCTGCAGCCCTCCCTTGGCTATTCCTTCTCCTTCCCCATTTTCAGAGCCAACTCTAGCTGCCTGGGCTGCCCTCGCATCAGACTTGAGGGGCTTGGGGCTAGACCCTCTGCATGCTCCTGGGAATGCAGGCCTATTTCGGAGAAGTAGAAAGAAAGCCTGAGACCCAGCTGGGAGCCCTGAATGGGCCCTACCCTCCCTGGAAGACCTCCCAGGAAATCATTTTATAAATAGGGCAGTGTGGGTCCCGAATGAGAGCGAGGTTTTCCTCAGAAGAGCCACTTCATCTGTGAACAAGGGAGCTATGAGACCTCTTAGAGCAGCCCCATGACCTCTGCGTCCATCCTGTGTAAAATATGAAATAAGAGTTTTAATTACCAAGTTTGGAAGCCAGCCGATGCGTTTAATATTTAATGTCTCCAATGCTTCTGCCCCAGGCACGTCGGCATGAACAGAATCGGGGTTTCCCTTGGGTTGGCTCTGAATATGCTTGGAGACTGGCCAGGCTGCTGCCTACCCCAACACTTGGAAGCCTCCTGTCGCCCAGCCAGGACCCAGGCCTGCCCTGGGCCTCCCGCTCCCTGAGGAACTCCTGCCAAGATGGCCCAGCAGGCCTGTCCCCACTGAATCCAGGACCTGGAGTCCCGTGGAGGCATCTAATGCCAGCCTCAGCCCAAGGTCCTGGCAGAGGACGGGAATCAGTGAAGTTTCCCTCGAAGAGGGAAACAAACAGAGACAGACAGACCTGAGTTTGAATTCTGCTCTCCAAAAAAGTAGCTCAGCCTCTCTGGGTATATAAAATTACAAATTTTATAATTTGTAAAGTGGAGAACGTATTTCGTGTATTGTGGGTTGTTCTGGATAACAGATGGCCATCTGAGGCTTAGCGCGTGCCTGGAAGCCAGCCCAGCACTTCGCACGTCCTGTACCTTTGTCATCTGCGGTAGTCCTGTGACGTAAGTTGGGGCTGGAACCCAGGACATTCTGACTCCAGAGGAATGGATGAGGTCTCCTAGATGCCACGTATTCGGTTACCTCCGAAATCCTCTAAGCAAACACACTGCAGAGACTTGGAGGAGTTTGAGCTTGAAGGGAACATGGCCACTTCGTCCCAGACCCTAGCTTATCCTAGGTTGCATGGCCCTTTATACCTCAGGGACCACCAAGAGCATTGCTAATGCTGGCTCAGAACAGCAGCCCAAACAAAACCACCCACGCCACTGTTGTTTGCCCCGAATGTCTACTTCTGAGAAAGAGGGGGTGGGCAGGCAAGCTGCATGGGACGGCTGACTTGACACTCTGGGAACGGATGGAGTTCTCAGGGCCATCTTGGGGCTGGCCACACACCTTGGTACATCTTTAGGCTCATGTGTCTGCTTGTTCGACTGGTTCCTTGTGCGTGGATGAGATGGGGTTTGAGGACAAGAGATGGGGTTTGAGGACATCCAGCAGCTGGAGCCACTTATCTTCAAAGGTAACAGAATACGTGGCATCTAGGAGACCTCATTCATTCCTTCTCCAGCACATGAAGGAGGGACAGGCAGATTGGACAAAGAGAGTTGGGTGACAATGAGCTCCAATTTATTTTATTTTTTTGGCCAATCTTCATGGCGTGCAGGATTCTAGTTCCACAATCAGGGATTGAACGTGAGCACCCTGCAGTGGAAGCACGGAGTCCCAACCTCTGGACAGCCAGGGAAGTCCTGAGCTCCACTTTATAACCATCCGATGGGCAGGTGTTGGTGGAGATGTGGAGACCTAGGAATCCTTGTCCTAGTGGAAGAGTGAGCTATGGGGCCGGTGTGGAGGGCATATATCCCAGCAATTCCACTTCTGATCACGTCCTCCAGAGCACCTCTCACACAGGCAGACAAAGAGACTTCCCCAGTGATATTCCGCTAAGTATTTGCTGGTAATAGCCAAGGGCTGGAAACACCCAAGATGTCTACTCAAAAAGAAGTAGATAAATCACAGGCGGCATATGCAAATGACGAACACCAGGCAGGGTTCAATGGAATGAGTTAGAATGACGTGTATTAACATGGGCAGGTCGTAAAAAGGTAATGCCAAACAAGGTGTCTGGCAGGTACGGCTTATATATGCTGCAATATATATTCTCAAGGCTAACACGCTCACAGACGACAACATAAGAATATTTGCCCGTGGGGAGAGGAGTGAGGGAAGGCAGGGAGTTCAAGAAAGAGGATGGAAGAGACAAAAGCAAAGCAAACAAAGAAACAAGAGGACCTGTGCGTGACTGATAATCACTGAGTTGAATTGACAGTTGCGAGCAATTGAATGCTGTGCCTCTGTGGTCCAAAGCAAAGAAAGCAAAGAACCAAAGAAAAAGGAATCAAGGACTTCTATGTTTTTGTTTTTGTTTTTGTTTTTTTTAAATAAAACCTACAGATTGTTAGTTGTTTAGGGATTTTCCAAATGAGGCCAACAAGCATGTCATATGTGCATGCTCAATCTCTCAGTTGTGTCCAACTTTTTGCAACCCTATGGACTGTAGCCCAGGATCCTCTGTCCATGGGATTCCCAGGCAAGAATACCGGAGTGGGTTGCCATTCCCTTCTCCAGGGGATCTTCCAGACCCAGGGATCTTCTTCATTGGCAGGCAGGTTCTTCACCATTGAGCTACCTGGGAAGCTTCCACAAGCTTTTCATCCAACCTTATAACAGCACTGGTCACTGGGCTCTCACTGGGTACCAGGCCGGTTCTCCGTGTGTTATGTGGTTATCTCGCTCTATCTTCAGGGTCTCCCATTGAGATATTGCCAATGAGCATTTTGCAACGGGCTCCCAGAGGTGTAGGGAGCTGCCCCAAACAATCTGCTTCCTCTGTAAACCCCGCCTCTGCCATCCCACCTCCCAACCCGAAGAACTGCAATCCGGACCCTTTACGATAGGGGTTTGAATACTTCAGGGTGACCTGAAGGTGGCGCTGTTGCAGTTGAAGCAAGATAAGTGAAACTGAGATGGGGATGGGAGAATGTGCCAGGGATGATACAGGGCCCTCCTGGGTTTGCAGGAGGTCCTGTTCACCAGCCCTGGAGACAGTACAGAGCAGGGAAGAAGGCAGGGGCACTGATGGCAGAGGAGGGGCAGAGTGTCATCTTGGATTGGAAACCTACCTTCCCTCCTTCATCCCTTTCCATTTGGAGGAGCCAGACTGCACAGCCTCCAAGAGACTGTTTTGCAAAGATCCAGGCTCTGTGGAGAGGATTCAGGGTCAAGGATTCCAGGACTGTGCAGATAATCCTCGTTTAGGCTGTTGAAGGAAGAGTCCTCCTGCTCACCCACCCATGGGACACCTGCCTCCACTGGGGGAGGGTGTCTGCAAGGATGCTCAGTTCAGTTTGGCTCAGTCACTCAGTCGTGTCCGACTCTTTGTGACACCATGAATTGCAGCACGCCAGGCCTCCCTGTCCATCACCAAGAGATCAACCCTGGGATTTCTTTGGAAGAAATGATGCTAAAGCTGAAACTCCAGTACTTTGGCCACCTCATGCAAAGAGTTGATTCATTGGAAAAGACTCTGATGCTGGGAGGGATTGGGGGCAGGAGGAGAAGGGGACGACCGAGGATGAGATGGCTGGATGGCATTACGGACTCGATGAACGTAAGTCTGAGTGAACTCCAGGAGATGGTGATGGACAGGGAGGCCTGGCGTGCTGTGATTCATGGGGTCGCAAAGAGTCGGACACGACTGAGCAACTGAACTGATCTGAACACTTAATTCATGAGCCAGCTCCAGTATGGTAGACATTCATCACTGCCAAACAAGGAAAGCAGTCCAAGTCCTCTCTGGGTGGACTGGTTGATTCATACCCATATACTTAGCTTTCGTTCTGTCCTTCCCTATGGCTATTCTATTGCTTGTCACTGGGCCCATTTCATAAATTACTAACAGAAACACAGAAGGCCATCCAAGTGTACCCATCTTAATATTTCATCCCCTCAGTGAGAAAATCCTAACTATTCCTCAAACAACCCTCTCCTCACAGTTCCTGTTTTCCATCTGCCTGTGATTTATGTACACATTAACTCTGAGACACATATTATGACCTTCACATCAGTTCAGTTCAGTTGCTCAGTCGTGTCTGACTCTTTGAGACCCCATGAATTGCAGCACGCCAGGCCTCCCTGTCCATCACCAACTCCCGGAGTTCACTCAGACTCATGTCCATCGAGTCAGGGATGCCATCCAGCCATCTCATCTTCTGTCGTCCCCTTCTCCTCCTGCCCCCAATCCCTCCCAGCATCAGAGTCTTTTCCAATGAATCAACTCTTCGCATGAGGTGGCCAGAGTACTGGAGTTTCAGCTTTAGCATCATTCCTTCCAAAGAAATCCCAGGGTTGATCTCCTTCAGAATGGACTGGTTGGATCTCCTTGCAGTCCAAGGGACTCTCAGGAGTCTTCTCCAACACCACAGTTCAAAAGCATCGATTCTTCGGTGCTCAGCTTTCTTCACAGTCCAACTCTCACATCCATACATGACCACAGTAGTGCCCAACTCTTTGAGACCCCACAGACTAGCCTGCTAGGCTCCTCTGTCCATGAAATTTTCTTGGCAAGAATACTAGCATAGGTTATCTACTCCAGGAGATCTTCCTGACCCGAGAATCGAACACATGTCCCCCACCTTTTCTTCACTGGCACGTGGATTCTTTACCATTGGGCCACCTAGGAAATCCCCACAGGTAAAGGAAGATGACTATTGCCCAAATTAGGCAAGAAGAAACAGAGAAAATAAAACTCCATCTTTCCTTATCTCCTGTCTGCTCATCTCCAGCACTGCTGAAGGCAAAGAATGAATCTGGAGAGGTAAGTGAAGAGTTATCAGCATCTCATGTTGGAAGGCTCTTACTGGAGAATCAATATACTCTGGGCCAGAAAAGTAAGGCTTATCAAATGTTCGCATCTCAAGAGCTGGGGGAAAGGCAAGAGGAAATCTACCCCATATTACTGAAATGGAAAAGAGCCAGAGGAATGAGCTTCAACTACAAAGGGAGACAGAGCTGGGAAAAGTATAACTAGCTGATATGTCCAAGAAGAGCAGATGGGTCAAAACTCAGAGATAAGTCAAGGATCTAGGGTCAAGCTGGAGTAGGGAAAAGTCAAAAGCAAAATGACTTTGGCAATTTGCACCTAAAGGACTGAAGCAAATGGCTCACCTGCTATCAAAAGATACCAGAAGGAAAAAGCAGAGATTAGTATGAAACCACGAGCAGAGCAGAATACTCAGCACAGAAAAGAGAAGAGCCAGACAAAGAGCCAAGATCAAGACGTCACTCACTGTACAACCTGTTTCCTTCAGCGACCGATCAGGTAACACAAAGATAAGGGAGGCAAGGCCATGGGATGGGTGGTCATAGACTACTGATATGTTACGAGCTGACTTTGTCTCTTTAGGATGGATTTACCAGAATATGAGAAGCTAGTCCACTAAAGATGTCATGTGCTTAGTCGCTCAGTCGTGTCTGACTCTTTGTGACCCCATGGACTGCAGCCCACCAGGCTCCTTGGTCCGTGGGATTTTCCCAGGCAAGAATACTGGAGTGGGTTGCCATTTCCTTCTCCAAAAGATGTCATATAACCTGGCAGATTCTTCTAATCCATCTAGAAACCCATTCATCCATTCTGATAATTCACCAGATAAAAAAGCATTCTTTAATACAATTGAAAGACAGATACACTTTGCATTTATAAAAATATAATCAGTGAGCATCTCTGAAAAGAGTATAAGCATTGTACAGAGAAGATAAATTACTAGAACAATTCCCTTGGTGGCTAATACCTATGTATCGAGATGAATCATTCTTCCATAATTTTCAGTGTTGATTGTCAAAGAAAACTCAAGTTCCATATTGTAAAGTTCTGGTTGTTTAAAACCGATGCAGAGCAAAAGGAGACTGGAGAATATAAATGAAGAGTGAAAACCAGGGATAGAGGCCAGGGTAGAACATGAAAGAACAATCATTCCTACCTGCCAAATTGGGAGTGAAAAAATCAGCAGCTTTTGGTTTAGTTGCTGAGTCACTTGAAGAATCTGGTGGGAGGCAGTGGTGCAGGTAGTAAAACAAAAGGGGTATAGAGCCACCCAGCAGTGACGGTTCAACTGGAAGTCCAATGGACAGTAAATTGATCCCAAGAGGGGTTTTATCTGTTGAGCCCATCCTCTCTCAACTTGTTCACAGCTTGTGAACTTGTTCCCAGCTTAAGCCTACTATTCTTGTGGCCAGTCACCTGAGCTTGCAATTTTCATCTAGGAGGGAGACTATAGCTGATTTTTACAATCCAAGGTACTAAAAGTTGACATAGGGTGGTGGTTATGGGAATGTTGAAAAATAAATGAGTATGAAAAATACAGCAAAGTATCATAAGATACAGTGATATACCAGAACATAGACAGAAACAACTTTTAGCAATAAATCAATAAATAATTACATCTGTTCAAGGCATTCCAAACAAACAGGGAGAAAACCAAGTGTCATCGCTTAACCAAATTTAATAAACTCTGTTTCTCTATGTAGTTCCTTCTTTGTCTTATTTCATGTAACTGTTTATGCTAAGGTGATATGAAAGTACTGTCTGTTAACAAAAGCTTGCCTTTCTTAACATATTCCCACATTCAAGCATAAGGATGAAGTAAGGTTACAAGAAAAGGAAAGGACATTTTTGAAAAACAGTGCTAAGTGAAACCCAGAGTACTAGTGAATTTTGTAATACATTTGCAAAGTTGATATATTCTTTTGTGTTACATATAAGATAATCAGTTGAATAATATCATTAAAAGACATGAAAAGTAACTAAATTCATAATATGAGAAAGTCATGCTTTGGTGTTTGTTTTTATTCCTTTGAATTGGGTACTTAAATTCAAAGAGAAAGATTGAAATTTTTACAGAAGCCATGTGTCAAAGCAAAACAAAACACTATACTAACAAAAATATGATATTGCTCTTTAGGGAAAAAAGTAGTTAAACACTTCTTCCATATTTCTTTACCCAACTTGTCGCTCAAAACACAAATGATAAGTGCTCTGAGAATAAACAAATGTGAAAGTATAGAAGAAAAATCCCAAATATTTTCCAGTTCTTCCTCTGGGAATGCTTAGGAGCCATTGTGGTAAAGAGAGGCTGGCCTCATCCCAGAACACTACTGGGAAGAGCAATGCAAAATCAGAGCTAAAATGGGGCACAGGGTGACCCCAGAGAGGTCAAGAGATTTTGTTGATCTAGGTATCTATGTAGCAGAAATGATATAAACTGACAATGAATCTCTTTGTCCTCGAAATTAAACTGGAAATCTCAAGACTATGTTTTCAGTGTTTCTTGGCTTTCATTCTGTTAGAAATCCTGCCACATTTCAGTATTTTCATTCTTGTCGGGGATGAAACCAGAAAGCAGAGAGGCACTTGAGAATTCTGTTTTTAAATAAAAGTAAACATTTCCAAGTGACTTTAGGTCTCTGTTTAGTATTTCTGCGACCCAATTACTGAGCTTAAATATTCCACAGATGTCATATTTCTTTGGTGGCACAAGTTTATTGAACCAAGATCAGGTTAATATCAATAAGAACGTTAAAATGTGTCTGTAAGGTGTCTAATAAGCATTTCATATCATACTTTTCAATGCTTGATCAAGAACTGTGCAAAAAGTGGTCTTTGCTTTTTTATTTTCCATGGTGACTGCTAAGAACTTGCATAAAAAAATGTATATGTTTGGGCACATAGGGTGATGGTTATTCTGTTTTATTTCTTGTCATTTGAGTGAAGGCTATATGGATGGCAATCCCAGACTTTTCTGAACTATCATTCAGCAAGTGAATTATTCAATAGGAAGTTAGGCATTTTCTAAAATACATTGATCCTTTCACAACAAAAATACCCAACTAATTCTAAGAAAACAAGTTTAAAATAGAACCGAATAGTTTTTGGATTTATTTTCCTACTGATACCTTACTAGAGTATATTTTTGAGGTGGGATCTGACTCATAACATCACCACTTTAAAAAGATTTGTCACTCTGTCACCTGATCCATGCTGCAGGGGAAGTACTACCCGGCAGTTCCAACTGACACCCAAATGAAGGGCTCAGTCTATTACAGAGCAGACAGAGGACAACAGAATTCAACAAATCATCTACATGAATTTAGGCATATTTTGAAAATTTTCCTGTGCTTGCTTTCTTTCCCTTCTGTGCTTCTTCAAGGGTTAATGCTTGCAGGGTAATTTACTTACCAGAGTGAAATTTGCCATTTAGAACTCTGGCCATTATTGTATCTTTGTTTCGTGGTATGATAAGCAGGAATTAATACCTCCATTGTTATAATGTGCTCTTTGGTAGCCAGAGAAGAAAAATGTGACTGTAATGGGTCATTATTATAATACTTTTCTTCCTTCCTGAGCCTCTTTTATTGAGATGGCAGAAACTCTCCAATATTTAAACCAATCAACTGGAGCCAGGAAAAGGCACAAAATGTAATTTGTCTACGCCTTTTGCAATGCTGTTACAGCAAACTGACTAGAACAACAGCATAGGTTCCCATGGTATAGAAATGGGTATGTTATCATCAAGATCACCTAACAATTAACACAAGCAAAAAACAGTCTTTGGATTTTGTTTGTTGCCTGCCCATAACTCTACCCACTGATATCAACAAAGATATCTCTATATAATATTTTATCAACTTCGTGCTGAAAGGACAGATTAGGCAGAAACAGAAAGAAATACACAAACTATACCTAGGAAGATAACAGCTATTGACTCTGACACCTATCTGAGCTTTCCATATTCTGGCCCACAGAATTCTCAAATGTACTACACATGTTCCATATCTATGCTAGGCAAAGTAGTAACTCCTCCTTAACAGCAATTGTGAACTCCCTCCAAGTCCACATAAACAGCTATAAATGTGCTCTGCTTAATCATGTCTAAGAAATTGGGAGAAGTAATAAAGAGTTACTCCAACTAAAATCTAGAAAAGAATTGTGTTTATGGCTAAACATAACAGAGAAATTATCTTTAAAAAGGAATCACCTTTAACTAAAGTCAGCAAAATCAGAGAGGCAGGAAAAGAGAATTTCAGTTAAAATTTTGCCTTTGAAAACACTGCTATAAAAAGAAGCACAGCACTCTCTCCAAAATGTCACCTAATACCATATTGGTCAAAATACTGAGCACACTTCCTTGAAAACTCAACAAGGGCATACTAATTGAAAGTAATTCAATGACAAGCCATGTGTAATAGTTTCAGAACATAAAAAGAATAAACATGAGCTGTAACTAAACATTGTAGACTTTAGCAGAAATGTTGAGTTTCATTGTAGTAGAGGATTTCCGGATGTTAATTCAACTCTACGTATCTGCTGAAATGATTGGAGAGGATGGTAGTGGTAGTTGTAGTGGCAGAATGCTGAATTCCATAGCACTGACTGTACAACGTCAATTTCATTCCTGCAAAACCAAACTGCTTTTATCTGCCTAATTTCTTTCCTATTACTTTTGACTCTTGATGACAAATATGCAAGGAATGGTGCCAAAATCCAATTGGCGATTCATTATCTGAACTTGTTCCATGATGCCTAAGTTTTAAAGTATTTGATTTTGTTATAGTAAAAAAAAACAAAAATTGTGACTAAAACTCATGGGAATGCTAGGATAACATGAAGATTGGTAAACTGAAGACTAAAAATATCACTAACAGGGTCTCATGTTCTGCTTATGCTACTAACTCAATGAATGTTAGAAAAGTTATTCATCTTTCTTAAAACTGTTTTCAGTGATTAAATGTAAGTAGTGATGTTTACCTGCAAATCTGCTGATGAACAGCTAGTAAATGAGAATTAAAGATAACTTCACATCTCAAGTGCTATTATACAGCTACTGCATATAACCAACAAAAGGAGTAAGAAGTGTAATTCAATACATCAGTCTAAAAACAGTGCATATCCACTGCCAAGCTGTGGTATATATTTTAAATTTTTCACTTAATCAATGATCTATATACACATATAACTAAACACATGGCTACACACACACACACACACAAAATCACACAATTACACCCTCCAATAACCAGCCTGATCTTGTTTCTCTCTCTGTTCGGGTCCAAGACCTGATTTGATAGCATAGCAGGGAGAAGAAAATCACATGTTATCTATGGAGCATTTTAAAACTCTGACTTTATTTTTTTAGTTTTTTATTACAGAAAGTTTTAAAAGTTAACAAAAGTAGACAGAATTAATAATGAACTCTAATATACTCAGGAGTCGGCTTCAACAAGTATCAATCACTGATTAAATCTTAGCTCACCCATACACCCATCTACTTCTCCCTTCCACATTATTTCAAAGCAAATCTCAAATATCATATTATTTCATTCACAAATATTTCAGCATATATCTCTAATAATCACACTTTAAAAACAGCCATGATATCATTATGCCAACTAAAACAATTAATGACAACTCCATAATATCAAATGTTCAAATGATGTCTGTCTGTATTTTTTAACAGTTTATCTGAGTCATTTTTGCCAAAGTGCTAGGACATTTTAGCCTTCTTCCTTCCTTAAATTCCTTTCCTAGCATTCATATGAAAACCAACATCAATAGAATATGACTTATATCACAAAAGAAAGCTCAATGTGACTATATGGTATCCTTCCATTTTAAATGATGTAGCTCTTCATTTAGTAGGACTTTCTTGTAGCTCAGATGGTAAAGAATCTGCCTGCCACACAGGAGACCCTGGTTCAATCCCTGGGTCAGGAAGATCCTCTGGAGAAGGGAATGGCAACCCACTCCAGTATTCTTGCCTGGAGAATCCCATGGACAGAGGGCCCTGGCAGGCTACAGTCCATGAGGTCGCAAACAGTCGGACATGACTAGCGACTAACACTACTACTACTAGTTCACTTAAGGCCTGCGTACTGTGTGTACTACTAGTTTCTTCTGGGAAAAAAAAATAACATGATATACATCTTTTTCTATGACCTGGCAAAAAAGAAAAATTCCACAAGCTTTGTGGGAAAGAGAATCTGCAAGCCAAAACTCATGGATGTTTGAGAATGTGACATCCACTGAGGCTATCTGTCACCAAAAGAGAGTGAGGGACCAAGAAAGGAAGAAGTGCTGATCGATGGCACACTCTCTTCCTAGACCTTGCACTCCACTGCCACCTTTCTTCTTCAGATTTCATCCAATAGCATACTAACAGCCTTCCTCCAACAGTATACTATAGTTTCAAGGTGAATTTCAACCAACATGTTAGAACTTGAAATTGACTTTAAGCACATCAGTTTGGACTTCCCTGGTGGCTCAGATGGTAAAGCATTTGCCTACAATGCAGGAGACCCAGGTTTGATCCCTGGGTTGGGAAGATCCTCTGAAGAAGGAAATGGCAACTCACTCCAGTACTCTTGCCTGGAAAATCCCATGGACGGAGAAGCGTGGTAGGCTACAGTCCATGGGGTCGCAAAGAGTTGGACACAACTGAGTGACTTCACTTCACTCACTTTGGAAGTACCGAGTAGATGGTCAATAGGCTAACTGAACTCCAAGAAATAAGATTTAAAAGCCCAACTCTAAGATTCTTTTGGGGACTTGGTGTTCTTCAGTCCTAAGTAGGGATATATAAACTGGTTTGGTGGTTTAGTCATTAACTCATGACCGATGCTTGTGACACCATGAGCTGTAGTCTGCCCAGCTCCCCTGTCCATGGAATTTCTCAGGCAAGAACCATTCCTTCTCCAGGGGATGTTCCCGATCCAGGGATCAAACAACACATCTCTTACATCTCCTGCACTGGTAGGTGGATTCTTTACCACTAGTGCCATTCCTGTGTAAATTTCCACCCCAGCAGTAAAAAGAAAATAGCCTACATTTTATGTTGTTCCACTATCTCATTATGACTTTTTATTAATTTAAAACACTTTATCACATATAATCTTTGGGCTTCCCTGACACTGATGAATTCTGCCTTTAAGTATGCCTGCATTCACCAAATAGCTCCTACTGGAGTAAATCACCACATACAACTATATAGGGGAAACAGTCCCAACATAGCACACACACAGCTCTTCCAGGCCTCTGTAACCTTGAAAGTTTCTTGGTGTGGCCCCTCAGCACTAGCTTTCTTATTGGTAAAAAGGGGAAGAAAGATATATTACTCTTTGATTCTATGATAAATGTCCACTGAAACCTGAGATTCAAAATGGCATATGTCTTGATGTTGCATGTGAGCAAAAGCCAAGCTCTTGCCTTAAATTGTATCTGCAGAAAAGTTCATCCAAGTATCCAACCAGAGGTTTACCTTAAGTTCTGAAAAGTTGCAAACACGTCAGAAGCCAAACCACAATAACAACAACAAATAAAGTTCTCCTAAAAACCAGTATGCTCATGCTTCCTTTTTAGTCAAAAGTAATTAGGCAGGATTACTTTGTCCTTTCCCTTCTCTTTGACTTTATTTATAGCTACCTCTTTTGTATTTTCTAGTTCTGAATAGATAATACACAAACATTGCACAAAGTCCAAAAGTGTGTTGAGTGAAATATGTTTCCCTCTTTCTCCCCGCTTTACCCTAGACACTCAGTTTGTCTGCCTAAGGCAGCCACCGTAATTCCTTGCCAGAATTACTTTTGCTATTAGATATCATCAGAAATATCTTTTTCATTAATGCAGAAAGAATTCCTAGTTGCATTAACAGTGCCTCCATTTAAGCAGGTGATTATAGTAAACATATAAGGCATGTGGGCCTATTTGTTTGCTCTCACTCCTACTTAACTACTTCCTCTCGCTTGAGTGCTTTGAGGTAAATCTAAGGTCAGAGTCTCGCTGAGTGAATGCACAACAATGACACAGCAATACCTTTAAGCCATCTGGTAAGTAAGGCAGCCAGGAAGGAAGAGTTAAAAATGGATATTTCAAAATCATTCTTTATTCTAGCCACAGTTCTTTAGAATGAGAGGCACCTGCTTGAAATACACAAAGTTTAACAAGAGCCATCAACTCAAAAAGGTTTATCTCCTCAAAGAACATAGGGGACCCAGGTTTAAGTCTGCAGAAATCACTTGAAACCTCCAGTGAGAAAAAATCAGTTTTAAGAGAAGCTCAGTTGGTTTTTACTAGACTCTGTGGACTACAATCTAATGTTAAAACAGCAGTAAAATGGAGTATTTCCCATCTTGAAAAGTGAAAGTGTTCGTCATTCAGTGGTGTCTGACTCTTTGCAACCCCATGTAATGTAGTCTGCCAGGCTCCTCTGTCCATGGAATTCTCAAGGAGAGAATACTGGAGTTGGTTGCCATTTCCTCCTCCAGAGGACCTTCCCAACCCAGGGACCGAACCCAGGTCTCACTGTATTACAGGCAGATTCTTTACCATCTGAGCCACCAGGGAAGCCCATTCCTCATCTGGTGGAGACCAATTAAGAATCAAAGCTCATCAAGGACTAATCAACACCAGAGGCAGTCAGGAATTCCAGCAGAAAGGACACTCAGTTCAGTCACTCAGTCGTGTCCGACTCTTTGTGACACCATGGACTGCAGCACACCAGGCTTCCCTGTCCATCGCCAACTCCAGGAGCTTGCTCAAACTCATGTCCATTGAGTCGGTGATGCCATCCAACCATCTCATCCTCTATTGTCCCCTTCTCCTCCTGCCTTCAATCTTTCCCAGCATCAGGGTCTTTTCCAATGAGTCAGTACTTCGCAACAAGGTGGCCAAAGTATTGGAGCTTCTGCTTCAGCATCAGTCCTTCCAATGAATATTCTGGACTGATTTCCTTTAGGATGGACTAGTTGGATCTCCTTGCTGTCCAAGGAACTCTCAAGAGTCTTCTTCAACACCACAGATCAAAAGCATCAGTTCTTCGGTGCTCAGCTTTCTTTATGGTCCAACTCTCACATCCATATATGACTACTGGGAAAACCATAACTTTGACTAGATGGACCTTTGTTGGTAAAGTAATGTCTCTGCTTTTTAATATGCTGTCTAGGTTTGTCACAGCTTTTCTTCCAAGGAACAAGTGTCTTTTAATTTCATGGCTGCAGTCACCCACTGGCTAATAAAATTTAGGGAGCGTCTACTATATCCCTTTACACTTACTCACTGATGGTGTAAATGACAACCCCTCAGGGAAATAATTTTCTACCTAAGAAGAAACATAAAAACTAAAGTTTAAAAATGAAGCCAAAGATGATACAATGTAATACAATGAAGCAAGTCTTCAAAAGCTTTCATTATTAATATTTTGGCATTGTTTTTTCTGATGAGCTGAAACACATTATGAGTAAAGCAAATTTAGGTGATGTAAGAGGATGTAACTGATCACATACAAATTTCAAGTCATGTCTGTTTCCATTATATTCACAGTGCCAGTTTTAGAGATTATTTTTTAGTCTTTATTAAGGCAATCTAAAGACATTCGGCTTTCTATTGCAGTAGTTTACAACAAACTCTCTTTTAACAGCTATTAGTATTGGACATTAAAGAGGAGATAATAAGGAAACATGAGATTCACTGATGAGATCCAAGGAATGTTTGCATAATTTAAGTTTTATTGACTCCAAGTGTTGAAATGAATGTTTGATATGCTCCAAACACTCACTAACAACTTCACCAGAACACTGCCAATTACCACCATCAAGTAGACTATTCTTATATGAGTAACGTCAAGTAGCTCATATAATCTTCCCCTTTTCTTTTCCTTGATTGTGTTTTTTCCAGGGTTGTATTCTTGCATAAGAAATCAAGTGGAAAAACTCTTTCTAGCTCCTCTCAGGAGAACTATATGTCCCTTTAACTTGGAGTACTACAGACCTGCAGTGAAATCCTGGTGTGATCCTGACCCTTTAGAAATTTAGAAGCTTTAAGATGTACCAGCCTGAGCTGCTGCAGAACCCAGAGAAATGTAGCTGAATTGAGGACTGTCTACAGATTTAATCATTTTTCTAGATCTCTTGAAAAAGGAGCTACTATTTATAGAAAATCACTTGGAATTTTGCAATGTATTGATATGTATTTTTTGTTAAATAATTTATACAAATCAACATAGGTGACCTCTAGTTTCAGCAGTGTACACAATCAATCCAAACTTCAATTCTATCACTCAAAATCATCACAGACCAGTGACTTGAAATATTCTTCCATGAGCAAGAGTAAGAAATCTATTTTACATAATTTTTGAATAGTTTTACATAATTTCTCAGACCACATAGACATACATATTCACATTTATACATACATATCTGAAATAAAACATCACATAATAGAACTTTTATCCACAATATGAAACATATTCTGGTATTTTCTATTATAAACTATATAGTCAATTCTATAAAGTGTTCTCTAATGTCACTGGGAACACAATTAACAAACACTAAACCACTGCTTCCAGGGAAAAGAAAACTTTCTCTTGATCACTATATTTTCAACAACCAATCAAAACACAACCTTATTTTATGTATATTTGTGTTCAAAATCATTCAATTTAACAGGTATTGTTGATTCATT
Source organism: Oreotragus oreotragus (assembly GCA_006410675.1). Classification (NCBI taxonomy): domain Eukaryota; kingdom Metazoa; phylum Chordata; class Mammalia; order Artiodactyla; family Bovidae; genus Oreotragus; species Oreotragus oreotragus. Next base: position 525,967 of record SJYX01024075.1, on the reverse strand, counting down.
ACCACTGAACTCAGGCAGACAGCACTGACTCATGCCTGGACAGATCTTATTTCTACACAGGAGATCTATTTTCTCCACATGGCACACCACAGCCTCGTTGCCTCCAGAACTGTATGCTTGGGGGCCATCTGAAACATTGAAATCACCAATGAAAATGCAAAAAAAAAAAAAATGTGGTGCTAAACAGACTGCGAAAAGAATACTTGTTTATAGTATGAGAGCTGAAACAAAAATGTAGATGATTAAAGGTAGGGTATTGCCTTGTTTGATCTCAGTCAGGAGCATGTTCCATTGGCAAATTCAAAAATTTTTATGCTCTCTGCATGATTCCAAATGACTGTAAAAGCAGCATTAGCATTACTTTTGGGGTTACAGATCAATTTTAGGGAAGAGGCAAATTCACAAATATGAAATCCACAAATAATGAGGACCAACTGAAAATACGTGTGTGCACGTATGTGTGTGTGTGTGCAAGCACATGGGTGTATGTGTATCCCACTAATAGGATTTAATTACAAATGATTTTTGATTGCCAGGTTGAAAAGTCCTACCATAAGGTGACCTAAATGTCAAGATTATGACTGGACCACCATATTATCTCCATATTTGAATGAATAAAAATATTGCCAATATCAAGGATCTCATTAAACAAGACTATTTACATCAGAATAATGTAGAAATCATGAAATTATTATCAATGCATTATCAACATTACATATACACTTAATGACAGCAACAATGAGGAAATATTTCAGTATGTTAATTCCAAATAAGAATTTTTCCCCAAGGTTGTTCATTACACCAGTCTTTGTATTAATAAAAAAAATTAGAAATATCCTTAATGAGCATCATCAACAAGAGAATGAATGAAAAAATTACCCTACTTTCATACAATTAAATTATAGCCATGAAAATGAATAAACTAATACAATATGGAAAATATCAAAAATATATAGTTAAGTAGAAAAAAGGGTGAAATTGTAGATGTTATGTGAACATTGATATAAAGTTAAAATACACAAAACAACACTACATATTTTTTAAGGACACGTGTATAAAAACTCAAGACAGTTATGTCGATGTCTTGAGTTTTATATGCATAAAACCATGATCTTGAGTTGTACTCATGCATAAAAATTCAAGATCATGGTTACATTCATTAAGGGGAGAAGACAGTGATATCGGAAAAGTTTTATTTCTTAAACTGGGTTGGGATAGATAGAAGTCTATTTCATTACTTTCTTTATTTTTCTTAACCTGAAATGTCTTATTGAAATATTTAAAGCACCTTTTTATATATATGCAAAAAGTTATACCATCTCCTCATCCCAGAAAGATAATTCATTAGTGACATTAGTATAATTTAGTACAGGTATCAACTGATGAGAGGGAATTTATCAAAATAAATATGTTATATCAACCAAAAAAGTACACATTACCATCAGTCCGGAGAAGGCAATGGCACCCCACTCCAGTGCTCTTGCCCAGAAAATCCCATGGAAGGAGGAGCCTGGTGGGCTGCAGTCCATGGGGTCATGAAGAGTCAGACAGGACTCAACTACTTCACTTTCACTTTTCACTTTCATGCACTGGAGAAGGAAATGGCAACCCACTCCAGTGTTCTTGCCTGGAGAACCCCAGGGATGGGGGAGCCTGGTGGGCTGCCGTCTATGGGGTCACACAGAGTCGGACACAACTGAAGCAACTTAGCAGCAGCAGCAGCAGCCATCAGTCAGATAGGACGTGTAGCATATAGCCGCTATGGATTTTTCAATAGATGCACTTTCCTCCCTGAATATTGCTTTAACTTTTTTACCAAAAGATTCAAAATAGACATTGGAATCCAGTTATCCAAGAGTGAAAGTCATATGAACTGATGTGTTTCAGTGCTACCAACACGTCAGAGTCCTTCTAGGTCAGCTTCTAAAATAAAATGTCAAACCATGCCCCACCAGTCAGCACCCAGGATGGCAGTTTCTAGTGCCATCCTAAAAAGAACCAAAACCCTTTGGAGAAAAGGATGATCCTACAGTTGAAGCAGGGAATAAAAGATAAGTCTGGAGCACCTTGCAGCTTCAGAAAGTAAGGAAGTACCCCAAAACACAAACCTGTATCATGGGATTATGTCTGTCTCTTATACACATCTAGATGTGTATAAGAGACAGCTAAGTCATCTCTGACTCTTCTGTGACTCCATGGACTATAGCCCGCCAGGCTCCTCTGTCCATGGGCTTTCTCAGGCAAGAACACTGGAGTGGGTTGTTATTTCCTCTTCCAGGGGATCTTTCTGACCCAGGGATTGAATACATATCTCCTGCATTGCCAGGAGATTCTTTATCCACCATACCNACCAAATTAGAACAACTTGAGTAATAAAGTGGTATTGGATTAAAACCCAAAGTATAAAACAAGCATTCTGAATCCATAATGATATGAAATAAATAACAGTAAAAGAACAGGCAAATCTCTCATGCAAAGCTCCTAATAATTTACGTAGGTACTCACCCTCAAAGTGGAGCATAACTGCCTATCTCTTAAGTGTTGGATGTATACACAGTGGCTTCCAAAAGAGTACAGTATCACAAGGGTGAATAAAGAATAATTTTCCATAGAGAAACTTGACAAATGCTACCTTAGCCAGGTGATAAGAGTTTGCATCATCAGCAATAAGTGATTTTAATGGAATGGACATGATATGAGTTACTGAAAATAGCACTTTCTCTCTCTGGTTTTCCTCCTAACAACCCATACCTCCAACCTTGTCAGGAGGAAATCATTGGACAAACCCAAAGTGAAGCATATGCTACAAAATATCTGACTAATAATATTCCTCAAAACTGCCAAGATCATCAAAAAATGAAAAGTCTTAGAAATTGTCACAGCCTAGAGAATCCAAAGGAGATGTAAGGATTAAACGTAATGTGGAATCCTGGATGGAACCCTAGAACAGAAAAAGAACATTATCAAAAACCTAAGGAAATCCAAATAAAATATGGACTTTAGTTAATAGTAATGTCTCAATATTGGTTCATTAGTTGTGATTATTATGTCATAGTAATGCTAATGGGGAAGGTGGGTGCCAGGTATAGAGGAACTCTCTATAGTATTTTTGCAACTCTTTCATAAATCTAAAACTATTAATATTCTAAGATTAAAAGTTTATTTTTCTTTAAAAAGTGCCCTCCTCAAATCTGACTAGGATTTCAAGCAACAGGTTACAGGGAGAAAGCTGGAAATATTCAGGAAAAANGTAAGTCAAGGATCTAGGGTCAAGCTGGAGTAGGGAAAAGTCAAAAGCAAAATGACTTTGGCAATTTGCACCTAAAGGACTGAAGCAAATGGCTCACCTGCTATCAAAAGATACCAGAAGGAAAAAGCAGAGATTAGTATGAAACCACGAGCAGAGCAGAATACTCAGCACAGAAAAGAGAAGAGCCAGACAAAGAGCCAAGATCAAGACGTCACTCACTGTACAACCTGTTTCCTTCAGCGACCGATCAGGTAACACAAAGATAAGGGAGGCAAGGCCATGGGATGGGTGGTCATAGACTACTGATATGTTACGAGCTGACTTTGTCTCTTTAGGATGGATTTGCCAGAACATGAGAAGCTAGTCCACTAAAGATGTCATGTGCTTAGTCGCTCAGTCGTGTCTGACTCTTTGTGACCCCATGGACTGCAGCCCACCAGGCTCCTTGGTCCGTGGGATTTTCCCAGGCAAGAATACTGGAGTGGGTTGCCATTTCCTTCTCCAAAAGATGTCATATAACCTGGCAGATTCTTCTAATCCATCTAGAAACCCATTCATCCATTCTGATAATTCACCAGATAAAAAAGCATTCTTTAATACAATTGAAAGACAGATACACTTTGCATTTATAAAAATATAATCAGTGAGCATCTCTGAAAAGAGTATAAGCATTGTACAGAGAAGATAAATTACTAGAACAATTCCCTTGGTGGCTAATACCTATGTATCGAGATGAATCATTCTTCCATAATTTTCAGTGTTGATTGTCAAAGAAAACTCAAGTTCCATATTGTAAAGTTCTGGTTGTTTAAAACCGATGCAGAGCAAAAGGAGACTGGAGAATATAAATGAAGAGTGAAAACCAGGGATAGAGGCCAGGGTAGAACATGAAAGAACAATCATTCCTACCTGCCAAATTGGGAGTGAAAAAATCAGCAGCTTTTGGTTTAGTTGCTGAGCACTTGAAGAATCTGGTGGGAGGCAGTGGTGCAGGTAGTAAAACAAAAGGGGTATAGAGCCACCCAGCAGTGACGGTTCAACTGGAAGTCCAATGGACAGTAAATTGATCCCAAGAGGGGTTTTATCTGTTGAGCCCATCCTCTCTCAACTTGTTCACAGCTTGTGAACTTGTTCCCAGCTTAAGCCTACTATTCTTGTGGCCAGTCACCTGAGCTTGCAATTTTCATCTAGGAGGGAGACTATAGCTGATTTTTACAATCCAAGGTACTAAAAGTTGACATAGGGTGGTGGTTATGGGAATGTTGAAAAATAAATGAGTATGAAAAATACAGCAAAGTATCATAAGATACAGTGATATACCAGAACATAGACAGAAACAACTTTTAGCAATAAATCAATAAATAATTACATCTGTTCAAGGCATTCCAAACAAACAGGGAGAAAACCAAGTGTCATCGCTTAACCAAATTTAATAAACTCTGTTTCTCTATGTAGTTCCTTCTTTGTCTTATTTCATGTAACTGTTTATGCTAAGGTGATATGAAAGTACTGTCTGTTAACAAAAGCTTGCCTTTCTTAACATATTCCCACATTCAAGCATAAGGATGAAGTAAGGTTACAAGAAAAGGAAAGGACATTTTTGAAAAACAGTGCTAAGTGAAACCCAGAGTACTAGTGAATTTTGTAATACATTTGCAAAGTTGATATATTCTTTTGTGTTACATATAAGATAATCAGTTGAATAATATCATTAAAAGACATGAAAAGTAACTAAATTCATAATATGAGAAAGTCATGCTTTGGTGTTTGTTTTTATTCCTTTGAATTGGGTACTTAAATTCAAAGAGAAAGATTGAAATTTTTACAGAAGCCATGTGTCAAAGCAAAACAAAACACTATACTAACAAAAATATGATATTGCTCTTTAGGGAAAAAAGTAGTTAAACACTTCTTCCATATTTCTTTACCCAACTTGTCGCTCAAAACACAAATGATAAGTGCTCTGAGAATAAACAAATGTGAAAGTATAGAAGAAAAATCCCAAATATTTTCCAGTTCTTCCTCTGGGAATGCTTAGGAGCCATTGTGGTAAAGAGAGGCTGGCCTCATCCCAGAACACTACTGGGAAGAGCAATGCAAAATCAGAGCTAAAATGGGGCACAGGGTGACCCCAGAGAGGTCAAGAGATTTTGTTGATCTAGGTATCTATGTAGCAGAGATGATATAAACTGACAATGAATCTCTTTGTCCTCGAAATTAAACTGGAAATCTCAAGACTATGTTTTCAGTGTTTCTTGGCTTTCATTCTGTTAGAAATCCTGCCACATTTCAGTATTTTCATTCTTGTCGGGGATGAAACCAGAAAGCAGAGAGGCACTTGAGAATTCTGTTTTTAAATAAAAGTAAACATTTCCAAGTGACTTTAGGTCTCTGTTTAGTATTTCTGCGACCCAATTACTGAGCTTAAATATTCCACAGATGTCATATTTCTTTGGTGGCACAAGTTTATTGAACCAAGATCAGGTTAATATCAATAAGAACGTTAAAATGTGTCTGTAAGGTGTCTAATAAGCATTTCATATCATACTTTTCAATGCTTGATCAAGAACTGTGCAAAAAGTGGTCTTTGCTTTTTTATTTTCCATGGTGACTGCTAAGAACTTGCATAAAAAAATGTATATGTTTGGGCACATAGGGTGATGGTTATTCTGTTTTATTTCTTGTCATTTGAGTGAAGGCTATATGGATGGCAATCCCAGACTTTTCTGAACTATCATTCAGCAAGTGAATTATTCAATAGGAAGTTAGGCATTTTCTAAAATACATTGATCCTTTCACAACAAAAATACCCAACTAATTCTAAGAAAACAAGTTTAAAATAGAACCGAATAGTTTTTGGATTTATTTTCCTACTGATACCTTACTAGAGTATATTTTTGAGGTGGGATCTGACTCATAACATCACCACTTTAAAAAGATTTGTCACTCTGTCACCTGATCCATGCTGCAGGGGAAGTACTACCCGGCAGTTCCAACTGACACCCAAATGAAGGGCTCAGTCTATTACAGAGCAGACAGAGGACAACAGAATTCAACAAATCATCTACATGAATTTAGGCATATTTTGAAAATTTTCCTGTGCTTGCTTTCTTTCCCTTCTGTGCTTCTTCAAGGGTTAATGCTTGCAGGGTAATTTACTTACCAGAGTGAAATTTGCCATTTAGAACTCTGGCCATTATTGTATCTTTGTTTCGTGGTATGATAAGCAGGAATTAATACCTCCATTGTTATAATGTGCTCTTTGGTAGCCAGAGAAGAAAAATGTGACTGTAATGGGTCATTATTATAATACTTTTCTTCCTTCCTGAGCCTCTTTTATTGAGATGGCAGAAACTCTCCAATATTTAAACCAATCAACTGGAGCCAGGAAAAGGCACAAAATGTAATTTGTCTACGCCTTTTGCAATGCTGTTACAGCAAACTGACTAGAACAACAGCATAGGTTCCCATGGTATAGAAATGGGTATGTTATCATCAAGATCACCTAACAATTAACACAAGCAAAAAACAGTCTTTGGATTTTGTTTGTTGCCTGCCCATAACTCTACCCACTGATATCAACAAAGATATCTCTATATAATATTTTATCAACTTCGTGCTGAAAGGACAGATTAGGCAGAAACAGAAAGAAATACACAAACTATACCTAGGAAGATAACAGCTATTGACTCTGACACCTATCTGAGCTTTCCATATTCTGGCCCACAGAATTCTCAAATGTACTACACATGTTCCATATCTATGCTAGGCAAAGTAGTAACTCCTCCTTAACAGCAATTGTGAACTCCCTCCAAGTCCACATAAACAGCTATAAATGTGCTCTGCTTAATCATGTCTAAGAAATTGGGAGAAGTAATAAAGAGTTACTCCAACTAAAATCTAGAAAAGAATTGTGTTTATGGCTAAACATAACAGAGAAATTATCTTTAAAAAGGAATCACCTTTAACTAAAGTCAGCAAAATCAGAGAGGCAGGAAAAGAGAATTTCAGTTAAAATTTTGCCTTTGAAAACACTGCTATAAAAAGAAGCACAGCACTCTCTCCAAAATGTCACCTAATACCATATTGGTCAAAATACTGAGCACACTTCCTTGAAAACTCAACAAGGGCATACTAATTGAAAGTAATTCAATGACAAGCCATGTGTAATAGTTTCAGAACATAAAAAGAATAAACATGAGCTGTAACTAAACATTGTAGACTTTAGCAGAAATGTTGAGTTTCATTGTAGTAGAGGATTTCCGGATGTTAATTCAGCTCTACGTATCTGCTGAAATGATTGGAGAGGATGGTAGTGGTAGTTGTAGTGGCAGAATGCTGAATTCCATAGCACTGACTGTACAACGTCAATTTCATTCCTGCAAAACCAAACTGCTTTTATCTGCCTAATTTCTTTCCTATTACTTTTGACTCTTGATGACAAATATGCAAGGAATGGTGCCAAAATCCAATTGGCGATTCATTATCTGAACTTGTTCCATGATGCCTAAGTTTTAAAGTATTTGATTTTGTTATAGTAAAAAAAAACAAAAATTGTGACTAAAACTCATGGGAATGCTAGGATAACATGAAGATTGGTAAACTGAAGACTAAAAATATCACTAACAGGGTCTCATGTTCTGCTTATGCTACTAACTCAATGAATGTTAGAAAAGTTATTCATCTTTCTTAAAACTGTTTTCAGTGATTAAATGTAAGTAGTGATGTTTACCTGCAAATCTGCTGATGAACAGCTAGTAAATGAGAATTAAAGATAACTTCACATCTCAAGTGCTATTATACAGCTACTGCATATAACCAACAAAAGGAGTAAGAAGTGTAATTCAATACATCAGTCTAAAAACAGTGCATATCCACTGCCAAGCTGTGGTATATATTTTAAATTTTTCACTTAATCAATGATCTATATACACATATAACTAAACACATGGCTACACACACACACACACACAAAATCAAGCAATTACACCCTCCAATAACCAGCCTGATCTTGTTTCTCTCTCTGTTCGGGTCCAAGACCTGATTTGATAGCATAGCAGGGAGAAGAAAATCACATGTTATCTATGGAGCATTTTAAAACTCTGACTTTATTTTTTTAGTTTTTTATTACAGAAAGTTTTAAAAGTTAACAAAAGTAGACAGAATTAATAATGAACTCTAATATACTCAGGAGTCGGCTTCAACAAGTATCAATCACTGATTAAATCTTAGCTCACCCATACACCCATCTACTTCTCCCTTCCACATTATTTCAAAGCAAATCTCAAATATCATATTATTTCATTCACAAATATTTCAGCATATATCTCTAATAATCACACTTTAAAAACAGCCATGATATCATTATGCCAACTAAAACAATTAATGACAACTCCATAATATCAAATGTTCAAATGATGTCTGTCTGTATTTTTTAACAGTTTATCTGAGTCATTTTTGCCAAAGTGCTAGGACATTTTAGCCTTCTTCCTTCCTTAAATTCCTTTCCTAGCATTCATATGAAAACCAACATCAATAGAATATGACTTATATCACAAAAGAAAGCTCAATGTGACTATATGGTATCCTTCCATTTTAAATGATGTAGCTCTTCATTTAGTAGGACTTTCTTGTAGCTCAGATGGTAAAGAATCTGCCTGCCACACAGGAGACCCTGGTTCAATCCCTGGGTCAGGAAGATCCTCTGGAGAAGGGAATGGCAACCCACTCCAGTATTCTTGCCTGGAGAATCCCATGGACAGAGGGCCCTGGCAGGCTACAGTCCATGAGGTCGCAAACAGTCGGACATGACTAGCGACTAACACTACTACTACTAGTTCACTTAAGGCCTGCGTACTGTGTGTACTACTAGTTTCTTCTGGGAAAAAAAAATAACATGATATACATCTTTTTCTATGACCTGGCAAAAAAGAAAAATTCCACAAGCTTTGTGGGAAAGAGAATCTGCAAGCCAAAACTCATGGATGTTTGAGAATGTGACATCCACTGAGGCTATCTGTCACCAAAAGAGAGTGAGGGACCAAGAAAGGAAGAAGTGCTGATCGATGGCACACTCTCTTCCTAGACCTTGCACTCCACTGCCACCTTTCTTCTTCAGATTTCATCCAATAGCATACTAACAGCCTTCCTCCAACAGTATACTATAGTTTCAAGGTGAATTTCAACCAACATGTTAGAACTTGAAATTGACTTTAAGCACATCAGTTTGGACTTCCCTGGTGGCTCAGATGGTAAAGCATTTGCCTACAATGCAGGAGACCCAGGTTTGATCCCTGGGTTGGGAAGATCCTCTGAAGAAGGAAATGGCAACTCACTCCAGTACTCTTGCCTGGAAAATCCCATGGACGGAGAAGCGTGGTAGGCTACAGTCCATGGGGTCGCAAAGAGTTGGACACAACTGAGTGACTTCACTTCACTCACTTTGGAAGTACCGAGTAGATGGTCAATAGGCTAACTGAACTCCAAGAAATAAGATTTAAAAGCCCAACTCTAAGATTCTTTTGGGGACTTGGTGTTCTTCAGTCCTAAGTAGGGATATATAAACTGGTTTGGTGGTTTAGTCATTAACTCATGACCGATGCTTGTGACACCATGAGCTGTAGTCTGCCCAGCTCCCCTGTCCATGGAATTTCTCAGGCAAGAACCATTCCTTCTCCAGGGGATGTTCCCGATCCAGGGATCAAACAACACATCTCTTACATCTCCTGCACTGGTAGGTGGATTCTTTACCACTAGTGCCATTCCTGTGTAAATTTCCACCCCAGCAGTAAAAAGAAAATAGCCTACATTTTATGTTGTTCCACTATCTCATTATGACTTTTTATTAATTTAAAACACTTTATCACATATAATCTTTGGGCTTCCCTGACACTGATGAATTCTGCCTTTAAGTATGCCTGCATTCACCAAATAGCTCCTACTGGAGTAAATCACCACATACAACTATATAGGGGAAACAGTCCCAACATAGCACACACACAGCTCTTCCAGGCCTCTGTAACCTTGAAAGTTTCTTGGTGTGGCCCCTCAGCACTAGCTTTCTTATTGGTAAAAAGGGGAAGAAAGATATATTACTCTTTGATTCTATGATAAATGTCCACTGAAACCTGAGATTCAAAATGGCATATGTCTTGATGTTGCATGTGAGCAAAAGCCAAGCTCTTGCCTTAAATTGTATCTGCAGAAAAGTTCATCCAAGTATCCAACCAGAGGTTTACCTTAAGTTCTGAAAAGTTGCAAACACGTCAGAAGCCAAACCACAATAACAACAACAAATAAAGTTCTCCTAAAAACCAGTATGCTCATGCTTCCTTTTTAGTCAAAAGTAATTAGGCAGGATTACTTTGTCCTTTCCCTTCTCTTTGACTTTATTTATAGCTACCTCTTTTGTATTTTCTAGTTCTGAATAGATAATACACAAACATTGCACAAAGTCCAAAAGTGTGTTGAGTGAAATATGTTTCCCTCTTTCTCCCCGCTTTACCCTAGACACTCAGTTTGTCTGCCTAAGGCAGCCACCGTAATTCCTTGCCAGAATTACTTTTGCTATTAGATATCATCAGAAATATCTTTTTCATTAATGCAGAAAGAATTCCTAGTTGCATTAACAGTGCCTCCATTTAAGCAGGTGATTATAGTAAACATATAAGGCATGTGGGCCTATTTGTTTGCTCTCACTCCTACTTAACTACTTCCTCTCGCTTGAGTGCTTTGAGGTAAATCTAAGGTCAGAGTCTCGCTGAGTGAATGCACAACAATGACACAGCAATACCTTTAAGCCATCTGGTAAGTAAGGCAGCCAGGAAGGAAGAGTTAAAAATGGATATTTCAAAATCATTCTTTATTCTAGCCACAGTTCTTTAGAATGAGAGGCACCTGCTTGAAATACACAAAGTTTAACAAGAGCCATCAACTCAAAAAGGTTTATCTCCTCAAAGAACATAGGGGACCCAGGTTTAAGTCTGCAGAAATTACTTGAAACCTCCAGTGAGAAAAAATCAAGTTTTAAGAGAAGCTCAGTTGGTTTTTACTAGACTCTGTGGACTACAATCTAATGTTAAAACAGCAGTAAAATGGAGTATTTCCCATCTTGAAAAGTGAAAGTGTTCGTCATTCAGTGGTGTCTGACTCTTTGCAACCCCATGTAATGTAGTCTGCCAGGCTCCTCTGTCCATGGAATTCTCAAGGAGAGAATACTGGAGTTGGTTGCCATTTCCTCCTCCAGAGGACCTTCCCAACCCAGGGACCGAACCCAGGTCTCACTGTATTACAGGCAGATTCTTTACCATCTGAGCCACCAGGGAAGCCCATTCCTCATCTGGTGGAGACCAATTAAGAATCAAAGCTCATCAAGGACTAATCAACACCAGAGGCAGTCAGGAATTCCAGCAGAAAGGACACTCAGTTCAGTCACTCAGTCGTGTCCGACTCTTTGTGACACCATGGACTGCAGCACACCAGGCTTCCCTGTCCATCGCCAACTCCAGGAGCTTGCTCAAACTCATGTCCATTGAGTCGGTGATGCCATCCAACCATCTCATCCTCTATTGTCCCCTTCTCCTCCTGCCTTCAATCTTTCCCAGCATCAGGGTCTTTTCCAATGAGTCAGTACTTCGCAACAAGGTGGCCAAAGTATTGGAGCTTCTGCTTCAGCATCAGTCCTTCCAATGAATATTCTGGACTGATTTCCTTTAGGATGGACTAGTTGGATCTCCTTGCTGTCCAAGGAACTCTCAAGAGTCTTCTTCAACACCACAGATCAAAAGCATCAGTTCTTCGGTGCTCAGCTTTCTTTATGGTCCAACTCTCACATCCATATATGACTACTGGGAAAACCATAACTTTGACTAGATGGACCTTTGTTGGTAAAGTAATGTCTCTGCTTTTTAATATGCTGTCTAGGTTTGTCACAGCTTTTCTTCCAAGGAACAAGTGTCTTTTAATTTCATGGCTGCAGTCACCCACTGGCTAATAAAATTTAGGGAGCGTCTACTATATCCCTTTACACTTACTCACTGATGGTGTAAATGACAACCCCTCAGGGAAATAATTTTCTACCTAAGAAGAAACATAAAAACTAAAGTTTAAAAATGAAGCCAAAGATGATACAATGTAATACAATGAAGCAAGTCTTCAAAAGCTTTCATTATTAATATTTTGGCATTGTTTTTTCTGATGAGCTGAAACACATTATGAGTAAAGCAAATTTAGGTGATGTAAGAGGATGTAACTGATCACATACAAATTTCAAGTCATGTCTGTTTCCATTATATTCACAGTGCCAGTTTTAGAGATTATTTTTTAGTCTTTATTAAGGCAATCTAAAGACATTCGGCTTTCTATTGCAGTAGTTTACAACAAACTCTCTTTTAACAGCTATTAGTATTGGACATTAAAGAGGCGATAATAAGGAAACATGAGATTCACTGATGAGATCCAAGGAATGTTTGCATAATTTAAGTTTTATTGACTCCAAGTGTTGAAATGAATGTTTGATATGCTCCAAACACTCACTAACAACTTCACCAGAACACTGCCAATTACCACCATCAAGTAGACTATTCTTATATGAGTAACGTCAAGTAGCTCATATAATCTTCCCCTTTTCTTTTCCTTGATTGTGTTTTTTCCAGGGTTGTATTCTTGCATAAGAAATCAAGTGGAAAAACTCTTTCTAGCTCCTCTCAGGAGAACTATATGTCCCTTTAACTTGGAGTACTACAGACCTGCAGTGAAATCCTGGTGTGATCCTGACCCTTTAGAAATTTAGAGGCTTTAAGATGTACCAGCCTGAGCTGCTGCAGAACCCAGAGAAATGTAGCTGAATTGAGGACTGTCTACAGATTTAATCATTTTTCTAGATCTCTTGAAAAAGGAGCTACTATTTATAGAAAATCACTTGGAATTTTGCAATGTATTGATATGTATTTTTTGTTAAATAATTTATACAAATCAACATAGGTGACCTCTAGTTTCAGCAGTGTACACAATCAATCCAAACTTCAATTCTATCACTCAAAATCATCACAGACCAGTGACTTGAAATATTCTTCCATGAGCAAGAGTAAGAAATCTATTTTACATAATTTTTGAATAGTTTTACATAATTTCTCAGACCACATAGACATACATATTCACATTTATACATACATATCTGAAATAAAACATCACATAATAGAACTTTTATCCACAATATGAAACATATTCTGGTATTTTCTATTATAAACTATATAGTCAATTCTATAAAGTGTTCTCTAATGTCACTGGGAACACAATTAACAAACACTAAACCACTGCTTCCAGGGAAAAGAAAACTTTCTCTTGATCACTATATTTTCAACAACCAATCAAAACACAACCTTATTTTATGTATATTTGTGTTCAAAATCATTCAATTTAACAGGTATTGTTGATTCATTACCACTGAACTCAGGCAGACAGCACTGACTCATGCCTGGACAGATCTTATTTCTACACAGGAGATCTATTTTCTCCACATGGCACACCACAGCCTCGTTGCCTCCAGAACTGTATGCTTGGGGGCCATCTGAAACATTGAAATCACCAATGAAAATGCAAAAAAAAAAAAAAAATGTGGTGCTAAACAGACTGCGAAAAGAATACTTGTTTATAGTATGAGAGCTGAAACAAAAATGTAGATGATTAAAGGTAGGGTATTGCCTTGTTTGATCTCAGTCAGGAGCATGTTCCATTGGCAAATTCAAAAATTTTTATGCTCTCTGCATGATTCCAAATGACTGTAAAAGCAGCATTAGCATTACTTTTGGGGTTACAGATCAATTTTAGGGAAGAGGCAAATTCACAAATATGAAATCCACAAATAATGAGGACCAACTGAAAATACGTGTGTGCACGTATGTGTGTGTGTGTGCAAGCACATGGGTGTATGTGTATCCCACTAATAGGATTTAATTACAAATGATTTTTGATTGCCAGGTTGAAAAGTCCTACCATAAGGTGACCTAAATGTCAAGATTATGACTGGACCACCATATTATCCCCATATTTGAATGAATAAAAATATTGCCAATATCAAGGATCTCATTAAACAAGACTATTTACATCAGAATAATGTAGAAATCATGAAATTATTATCAATGCATTATCAACATTACATATACACTTAATGACAGCAACAATGAGGAAATATTTCAGTATGTTAATTCCAAATAAGAATTTTTCCCCAAGGTTGTTCATTACACCAGTCTTTGTATTAATAAAAAAAATTAGAAATATCCTTAATGAGCATCATCAACAAGAGAATGAATGAAAAAATTACCCTACTTTCATACAATTAAATTATAGCCATGAAAATGAATAAACTAATACAATATGGAAAATATCAAAAATATATAGTTAAGTAGAAAAAAGGGTGAAATTGTAGATGTTATGTGAACATTGATATAAAGTTAAAATACACAAAACAACACTACATATTTTTTAAGGACACGTGTATAAAAACTCAAGACAGTTATGTCGATGTCTTGAGTTTTATATGTATAAAACCATGATCTTGAGTTGTACTCATGCATAAAAATTCAAGATCATGGTTACATTCATTAAGGGGAGAAGACAGTGATATCGGAAAAGTTTTATTTCTTAAACTGGGTTGGGATAGATAGAAGTCTATTTCATTACTTTCTTTATTTTTCTTAACCTGAAATGTCTTATTGAAATATTTAAAGCACCTTTTTATATATATGCAAAAAGTTATACCATCTCCTCATCCCAGAAAGATAATTCATTAGTGACATTAGTATAATTTAGTACAGGTATCAACTGATGAGAGGGAATTTATCAAAATAAATATGTTATATCAACCAAAAAAGTACACATTACCATCAGTCCGGAGAAGGCAATGGCACCCCACTCCAGTGCTCTTGCCCAGAAAATCCCATGGAAGGAGGAGCCTGGTGGGCTGCAGTCCATGGGGTCATGAAGAGTCAGACAGGACTCAACTACTTCACTTTCACTTTTCACTTTCATGCACTGGAGAAGGAAATGGCAACCCACTCCAGTGTTCTTGCCTGGAGAACCCCAGGGATGGGGGAGCCTGGTGGGCTGCCGTCTATGGGGTCACACAGAGTCGGACACAACTGAAGCAACTTAGCAGCAGCAGCAGCAGCCATCAGTCAGATAGGACGTGTAGCATATAGCCGCTATGGATTTTTCAATAGATGCACTTTCCTCCCTGAATATTGCTTTAACTTTTTTACCAAAAGATTCAAAATAGACATTGGAATCCAGTTATCCAAGAGTGAAAGTCATATGAACTGATGTGTTTCAGTGCTACCAACACGTCAGAGTCCTTCTAGGTCAGCTTCTAAAATAAAATGTCAAACCATGCCCCACCAGTCAGCACCCAGGATGGCAGTTTCTAGTGCCATCCTAAAAAGAACCAAAACCCTTTGGAGAAAAGGATGATCCTACAGTTGAAGCAGGGAATAAAAGATAAGTCTGGAGCACCTTGCAGCTTCAGAAAGTAAGGAAGTACCCCAAAACACAAACCTGTATCATGGGATTATGTCAACAGAACATAAAGGCCAACTGGAACACCCAAATTAGAACAACTTGAGTAATAAAGTGGTATTGGATTAAAACCCAAAGTATAAAACAAGCATTCTGAATCCATAATGATATGAAATAAATAACAGTAAAAGAATAGGCAAATCTCTCATGCAAAGCTCCTAATAATTTACGTAGGTACTCACCCTCAAAGTGGAGCATAACTGCCTATCTCTTAAGTGTTGGATGTATACACAGTGGCTTCCAAAAGAGTACAGTATCACAAGGGTGAATAAAGAATAATTTTCCATAGAGAAACTTGACAAATGCTACCTTAGCCAGGTGATAAGAGTTTGCATCATCAGCAATAAGTGATTTTAATGGAATGGACATGATATGAGTTACTGAAAATAGCACTTTCTCTCTCTGGTTTTCCTCCTAACAACCCATACCTCCAACCTTGTCAGGAGGAAATCATTGGACAAACCCAAAGTGAAGCATATGCTACAAAATATCTGACTAATAATATTCCTCAAAACTGCCAAGATCATCAAAAAATGAAAAGTCTTAGAAATTGTCACAGCCTAGAGAATCCAAAGGAGATGTAAGGATTAAACGTAATGTGGAATCCTGGATGGAACCCTAGAACAGAAAAAGAACATTATCAAAAACCTAAGGAAATCCAAATAAAATATGGACTTTAGTTAATAGTAATGTCTCAATATTGGTTCATTAGTTGTGATTATTATGTCATAGTAATGCTAATTGGGGAAGGTGGGTGCCAGGTATAGAGGAACTCTCTATAGTATTTTTGCAACTCTTTCATAAATCTAAAACTATTAATATTCTAAGATTAAAAGTTTATTTTTCTTTAAAAAGTGCCCTCCTCAAATCTGACTAGGATTTCAAGCAACAGGTTACAGGGAGAAAGCTGGAAATATTCAAGGAAAAAGAATAAAGTGTTTATTTCTGAAATTTCACTGTTTTTTCCATTGAAAAACAACAAAAAAGTTAATTTCTTGACCTCTTACTGAGGCTGCTTATCTAAAATCTGAATTCATAAAGAAACTTACTTGTAAAGGTCCTCTGAGAAGGCAGTACCATGACCTTGACCAGAAGCAAATTCCTTCTCAATGTTTCCATCTCCAGTATACTGTGTTACCCAGTTTATGAAGAGAAATAACTACAAGTCAGGAGCTGGAGTTAGATGCAAGCATTAGAACCTAATCATGTGAACCAGCGGTCAGATGGCACTAATCTCAAAAGTAAGAAAACATGTTATAGATCAGAAAAGATACAGAAAAACTCATCAAGATTACAAGCCTCAGACAAAGATCTTGCTAGACATAAATCCACTGTGACCGAAATCAAAAAGATCATACTACTTACCGTCAAGATTGACCAGTTGCTCCAAATTTGTAACCAGAGGATAATTAAACAAAGGGCTTAATTTTTCTATATTAGCCATGAAGGTTGTGGCACCAGGGACAGGCTCATAGCTAAATATCAAGTATAATCTAAAAGCCCATAAACGTAAGAAAAATACAAACCTTCTAGGAAGCAAACTACTCATTCCTGGAAAAAATATCAGAGGAAACCAAGTCAAGCTTGAATTATTCTCTTCAAATTTAGGTACAATTTATTTATAATGTATTAAATCAACCACAAAACCAGACCTACTAGCAGCAGTTATTTTGGGCTTTCCTTGTGGCTCAGCTGGTAAAGAATCTGCCTGCAATGCGGGAGACCTGGGTTCCATTCCTGGTTTGGGAAGATCCCCTGGAGAAGGGAAAAGCTACTCACTCCAGTACTCTGGCCTGGACAGTTCCATGGACTGTATAGTCCATAGGGTCGCAAAGAGTTGGACATGATTGAGTGACTTTCACTCACTTCACTCACTCACTCACTATGGATCAATGTCATTTTAAGGCATTAATTCAGCAGTTTCCTTCAGTTATCTGCATGAGAAATATTTCAAGTGGCATGTCAGCTGCCAAGGAAAGGGGACCAGATGCTTTACCAGGCAACTTTTTCCCCAGATCTTTGGCTCCAAAGGAAGTGAAACGGGGACAGAGGAGGATAGGGGTTAAGGAGCATGTAAGCAAAAGAGAAAAAAAAGTCAGAAGGGAAATTATAACTGACTTCTAAGAAGATGTATTTATTTTGCTTTCCTTTTTGCAGAACTGCTAGCTGGTTATTTTAGGGAATCATGTTTAAGTCTTAAGATCTCTCAGAAACAATTCCTTGGGTGAAATAAGAAAGAAGATAAATCTTGGTCCATTCATTTCAGTCATTTGTACATGGATTTTGTTTCATTTACAAAATGGTTTTATTTAATAATGAAATCACCCCCAAAAAAAGAAGTAAAGAAAAGAAAAACCAAGGGGATCAATTTCATTTTATTCTTTGGTCTGAAAATAAAGTTCTAGTTCATCTTTAAGTCAACAATTTTCTTCTTTTTTTTAATAAATCAAGAAGGTTCAGATTCTGGCTCAAAGCTACAATATAGTTGTTGTATGTGTTGTACTAGAAGAGAGAATACAGTTTGGCTTCTGCTAAGCCTAGCAGTGAGGACTCATCCCATCAGGATTTGGGCAAAGAAAGAAAGAAAAGAAAAGGAAAAACTCAAGGGAAAATTTCCAAGGAAGACAGTGTGCACTGCAGACCTGTTCTGTGAAAAGTGTCCTCACTTGTCAAATGGCAGCGAGCGTGGCTGGCATTACCTAGGGTAATTTTTAAGGTCATCCATGGAGGTGACGTGAGGATAAAAGAATATTTATAAAGAAACTTCAGTGCTGGCTTGTTTCTCCCATTTTTTGTCTTTAGAGTAAACTTAGGCATGTAGGTGGGGCAGATATGTCAGAAAGAGAAAGTGGTGGTGACTCGAGTATTCCAGAGCCTCTTCCCACTACACCTCACAGCTGAGTGTTTATGCCTTTAAAATATGGGAGAATTAAGCTAAATGTTGATGGAGTGAGGCCATGATCCAGGATCTTGCATCCATATCATATTACAGCATCTGAAGGTTTTCTTTCAGTAAAACATTCCAAATATTCAATAAAATTGTTTTCAACTAGTGAATACATTCAGATTATGAACTCATAAAGAACAGCAAATATTATAAACTTTAATACATAAGTAAAAGGGAACACTCTCTCATCAATTTGAACTCCATTAACTTGGAATCTATGATATCTGACTTCAGCTTCCTTTGCCTTATTTGTAAAGAAAGCAAATTATGTCGGTTAAATCTCTCTGATGTAAACAAGGATGGGGGGGTGGAATGCTTGACCTACTTAAGAGAAGAAACTGTTTTCAAGCACATGTAACAGCATTCATTTGCATATAAACAATTAATGTATTATTTCAAATGTCATCTTATCTATTCACCAAAACACAGCAGGCCTTCTCTCACCTTGACAAAGCTTCATTTACAGGTAATTCAAAGTATTCTATGCCTTTGAAAGATAATGCTTTTCTTTAGATCTAGCATTTGAACTTTTCAACAATTCAGACTTGCCCCCCCCTCCACTCCACGTAATTGAGCTTTGTATAATTTTTTCATGTAAATGATGGTACAAGTTGTAGTTAGAGAAAGTCAGGACTTTTATATTTTTTCAGTCCAAGATTGGACAGTAAAATAATATATGTGGGGAGCTGAAAGCAACTAAGTAAGGGGTTGAGACTCAAATCCAGGAAGGTAGTTGAGTTGTACATGACTTTTTTCTGAAAAGAGTTCAGAATTGTCTTCCAAAGGTTAGCAATTTCCATGACTTCACTAGCTTTTACTTTCAAACAGTTTTCATGTTCTATATTTTTAAAAAATCTCTCCTTTGGAACTTCTCTGTCAGTTGCAGTCTTACCTTTTAGTAAGTATCCCTCTCATAATAATGTCAAACTTAATCAAACAGTTGTATAAGATTCAACCCCACTCACTTTCTAAATAAATTTGCTTAAATCAAGATACTTTGAGCATTTGCTTTAGAACAAGATGTTCCCAAAGCCAACTGTTTATGTTGCTGAGAAACTAGTTCTCAAGTGTGACAGTCTCACATTTTCTATCAGAAGAATTGAAGCCACCCAAAATTTAATCCATTGCTAAGACTATTCTGGGCTCACTCAGATCTCCTTACAAATCATCACAGGTTTAACAGATACATTATAGACTGTAAATGGCAAAAAATTATTTTTAAAAAATAAAAAGAAAACTTTAAAATTCATTATACAACTAGAGAAAAACAAATTTTAAAACATTAGCGTGAAAGATCAGAAAAAAAATACACTTAAAACTATCATTTAATATATACCTGTGTCACATTGATTTGTAAAAGAAATATCATCCACACTTCACTCTCCATTTTGCCTTTCTTGTGTTCCACATAGCCTCAGATGACATTCTTACTCTGTCTTCTAATGCTTACAGCACCTTTATCTTCTCTTCTTGTACTAATTACTTTCTATAATTGCAGTTATTTACAATGTAATATACATATCTTACTTTCTCTATTAGATTATATTTCTTTTATCTTTGAGTCATGATTACTTAGTAAGGTACTTTACAAAAACTGGCACTCAATATATGTTTGTATAATGATAAATGCAAAGATTGTTATCTCAAAACCCCTGGCTATATTCCAAGTATATAGCTTTTCTAAAAGTGGTGGTGGTGGTGTTCAATTGCTAAGTCATGTCCAAGTTTTTTGCGACCCCCATGGACTGTAGCCTGCCAGGCTCCTCTGACAACAGGATTTCCCAGGCAAAAACATCAGAGTGGGTTGCCATTTCCTTCTCCAGGGGATATTCCCAACCCAGGGGATCAAACCTGCATCTCCTGCATTGGCAGGCAGATTCTTTACCGCTAAGCCAACAGGGCAGTCCTTCTAAAGGTGAATAGACCTTAAGTGTTGATCTAGCATTCATAACTTTTCAACAACCTTAACAAATCCTCTAGGTATCAGATGAAATTAATTTAATTTTCACACACACACACATTGAAGCATATATTTGCATGTTCAGTTCAGTCCATTCGCTCAGTCGTGTCCAACTCTTTGCGACTCCATGAATCACAGCATGTCAGGTCTCCCTGTCCATCACCATCTCCCGGAGTTCACTCAGACTCACATCCATCGAGTCCGTGATGCCATCCAGCCATCTCATCCTCGGTCGTTCCCCCCTCCTCTTGCCCCCATTCCCTCCCAGCATCAGAGTCTTTTCCAATGAGTCAACTCTTCGCATGAGGTGGCCAAAGTACTGGAGTTTCAGCTTTAGCATCATTCCTTCCAAAGAAATCCCAGGGCTGATCTCCTTCAGAATGGACTGGTTGGATCTCCTTGCAGTCCAAGGGACTCTCAAGAGTCTTCTCCAACACCACAGTTCAAAAGCATCAATTCTTCAGCGCTCAGCTTTCTTCACAGTCCAACTTTCACATCCATACATGACCACAGGAAAAACCATAGCCTTGACTAGGCGGACCTTAGTCGGCAAAGTAAGGTACTTTACAAAAACTGGCACTCAATATATGTTTGTATAATTTGCATATTATGAGTGCAGAAACATACTCATTTCCTCAGGTTGCATATCTTAAGGACTAGAGGACAAGTTTAGTGTTCCTTCCAATATATCTTTTTTTTCTTATGACTGTTTTTGATGTGGACCATTTTTAAAGTCTTTATTGAACTTGTTACAATATTGTTTCTATTTTACATTTTGGTTTTTTGGTCTCAAAGCATGTGGGATCTTAGCCCCCTGACCAGGGATCAAACCCGCACCCCCTACATTGGAAGATGAAGGCTTAACCACTGGACAGCCAGAGAAATCTCTCAATCTATCTGTCTTTATGCCTTACTCAAATCTGTTCCTTTACACCGTTCAGTCTTCTCCTGCATCATAAGCTTAGTGGGCAAAAGCAATGAGTCACAGACTCTTATAACAATTTCCCTGAGCCACCTTACTCAGTTCCTGGCCTTGGTTTTATTTCCTATTATTATTCGTTGTTTAACCAATACGTTATACTACCATCTTATTCTTGAAGCTCATATTTATCCTTTACACTAAAAAACATTCTACATCTTGATACTGGCATGACTTGTCCTAATCCACAGGACATCAGCCCAACTCTAGTTACACTAACCAGGAACACAGTTCAACTCTATCTAGCTTTCTGCAGTGAGAAATCAGAAAAAAGAGAGAAGGATTACTTTGCCAGCCTTGAGAATCACTAGATTCCATGTCTCTGAATGCTACGCTTATAAGTTGACTGCCATTTTTAGATGTATATTGTTAAGAGGTAAGCATTTAAAAGAATCATGGTAGTTTTTGAGACACTGCTAGAGGGCAGTACTTTCATTATTCACTCTGGGTTTGTTTGTATGTTTAAAATTCCCTGTGCTGTATATCTGTATAGCTTATTTATTTTATACATAGTACTTTGTACCTCCTGGGCTTACCTGATAGCTCAGTTGGAAAAGAACCCATATGCAATGCAGGAGACCCGGGTTGGATTCCCGGGTTGGGAAGATCTGCTGGAGAAGGGATAGGCTACCCACTCCAGTATCCTTGGGCTCCCCTTGTGGCTCAGCTGGTAGAGAATCTGTCTGCAATGTGAGAGACTTGGGTTTGATCCTTGGGTTGGGAAGATCCCCTGGAGAAGGGAACAAGCCATCCACTCCAGTATTCTGGCCTGGAGAATTCCATGGACTGTATATTCCTTGGGGTTGCAAAAAGTCAGACATGACTGAGTGACTTTCACTTTACTTCCTAATCCCTTACCCTTACCTTGCCCCTACCTCTTTCACTTTCCCACTGATAGCCACTAGTTTGTTCTCTATATCTGAGTCTATTTCTGTTTTGTTATATTCATTAATTTGTTTTATTTTTAGATTACACATACAAGTGATAACATACAGTATTTG
Organism: Oreotragus oreotragus; assembly: GCA_006410675.1. Lineage (NCBI taxonomy): Eukaryota > Metazoa > Chordata > Mammalia > Artiodactyla > Bovidae > Oreotragus > Oreotragus oreotragus. The sequence continues at coordinate 503,260 of SJYX01024075.1, read as the reverse complement.
TCTTTCTCTAACTTACTTTACTTAGCATAATGCCCTCCAAGTCCATCCATGTTGCTACAAATGGCAAAATTTTTATTCTTTTTTATGGCTGAGTAGTATTCTAGTGTGTGTGTGTGTGTGTGTGTGTGTGTGTGTGTGTGTGTGTTTATACACATACCACATTTTCTTTATCCATTTATCTGTTGCCGGTCACTGAGGTTGCTTCCATATCTTGACTAGTGTAAACAACACTGGCATGAACATTTGGGAATGTATATTTTTCTGAATTAGTGTTTTATTCTCTTTGTCTATATGCATAGGAGTGGAATTGGTAGATCAAATGGTAGTTCTATTTTCAGTTTTTTGAGGCTCACTCCCAGCTTTAAAGTCTTTAAGTTAAAATCTACACAAATCACATTAAAAATGTATATTGGATATTTGAAATGTCTGAGATAAAGTTAACCAACAGTGAAACTGACATTACCACCCAGTGCAAATCTGTGTAATTTTCCTGCACTTTGATTCTGATCTATTCATTCACACATTAATTCATTTATTCAACAAATATTTATTAAGTGCCTTCTTGCAAAAGCAGTTTAGTGGAGGTACAAGGTCACTTCCTGCTTGGAGTCTACGTGGGGTAGGGTATAATGACAGACTGGAAATAAACATTTAACATAGTTTTAAGTGTCATGAAAAAAAGCGTTGTGATGAAAATAAAATCAAAGAAGGTTCAGGAGGAAAACAGGGATGATGATATTTAAATTAACCTGAACAAAAAGAGCTAGCCATTAAATACTTGAAGAAAGAAACCTGAGAGAGTCATTAGGAAAACAGTAAAAGATCAAGACGTATACAGACAGCTCTCTAATCCAAGAAAAGAACAAAGAAAACCAAGAAAAATGAAAATAAATACATCTAACCAAGAGCGATGGTGATTTAAGTTAGGGTCCCAAAGATGTGTCAATACAATGCTTAGAAGTTTAAATAGCAGTTGTTGCTACAATGGAACTTACCTTCCTGCACCCACTTTAAAACATCCACCCATGGGTAACACCCAATTACACATATGTAATTGTGATAAAACAGTGGGAAAATGGGGTTTTCTGGGCCATTTGCATGTGCATCAAAGTACAGTCATAGAGAATATATTCCTTCTGTTTTTAATGTTAATTCCATGACTCTGTTATGTTGAAAAATTTGTTCTTACCATCCTTCTTCAATCCTGCCACCAAATACTACCACCTCTTCAACATGATAACTATGATTCTAGATTGATGACTTTTATATTAATAGTATGGTTCCTGGCCTACCAGATAATTCTAATGTGTCAAGAATAAAACATAAAAATGGAAATTCTGCATTAAGAGTGAGAAGGTAAATTCTTTTGGCTTCCATTTTTACACACCTTATGACCAAGAGGCACTGCCTTGTATCTAGTAAAGGAACTAATCAAAGATACTAAAATGATATATTCACAGTTAACATTAACCCATGCTTACAGCTTTCTGAGGACCTATTTTTCTATCAAGTCTATCATTCAATTTTTTTAAATGTTGATACTTTTATACTTTGCATGCAAATGTGCAGAAAGGTTGAATTACTGCAGTTTTGGTAATCAACATATGTTATTGACAAGTAGGTTGTGGTTTTGAAAATGCTGCTTTTCTTGCCATTTAAATATGAATTAATGATGGCTTGGTTTCACTATGTTTGAATTTAATTTGTAGTGAGTTAGGTAATTCAATAGTAAATATACTTCTAAATAATTGCTTTTATGGAATATAATTTTCCAATATAAAATATATGACATCAGTATGTTCTAAAGCGTTTTTCCATAGTATAGGTCTATAACCTCTCACCCAAAACTTTTAGGGCAAGATGTGTTTCAGAATTCATAAATTTTCAGGTTTTAGATAGGTAATACAGGTATGGTACCATATAATATGAATACCCCATAACTGAGCACATCAATATTTCTGTAGTGGCATGCATGAATGCTTACATTAAACTGGCAATGAAAGATACACATTAGTTGCAGTTAGGTGTTGCATCCAAATGCATCTGTACCAAACTTGCAGGAAAACTTGCAGTTCTCAGACCTTATTGGATATCAGAAGTACAAAGAAGATTTTGTAAAGCAGTATATGTCATTCTCACTCCCTTACTAGAATGAATGTAATGGGAATTAAAGGGAAAAAAGCAACAATAATCCTTGCTTAAGAGTTGGTCACAGTAGTCTTCATTGGGGTAAAGATATGTTCAATTAACCCAACATTTGATGGCTATTTTATTTGGGGGGGGGGAGAAAAAGAAACTTTTGGAATATTAACTGGGAATGAGACAAGATTATAACTAAACTCCTTTGCATATGAAATTAATAATACAAAAGGAAGGCCAGTGAACTAGCTAGAGAAAATCTGAGTTTAAAAAAAAGAGAGCAGAGCAATATAGAGGAGTTCTGATAGGAGGAATGATCTACTAAAACGCCTAATATTGGGAGAGTCGTGGGACCACCTAAAAGATTTATAAGAAAAGAGATGTCGGGGCTTCCTTGGCGGTTCAGTGGTAAAGAATCCACCTGCCAATGCACAGGACATGGGTTCAATCAGGTCCAAGAAGATCCCACATGCTGTGGAGCAACTAAGCCCAGGCACCACAACAACTGAGCCCGTGCACTGGAGGCTGGAAGCCGCAACTACTGAGGCCCTGTGCCTCGAGCCCGTGCGGAACAAGAGAAATCACTGCAATGAGAAGTCTGCGCAGCACAGCCAGAGAGCAGCCCCTGCTTGCCACAAATAGAGAAAAGCCCGTGAAGCAGTGAAGGCTCAGCACAACCAAAAGTAAATACATTTTTGAAAAGAGATGTTTACTGTTCAATTTTAAGCTACTGTCTTAAGATAACTTCCTCCTGTCTTACTTATTTCCATTATCTGAAGATGTTGGGAGAGGTGTCACCTAAATAGAACAGAATAAAATTAAAAAAGTTAAGAGTCTCTGCTCTAGAGATGCTGCCAGAAATTACGGTTTCAGGGTGGATTTTGAACATGGACAATCCAGGATTAGAGACTGAACCTCACTATGAAAGAGAAGAAGGAGATACAGGAAAAATAAAATCAACATTTTTGCTGCCTGATATTTTACCTGTCTCAGTTCATTTAAGACTCCATTTTACTGGTAGGGCAATGGAATTTCAGAAATTAAGCATAGTTTTTTTGGAAGTCATTGAGCTGTGGTACATATTAGAGACCAGCCGTAAAGTCAGAGGCTGAAAAGTGTTCTGTTTTCAGTATGGTGGATTACAATCCTTACGTTCAAAACTACCTGAAAATAAATATAAATGATGAATGAAAACAGGAGAACAACAACCTCAAAATTCTACAGTTAAGATCAGGCAGATATTGGAAGGATGTTAGAATATGAAAGAGACGGACAGTACAGCCTGAGTCTTCTATTAGTGTGATTTTACTCTGAGAACAGGCTGCTGTCAATGCAAGTTACTGAATGGCTAAAACTTAGTTAGAAAACCCTCTTTCTTGTCTGAAGAACCAGAGGACAGAGCCAAAGCAACCTAAGATATGGGGGGAAAAAAAAATGGGGAAATTCTAAAAAAAATTTTAAAGACAGAAAGAAGGTATACACCAAAGTCTGCATACAAACTTTCCCTAGTCTTTTTTTTTTTTTTTTTAGGCTATGGTGGGTCTTTCGACTGTGAGCAGGGGCTATTCTCTAGTTGTGGCAAATGGGACTACTCTGCGCTTACAGTGTGAAGGCTTCTCGTTGCAGTGGCTTCTCCTGTTGCAGAGCGTGGGCTCTAAGACACGTGGGCTCAGTAGCTGCAGCTCACGGACTCTAGAGAACAGGCTCAGAACTGGTGGTACACAAGCTTGGCTGTCCCATGACATATACAGTCTTCCTGAACAGGGAGTGAACCCACAAGCCTTGCACTGGCAGGTGAATTCTTAACCACGGGACTACAAGTGAAGTCCAACTGGCCCTAGTTTTTTGCTGACCTCTAAACTATGAATGTGCATGGCAAACTCAGAGCAACTTGCAGCTGAATCTAAAAAAATAAAACTCAACCTGCCTCATACCACAGGAAAGATGAAGTTATTCTCAAAGTTTATTGAAAACATCAATAAAATAGAGTCTTAAATTAATTGATTATTTGCATCTAACCAAGTAAACCATCTGCTAACACAGAAACATGAATACTGTTTGGAGAAGTATAACAGAATTCAGAGTATACACAGTATAATGTTCACAGTATTCAGGATATAAACCAAAGTTACCTATTACATAAAAAGAACCAGAGAAATTTGACTCATTCTTAAGGGAGAAGATGAAAAACAGAAGCCAACCTTGAGTTAAACCAAATGATAGAATTATCAAATGAGCAATATAAAGACTGCTGTGCTGTGCTTAAGTCACTCAGTCGTGTCTGACTCTTTGCGACCCCATAGACTGTAGCCCACCAGGCTCCTCTGTCCATGGGATTCTCCAGGCAAGAATACTGAAGTGGGTTGCCATGCCCTCCTTCAGGGGAACTTCCCAACCCAGGATCGAACCCAGGTCTCCTGTGTGGCATCAGATCCTTTACTGTCTGAGCCACCAGGAAAGCCCAAAACAGACACTAACGAGGCTCAATAAGACAAAGGCAAATACACTTCAAATCAACCACAGGGTAACAATGTCAGGAAAGAAGCAGAAAATACAAAAGAAACAGAAATTCTTAGACACAACAAAACACAATAACTAAAGTAAAACACAATATCTAAAGTAAAAATACATAAGATTGGTTTGTAATAAAATTGATAAAGAATTGTGTTAGTCACTCTCTGACATAAAGCATAGCAGGATCCTCTAGGACCCACCTCCCAGAGTAATGGAAATAAAAGCAAAAATAAACAAATGGGACCTAATTAAAATTAAAAGCTTCTGCACAATGAAGGAAACTATAGGCAAGGTGAAAAGACAACCTTCAGAATGGGAGAAAATAATAGCAAACAAAGCAACTGATAAAAAATTAATCTCAAAAACATACAAGCAGCTCATGCAGCTCAATTCCAGAAAAATAAACGACCCAATCAAAAACTGGGCCAAAGAACTAAACAGACATTTCTCCACAGAAGACATACGGATGGCTAACAAATACATGAAAAAATGCTCAACATCACTCATTACCAGAGAAATGCAAATCAAAACCACAATGAGGTATCATCTCACACTGGTCAAAATGGCTGCTATCAAAAAGTCTACAAACAATAAATGCTGAAGAGGGTACGGAAAAAAGGGAACCCTCTTACACTGTTGGTGGGAATGCAAACTAGTACAGCCACTATGAAGACAGTGTGTAGATTCCTTTAAAAACTGGAAATGGAACTGCCACACAACCCAGTAATCCCACTGCTGGGCATACACACCAAGGAAACCAGAACTGAAAGAGACACGTGTACCCCAATGTTCATCGCAATGCTGTTTACAATAGCCAGGACATGGAAGCAACCTAGATGTCCACTCGCAGACGAATGGCTAGGAAAGCTGTGGTACATTTACACAATGGTATATTCAGTTCAGTTCAGTTCAGTCGTTCAGTCGTGTCCAACTCTTTGTGACCCCATGAATCACAGCACACCAGGCCTCCCTGTACATCACCAACTCCTGGAGTTCACTCAGATTCACATCCATCAAGTCAGTGATGTCATCCAGCTATCTCATCCTCTGACGTCCCCTTCTCCTCCTGCCCCCAATCCCTCCCAGCATCAAAGTCTTTTCCAATGAGTCACATCTTCGCAAGAGGTGGCCAAAGTACTGGAATTTCAGCTTTAGCATCATTCCTTCCAAAGAAATCCCAGGGCTGATCTCCTTCAGAATGGACTAGTTGGATCTCCTTGCAGTCCAAGGGACTCTCAAGAGTCTTCTCCAACACCACAGTTCAAAAGCATCAATTCTTTGGCACTCAGCCTTCTTCACAGTCCAACTCTCACATCCATACATGACTATTGGAAAAACCATAGCCTTGACGAGACGGATCTTAGTCGGCAAACTAATGTCTCTGCTTTTGAATATGCTATCTAGGTTGGTCATAACTTTTCTTCCAAGGAGTAAGCATCTTTTAATTTCATGGCCACAGTCACTATCTGCAGGTGACTTTGGAGCCCCCCAAAAATAAAGTCTGACACTGTTTCCACTCTTTCCCCATCTATTTCCCATGAAGTATGGGACTGGATGCCATGATCTTCATTTTCTGAATGTTGAGCTTTAAGCCACTCAACCATTAAAAAGAATACATTTGAATCAGTTCTAATGAGGTGGATGAAACTGGAGCTTATTATACAGACTGAAGTAAGTCAGAAAGAAAAACACCAATACAGTATACTACGGCATATAGATGGAATTTAGAAAGATGGCTATGATGACCCTATATGCGAGACAGCAAAAGAGACACAGAGATAAAAAACAGACTTTTGGACTCTGTGGGAGAAGGCGAGGGTAGGAAGATTTGAGAGAATAACGTTGAAACATGTGTATTATCATATGTGAAACAGATAGCCAGCCCAGGTTCAATGCATGAGACAGGGCGCTCAGGGCTGGTGCACTTGAATGACACTGAGGGATGGAATGGGGAGGGAGGTGGGAGGGAGTTTCAAGATGGGGAACAAATGTACACCCATGGCTGACTCATGTCAATGTGTGGCAAAAACCACTACAATATTGTAAAGTAATTAGCCTCAAATTTTAAAAAATTAATTTATTAAAAAACAGAAACATAAAAAAATAAAAGAATGAAAGAATGCTCCTTCACAGTGCTCCGAGGAGACCATATAAATCAGTTTCTGGGCCTCTGCAATCTAAATACTACAAAAGCAAATGTAACATTTATTTATTGGTGCCAGAATAAATGTTAGAAAATTTTTTTAAAAATTGTGTTAGTGAAATTGAAGATAGTGAACTTGAAGTACTATAAACCACAATCAGGTATGCAAAGTTGGTCCAACATTTAAACATCAATTAATGTAATCCTCCATACAACAAGTTAAAGAAAAAAATTACAAGCTCACATTAACAGAAGCAGAAGAAAGAAATGAAGAGAATGGAGAAGTAAAAAACTGAAAAAATAATAGCTGAAAACTTTTCAGATTTGATGAGAGATGTAAATCAGGATGAATGGAAAGAAAACCACAAGTCAACACATCAAAATGCTAAAAATCAAATACAAAGGGAAAATACTGAAAGCAACCTTAGAAAACCTAAGTTATTCTGACTTCTCATCCAAAACTGTGAAAGACAAAAGACAGCAGGGCAAGATCTTTGAAGCACCAAAAGCAAAAGAACTCTCAACCAAGAATTCTATATAGAGCAAAGCATCCTTCTAGAATGAAGGTGATATAAAGACACTGCAGTCAAAAGACAACTAAGAGGACCAACTGCCAACATACATGAAGCGACAGTAAAAGGATCTATATCATTACAATGGATCTGCATTATTACATGAAGCTACACAGTACCAAATCAAAGAAGATGGTAAAAAGTTTAAAATGTATACTGTAATACCCTATCATAACCACAATAAAAGGAAAGCACAGCTAAAAGTCAACATAATAAATTAAAAATAGAACTCTAAAAATAGTTAAGTAATCAAATTGAAGGTAGAATAAATGGTGGGGAAGGGAAGTGAAAAACAAAAAGCAGTAAAGCACAGAGGAATTATGGGACTATTAAACTATTCTATATGACACTATTAATACAATGAGAACTACATATCATTATACCCTTGTCAAAACACCAAGAGTGAGTGAATCCTAATAAAAAATATGAACTTTGGATGATAATGTATCCATGTAAGTTCATCAGTTTTAACAAATGTACCACTCTGGTTGAGGATGTTGATAATAGAAGAGGTGATGCTTGTTCGAGGACAAGGGATATATGAGAAATCTCTGTACAGTCTGTTCAGTTTGGTTGTGAACCTAAAAATGCTCTAAAAGATAAAATCTTAAAAAAAAAAAACCAGAGGGGCAAAATAAAACAATAAACTGGTAGGCCTGAATCCAATCATATCAATAATTAAATGTCATAAGACATCTTACAGTATCAGCACCAACAGATAAAGAGCTTGAAAGTCAACACTGTTGCCATCACATCAAGAAAAAGTTGAACAACTTGAAAACCAATAACTTTTCTTGGATCCATCAGAGAACCAAAGTTTTAAGGCAAACCACCACCACAACCCCGAGACCTGGAAGGACAGAGGAATCCTGGAAGTCACAGCTGAGATTTGACCAACTGGAGCAGAAGCCACTGGGGCCATAAACTTGTAGGAACACTTAAAGGAAATTTTTATGAGCTACTGGAAGCTGCGTGCAGACTTCCATAATAGTAAGTCTTCTGAAAGCCTCAGTCTTAGAGGTGCCTCCAAATTTTCAGGGGCTTTACATCTAGGACCACTGTATAGTCAAAGCTATGGTTTTTCCAGTAGTCACATACGAATGTGAGAGTTGGACCATAAATAACGCTGAGCACTGAAGAACTGATGTTTTTAACTGTGGTGTTGGAGAAGACTCTTGAGAGTCTCTTGAACTGCAAGGAGATCAAACTAGTCAATCCTAAAGGAAATTAGCCCTGAATATTCACTGGAAGGACTGATGCTGAAACTGAAGCTCCAATAGTTTGGCCACCTGATACAGAGGAACTGACTCCTTAGAAAAGACCCTGATGCTGGGAAAGATTGAAGGGAGGAGGAGAAAGGGACCACAGAGGACGAGATGGTTGCATGACATCACCAACTCAATGGACATGAGTTTGAGCAAGTTCCAGGAGTTGGTGATAGACAGGGAAGTCTGGTGTGCTGCAGTCCATGGCTTTGCAAAGAGCTGGACATGACTGAGCAACTGAACTGAACTGAATTTACATCTAGGAACCCTACTAAGTTATCACAGTGAGGATCCCCAAAAGTTCCCTTCATGGTTATGGCAGGTGGGGATGGGGTAAGAGTAATCGTTATGAAATATGCTCAGAGCCTTCTCTATAACAAAGGTTTACTTACACTGGAAAAGACTTTTCTAGATCTTTATCCCATCTGCAGTAATAGCATTCCTCCTAACATAGTCCCTGAGTCCATCTTGTCTCCATTTAGGTGGGGAGAAAACAGTCAAAACCAATCATGACTTCAAATAAACAGATGCTACAGCTAGAGAAAGTAATCCAAGGAGGGCTATACCACTGGAGAACAATTTGTGAAGCTCACAGCCCAATGACATAGATGCACTAAAGGAAGAAGATTTAATCTCAAGATTATAAAATGCTACTTCACATCTTTCTACTACACCCTCAGACTCCAGGATATCAGTGAATTCAGCTCAAAGAACTACAAAATTGAGACTCTACCTCAGGGAAGTTGTGAAGGACCCCAAAAGACAACAGGAAAGACAAAATCAAAGACATTAGGGGAATTAAAAGCCTTTGGCACCTACAACTACAGCAAACATGAAACAGAACCCAACTGTAAGAGAGATTAATTTTTTTAATCACATTAAAAGGCTTATTTCCTATTATCTGATGAGTTGTCTAGATTTCCAGAATAAAACTGCAAGTCATGCTTAAAAGGCAAGAAAAAAAATTACAGTCTATAAAGACAAACCAAGAATCAGATTCAGATATGACACAGATTTTGGAATTATCAGACAAGGGATTTAAAATAACTATGAGTAATACTTTGGCCACCTGATACAAAGAGCCAACTCATTGAAAAGACTCTGACGCTGGGAAAGACTGAAGGCAGGAGGAGAAGGGGGTAGCAGAGAATGAGATGGCTGGATGGCATCACCAACTCAATGGACATGAGTCTGAGCAAACTCCAGGAGATACTGAAGGACAAGGAAGCCTGGAGTGCTGCAGTCCATGGGGTCACAAAGACTTGGGCACGACTTAGCAGCTGAACAACAACAAATGAGTACTATGTTAAAGACATTAAGTGGAAAAAGCCAAAAGATGGAAACTCTAAGAAAGAATTAAAAAGAAATGTTAGAAAAAAAATTCTAACAGAAACAAAGACTGCCTTGGATGCCATCAGTGGATTCAACATGGGCCTGGAAAAGCATCTATAAACTTGAAGATCTATCAATATAAATTTCACAAACTGAAGCACAAATTTAAAAAAAGAACAAAAAAACCCAAGAACTGTGGGTTAACTGCAAAAGGTATCACAGATGCATAATTGGAAACAGAGAAAATAGCAGAAGAAATATCTGAAGTAATAATGACCGAAAATTACCAAAACTATGATAGACACAGTACCACAGCTCTAGGAAGCTCAGACAACTTCAAGCAGAATAACTATCAATACCTGCACACACACATACGCACACACATGCCCACACACACACACACCTAGGCTATCATATTCAAATGACAAAAGACAAAAAACTAAAGACAAAGAGGAAATCTTGAAAGATCACAGAAGAGAAAAAAAAAAAACACCTTCTCTCTACAGGAACGAGGACAGGAATTACAGTAGACTTCTCATAAACTATCTCAACGAGAGAGTGGAGTGAAATCTTTAAAGAACTGAGAAAAATAGAACCACCAATGTAGTCTTACATATTCAGCAAAGTTATTATCTTTCAAAAGTGAAATAAAAATAAAGATTTTCTCAGAAGAAAACAAAAGCTGAGGAAATTCAAATAACAACAGACTTCCCTAAAAGAAATGTTAAAAGTACTTCTTCAGGCAGAAGAAAAATTTTATAGGTCAAAAAGTTGGATCTAGACAAGAAAAAGAAGATCAGAAAAAGAATAAATGAAAGTAAAATTTATTTCAAGGTTTATTTTACTTGATATTAACACAGTTGCTTAAGCATTTTCCTTTTCCTGTTTCCATCATATATCTTTTTCTATCCATTTACTTTGCCAATTTACCTAGTATTTATATTTAAATGTGTGAGTTTCCAGAAGAACTTGGTTTTTTTTAAATTCATTCTGCCTTTTAATTGGAATATTGAGCCCATTAACATTTTCACCTTCTGGAGATGAGGGAGTTGATTTATTCAATATTAAAATGTCACTAAAGAAACTCTAATAGTTATCCGTTTTTTTTACTTTTAAAAAACTTTTTGTTTTTAGAAGAGTTTTATATATACATAAAAACTGTAAAAGTACAGCAACCAGTTCTCCCTATTATTAGTGATAGTGAAGTCGCTCAGTCGTGTCCGACTCTTCGCGACCCCATGGACTGTAGCCTACCAGGCTCCTCTGTCCATGGGATTTTCCAGGCAATAGTCCTGGAGTGGATTGCCATTTCCTTCTCTAGGGGATCTTCCCAACCCAGGGATCGAACCCGGGTCTCCCGCATTGTAGACAGATGCTTTACCGTCTGAGCCACCAGGGAAGTCCCTCCCTGTTATTAGCATCTTAAAACTGCTACTGTGCTGTGTTTAGTTACTCAGTCATGTCCGACTCTTTGTGACACCATGGACTGTAGCCCACCAGGCTCCTCTGTCCACGGGGATTCCCCAGGCAAGAATACTGGGGTGGGTTGCCATGCCGTCCAGACTCAGGAACTGAACCCAGGTCTCCCACATTGTAGGCAGATTCTTGATCATCTGAGCCACCAGGGAAGCCCTAAAACTGCTGTAGTAATTACTGAAGCATACTGATATACTATTATTAGCTAAAGACCGTACTATTCAGATTTCCTTAGTTTTCACCTACATCTCTTTTTTCTGTACCAGAATGATATATTCAGTTATCAGGTCTCCCAAGACTCCTCTCAGCTGTAACACTTTCTGAAACTTTTAGCTTTGGTCACCTTGACAGTTTTGAGGAGTACTGGTAAGTAGTGTCAGTCACTGGTCGTGTCCGACTCTTTGCAACCCCACAGGCTGTAGCCTGCCAGGGTCCTCTGTCCATGGGATTCTCCAGGCAAGAATACTGGGGAGGCCTGCCATTCCCTTCTCCAGAGGATCTTCCCAACCCAGGGATCAAACCCAGGTCTCCTGTGTTGTAGGTAGATTCTTTACCATCTGAGCTACAGGGAAGTCCTTGAGTACTGGTAAAGTATTCCGAAAAATGTTTTATCAGTGGAGACTGTCTGATGTTTCTCAAATTGGGGTTTGAGGGAGTAAAACCATAGTTGAAATGCCATTCTCATCACATCATATTGATGGTACATACTACCAACATGACTTTCACTGCTGATGTTAACCTTGATTACTCACCTGAGATAGTGTTTGTCAGGATTCTACACTAAAGATATTCTTTCCTCCTTTGTATATTGTACTTTTAGAAGGAAGGCATTATGTGCAGCCCAAACCTAAAGATGAAGGCATTATCCTCCACCTCCTTGATAGTGGAGTACCTACATAAATTATTTGGAATTTTTTTGCAGAGATTTGTCTCTTCTCCCAGTTATTTACTTATTTAATTATTTGTTTATATCAGTATGGACTCATGGTTTTTTTTTTATACTTGGTGTTATAATGCTTTATTACTTTATTGTGCTGCCCAAATTATTCAGTTTTGGCCACTGAGCTCTTTCAGTTTGTTCTTATGTCCCTTTGACATACCCTTATCATTGTAGGTTTTTTAATACTCTGAGAACTTCCTCACTTTCTAGCACTGTAAGATACTCCAAGCTTATCTTATGTATTTCTTGCTCCAGTCCTAGAGCCAGCCATTTCTGCAAGGCACCCTGGTTGCTTTTACTGGAAAATTATATACCAACACCTGGGTGATAGATGTGCTCATTGCTACTGAGGGGCCTTTGTTTCTAGGACCCCTCAACCAACAGAGCAAAGAAATATTCATTCACAGTAACCTGTACATATATACACTTATCTATAAATATTTCTATATGCAACCATCTGTGTTTATATATTAAGGTAAATATGAATTCACACCAATGTCTCAGTTCTAGGTTGCTACCCATGAATCATTCCAGCCTCTTCCCCTTTGCTTATCTGTAACCTCCAACAGTAACACACCTTGCTCATTGCTAAATTCTAATATACTTATAGAGTAGTTTCAGAATAATGAAGCTGTACAGTTTTGTGGCAGTGCCTTGGAACAGAATTCATAGTTTTTCATACCTTTGTAAAGTCAAAAAATCGTAAGTCTTGGATTCATATCTGTAGTTGTTAAAACAGATAACAAGACGGCGGAGAAGGACATGAGCTCATCACTCCTGCGAGAACTCCAAAATTACAACTTGCTGCTAAACAACTGTCAACAGAAGAATGTTGGATCCCACCAAAAAAAGATACCCTACATCCAAGGGCAAAAGAGAAGCCCCAGCAAGATGGTAGGAGTGGTGAAATCGTGTTTAGAATCAAACCACATACCTGCCAGAGATGCTCAGGGGGCTCAAACAAACTTTGTTTGAGCAGGATCCAGGATCCAGACACCCCACAGAGACTGAGCCAGAACTGTGTCTGAGAGGTACGACCATACCTGCAGAGGTATGGTCAGCAGTGGCCTGCTGCAGGGGCAGGGGCTCTGGATGCAGCAGACCTGGGTGTGGCATAAGCCCTCTTGGAGGAGGTCGCCATTAACCCCACCACAGGGTCACCAGAACTTACACAGGACTGGGGAAACAGACTCTTGGAGGGCACAAACAAAACCTTGTACACACCAGGACCCAGAAGAAAGGAGCAGTTACCCCACAAGAGACTGACCCAGACTTGAGTGTCCAGGAGTGTCCAGGAGTCTCCGGTGGAAGCATGGGTCAGCAGTGCCTGTTGCAGAGTCAGGGGTACTGAGTTCAGCAGTGCATGCATGGGACCTTCATTACCTCCACCATAGTTTGGCCTTAGATCAAACAACAGGGAGGAAACACAGCCCCGCCCATCAACAGAAATTGGACTAAAGATTTACTGAGCATTAAAGGTTTACCTGCCCATCAGAACAAGACCAGTTTCCCCCTCAGCAAGTCTCTCCCATCAGGAAGCTTCCATAAGACTCTTATCCTTATCCATCAGAGGACAGACAGAATGAAAACCACAATCACAGGAAAATAACCAATCTGATCATATGGACCACAGCCTTGTCTAACTCAATGAAACAATGAGCCATGCCATGTAAGTCCACCCAAGATGAACGGGTCATGGTGGAGAGTTCTGACAAAACATAGTCCTACTGGAGAAGGGAATGGTAAACTACTTCAGTATTCTTTCCTTGAGAACCCCATGAACAGTATGAAAAGGCAAAAAGATAGGACACGAAAGATGAACTCCTCAGGTGAGTAGGTGCCCAATATGCTACTGGAGATGAGTGGAGAAATAACTCCAAAAAGAATGAAGAGACAGAGCCAAAGCAAAAACAACACCCAGTTGTGGATGTGACTGGTGATGGAAGTAAAGTTCAATGCTGTAAAGAACAATACTGCATAGGAACCTGGAATGGTAGGTCCATGAATCAAGGTAAATTGGAAGTCATCAAACAAGTGATGGCAAGAGTGAACATCAACATTTTAGAAATCAGTGAACTAAAATGGACTGGAATGGATGATGTCCATTACATCTACTACTGTGGGCAAGAATCCCTTAGAAGAAAGGGAGTAGCCATCATAGTCAACAAAAGAGTCCAAAATGCAGTACTTGGATGCAATCTCAAAAACAACAGAATGATCTCTGTTCCTTTCCAAGTCAAACCATTCAATATCACAGTAATTCAGTCTGTGCTCTGACAAGTAATGCTGAAGAAGCTGAAGTTGAATGGCCCTATGAAGACCTACAAGACCTTCTAGAACTAACACCCAAAAAAGATGTTATTTTCATTATATGAGACTGGAATGCAAAAGTAGGAAGTCAAGAAACACCTGGAGTAACAGGCAAATTTGGTCTTGGGATACAAAATGACGTATGTCAAAGGCTAACAGAGCTTTGCTAAGAGAACTCACTGGTCGTAGCAAACACCTTCTTACAACAAGACAAGAGAAGACACTACACACGGACATCACCATATGGTCACTACTGAAATCAAATTGATTATATTCTTTGCAGCCAAGGATGGAGAAGCTCTAAAACAGTCAGCAAAAACAAGACCAGGAGCTGACTGTGGCTCAGATCATGAACTCCTTATTTCCAAATTCAGACTTAAATTGAAGAAAGTAGGGAAAACAGTTTTATGAAGACCTACAAGACCTTTTAGAACT
Organism: Oreotragus oreotragus; assembly: GCA_006410675.1. Classification (NCBI taxonomy): domain Eukaryota; kingdom Metazoa; phylum Chordata; class Mammalia; order Artiodactyla; family Bovidae; genus Oreotragus; species Oreotragus oreotragus. Next base: position 488,134 of record SJYX01024075.1, on the reverse strand, counting down.
AACACCCAAAAAAGATGTTATTTTCATTATATGAGACTGGAATGCAAAAGTAGGAAGTCAAGAAACACCTGGAGTAACAGGCAAATTTGGTCTTGGGATACAAAATGACGTATGTCAAAGGCTAACAGAGCTTTGCTAAGAGAACTCACTGGTCGTAGCAAACACCTTCTTACAACAAGACAAGAGAAGACACTACACACGGACATCACCATATGGTCACTACTGAAATCAAATTGATTATATTCTTTGCAGCCAAGGATGGAGAAGCTCTAAAACAGTCAGCAAAAACAAGACCAGGAGCTGACTGTGGCTCAGATCATGAACTCCTTATTGCCAACTTCAGACTTAAATTGAAGAAAGTAGGGAAAACCACTAGACCATTCAGGTATGACCTAAAATGATTATATTCTTTGCAGCCAAAGATGGAGAAGCTCTATACAGTCAACAAAAACAAGACCAGGAGCTGACTGTGGCTCAGATCATGAACTCCTTATTACCAAATTCAGACTTAAATTGAAGAAAGTAGGGAAAACCACTAGACCATTCAGGTATGACCTAAATTAAATCCCTTGCAATTTTATAGTGGAAGTGACAAATAGATTCAAGGGATTAGATCTGATAGACAGAGTGCCCGAAGAACTATGGACAGAGGTTCATGACACTGTACAGGAGGCAGTGACCAAGACTATCCCCAAGAAAAAGAAAGGCAAAATGGTTGTCTGAGGAGGCTTTACAAATAGCTGAGAAAAAAAGAGATGCTAAAGTCAAAGGAGAAAAGGAAAAGATATACCCATTTGAAAGCAGAGTTCCAAAGAATAGCAAGGAGAGATAAGAAAGCCTTTCTCAGTGACCAATGCAAAGAAATAGAGGAAAACAATAGAATGGGAAAGACTAGAGCTCTCTTCAAGAAAATTAGAGATACCAAGGGAACACTTGATGCAAAGATGGGCACAATAAAGGACAGAAATAGCATGGACCTAACAGAAGGAGAAGATATTAAGAAGAGGTGGCAAGAATACACAGAAGAACTAAAAAAAAAAAAAGCTCTTCATGATCCAGATAACCACAATGGTGCGATCACTCACCTAGAGCCAGATATCCTGGAATGTGAAGTCAAGTGGGCCTTAGGAAGCATCACTACGAACAAAGCTAGTGAGGTGACGGAATTCCAGTTGACCTATTTCAAATCCTAAAAGATGATGCTGTGAAAAGGCTGCACTCAATATGCCAGCAAATCTGGAAAACTCAGCAGTGGCCACAGGACTGGAAAAGGTCAGTTTTCATTCCAATCCCAAAAAAAGGCAATGCAAAAGAATGTTCAAACTACTGCACAATTGCAATCATCTCACACACTAGTAAAGTAATAGAGGTGACGGAATTCCAGTTGACCTATTTCAAATCCTAAAAGATGATGCTGTGAAAAGGCTGCACTCAATATGCCAGCAAATCTGGAAAACTCAGCAGTGGCCACAGGACTGGAAAAGGTCAGTTTTCATTCCAATCCCAAAAAAAGGCAATGCAAAAGAATGTTCAAACTACTGCACAATTGCAATCATCTCACACACTAGTAAAGTAATGCTCAAAATTCTTCAAGCCAGGCTTCATCAGTACATGAACTGTGAACTTCCAGATGTTTGAGCTGGTTTTAGAAAAGGCAGAGGAACCAGAGATCAAATTGCCAATATCCACTGGATCATCAAAAAAGCAAGAAGGTTCCAGAAAAACATCTACTTCTGCTTTATTGACTACACCGAAGCCTTTGTGTGGATCACAACAAACTGGAAAATTCTTAAACAGATGGGAATACCAGACCACCTGACCTGCCTCCTGAGAAACCTGTAAGCAGATAAAGAAGCAACAGTTAGAACTGGACATAGAACAACAGACTGGTTTCAAATCAGGAAAGGAGCGTGTCAAGGCTGTATACTGTCACCCTGCTTATTTAACTTATATGTAGGCTACATCATGCAAAATGCCAGGCTGGATGAAGCACAAGGTGGAATCAAGGTTGCCAGGAGAAATATCAATAACCTCAGATATGCAGATGGCACCACCCTTATGACAGAAAGTGAAGAAGCGCTAAAGAGCCTCTTGATGAAAGTGAAAGAGGAGAGTGAAAAGTTGGCTTAAAATTCAATATTCAGAAAACGAAGATCACAGCATCTGGTCTCATCACTTCATGGGAAATAGATGGGGAAACAATGGAAACAGTGAGAGACTTTATTTTTGGGTGGGGGGGACCTCCAAAATCACTGCAGATGGTGACTGGAGCCATGAAATTAAAACACACTTGCTCCTTGGAAGGAAACATGACCAACCTAGATAGCATAATTAAAAGCAGAGATATTACTTTGACGACAAAGGTCCATCTAGTAAAAGCTGTGGTTTTTCCAGTAGACATGTATGTATGTGAGAGGTGTACTATAAAGAAAGCTGAGCGCCGAAGATGCTTTTGAACTGTGGTGTTGGAGAAGACTCTTGTGAGTCCCCTGGACTATAAGGAGATCAAAGCTGTCAATCCTAAAGGCAATCAGTCCTGAATATTCATTGGAAGGACTGATGCTGAAGCTGAAACTCCAATACTTTGGCCACCTGATACAAACAACTGAGTCATCTGAAAAGACCCTGATGCTGGGAAAGATTGAGGGCAGGAGGAGAAGGGGACGACAGAGGATGAGATGGTTGGATGGCATCGCTGACTCAATGGACATTAGTTTGCGTAAGCTCCAGGAGTTGGGGGTGGACAGGGAAGTTGGCATGCTGCAGTACATGGGGTCGCAAAAAGTCAGACACAACTGAGCAACAGAACTAATTAACTAATCCTCGTGAGAAATAATTTTATCAACTAGAGTAAGCAGCCTAGTACAATTCTTTTGGCAAATTATACTCATTTCCAAAGTTAGTAACCACTTCACCGCCTCCTCCCCCCACTTTGGTGAGACTGTTTTATATATTTGCAAAGCAATTAGATTGGTTTGTTACATTCTGTATCACAGCTGGGATCTTCCAAAGTTCTAAATGATTTTTTAATTGTATACACTGTTTCACTCTTTGTGCTATAAAGTTCCACAGATTGCACAAGCTCACAGTGCCATGTATTCATCACTACAGTATTACAGAAAACAGTTTCACCACCTAAAAAATTCCTTTATATTAATACTTTACCTATACAAGCCCAAAGCTAAACTCCTGGCAACCACTGATCTGTTTATTATCTCTATAGTTTTACCTTTTTCAAGATGGCATGCCATTGGAACCATACAGTGTGAAGCCTTTTCACACTCATTTCTTTCACTTAGCTATATGCATCTAAGTTGCTTTCATGTCTTTTCATAGTTTGATAGCACATTCCTCTTTATCACTGAATAGGTATGTTGCACCACAGCTTGTTCATCTATACACCTACTGATCCTAGAGAAGGGAAGTGCAACCTACTCCAGTATTCTTGCCTGGAGAACTCCATGGACAGAGGAGCCTGGTAGGCTGCAGTCAAGGACATCTTGGTGGCTCAGTTTTGAGAAATTATGAATAAAGATGTGCAGGTTTTTGTGTGGGCATAAGTTTTCAACTCATTTGTAAGTATTTCAGAATGTAATAACTGGATCATATGCCAAGACCATATTTAGCTTTATAAAAAAAGTCAAACTGTCTTCCATAAAGGTTGTACCATTTTTCACTCTCATCAACAAGGAACAAGAGTTTCTGTGTTCCACACATCCTTGCCAGTATTTGGTGTTGTCAGTGTTTTGGATTCTCACTATTTTAATAGATATCTAGTTATGTAGTGGTATCTCACAGTTTAATTTGAGAAAATTTAGTGACATACAATGTTGAGCATTTTTTCATATGCTTATCTGTTTATTGACTCTGGTGAAAGATCTTTCAAATCTTAGGCTCATTTTTATTTATTTATTTTTTTTACTTCTATTTGCATTTCTTTTTTGTGGCATTTATTCTCGGGCCATAAGTTTTTGTTTCTTCAGTTTCTTCCAGGATATCTTTTTCTTCTGTGATACCTCCTCTTCTGGTTTAGGAACAGTCTGTTCTTTTTCAGTAAGGATCATCTCAATGTGGCAGGGAGAGCTCATGTAGGGGTGGATCCAACCATGAGCTCTGTAAGTCCTATGCCGCATCTTGGGGGTTTGTTTACCTGGATGTGCTCAATGACCAGAGATTCTACATCTAAGCCCTTAAGTTCAGCATTACTCTCTGCATTTTTGAGTATGTGTAGTAAGAGTAGGATACGACTGAGCGACTTCCCTTTCGCTCTTCACTTTCATGCATTGGAGAAGGAAATGGCAACCCACTCCAGTGTTCTTGCCTGGAGAATCCCAGGGACGGGGGAGCCTGGTGGGCTTCTGTCTATGAGGTCGCACAGAGTCGGACACGACTGAAGCGACTTAGCAGCAGCAGCAGCAGCAGCAGTAAAAATTCAGCACTCTTGGGTCACCGACCCTGCGTCCAGCCCCACTGTTTGGCCTATGCACACCTACCAACTCCACCGTTGTAATGATGGATGGCACACATTGCTTCTTTAAAGTGACATCCTTCAGATACTTGGCGGCTTTTTGACTATGCATACCCTTTATGGCCTGGGGAGTTTCACAAGTGTTTTTAAAGTGAACACAAAGATTTGAACCTCTTGATTTGCATGATTTTGTGGGGGTTTGAGTCGAGTGAACAGCGCACCATTTTTAGGAGTGACCTCAGGCTGTTTACCAGAAAAGCTTAGGCCCATTTTTAAACCGAACAGTTTTTGTTTTCTTATTGTTGCATTTTAAGTGTTCTTCCTGCATTTTGGATGGGCTTCCCTGGTGGTTCAGTGGTAAAGAATCTGCCTGTAATGCAGGAGACACAGGAAACACAGGTTCAGTGCCTGGGTTGGAAAGATCCCATGGAAAAGGAAATGGCAACCCATTCCAGTATTCTTGCCGGCAAATTCCACAGACAGAGGAGCCTGGTGGGCTACAGTCAATGGGGTTGCAAAGAGTCGAACACAGCTGAACACACATGCATATATACTGGATACAAGTCTTTTGTCAGAGATGTGTTTTTAAAATACTTTCTCACAGTCTGGCTTGTCGCTCTCTTTACAACCTCTTTGACAGAGAAGCCTTCTGTTTTGGTGTAGTCCAACTATTTTCTTCTGTCATGTACATGCTTTTGGTTACACATGTAAAAGGCAACATTAAATCCAAGGTCACCTAGATTTTCTCCTATATTATCCTCCAGAAGTTTTTCAGTTTAACATTTTAATTTAGACCTGTAACCCATTTTGAGTTGATTTTTGTGAAAGGTGAAATGACTATGCCCAGAGATTTTGGTTTTTTTTTTTGCATGTGGATGTCCAGTTGTTCCAGCACCATTTGTTGAAAAAACTGTATTTTATCCTTCAAATTGCCTTTGATCCTTCATCAAAGATCAGGTGACTATATTCCTTGGCTCTCTATTCTGTTCCACTGATCTATTTGTCTATTCTTTTTGGTAATATCACACTGTCTTAATTATTATAGCTTTATCATGTTTTTAAGTCACGTAGTGTCAGTCTTCAAACTCTGGTATTCCTCCATATTGTACTGGTTATTCTGAGTCTCTTGCCTGTCCATAAAAACTTTATAATCAGTTTTTCAATATCCACAAAATAACTCGCTGAGATCTTGATTGAGAATGCATTGAATCTATAGATCAAGTTTAGAAGAACTAACAATACTGAGTCTTCCTATCAATGAACATAGAATATCTACATTTATTGAGACCTTCTTTGACTTATTTTATCAGAGTTTTATAGCTTTCCTCCAATAGGTCTTGTATATGTATAGATTTCTACCTAAGCATTAAATTTTTGTTGTACTATAAATGGTGTTATGGTTTTATTTTCAAATTTCAACTGTCCATTGTTGATATATAGGAAAACAATTGATTCTTGTATATTAACCTTGTATTCTATGACCTTGTTCTAATCACTTGCTAGTTCCAAGAGTATTTGTAATCAGTTCTTTGGGATTTTCTGCATAGACTATCATATCATCTGTGAAGAAAGATAGTTTTACTTCTGCCCTCCCAATATGTAAATTAGTTATTCATTTGTTTGTCTGTCAATTATTTATTTGTCTTACTACATTAGCCAGGACTTCCAATACAATACTGAGTAGGAGTGAGAGGGGAGATATCCCTGCTTTATTCCCAATTTTAAGAGAAAAGCATATAGCTTATCATCATTAACTATTAGCTGTAGGTTTTTGTAGACGTTCTTTATCAAGTTGAGGAAATATCCCTCTATTTCTTATCATGAATGGCTATTGGATTTTGTCAAATGATGTTTCTGCATCTACTGATATGACCATATAATTTTTCTTCTTTCGCCTGCTGAAGTGATTAATTTATGGATTGATTGTGAAATGCTGAACCAGCCTTGCATACCTGTAATAATCTCACTTGGCCACAGTCATATAGAGGGAAGCTGCTATATAACACAAGAGTTTGGCCCAGTGCTCTGTGATGACCTAGAGGGGTGGGGCAGTGGGGAGGGAGGGGCTCAAGACGCAGGGAATATATGTGTTGTTGTTGTTTAGTCACTAAGTTGCGTCCAACTCTTTTATGACCCCATGACCTCATGATCCATCCTCTATCCATGGGATTTCCCAGGCAAGAATACTGGAGTGGGTTGCCATTTCCTTTCCCAGGGGCTCTTCCCAACCCAGAGGTCAAACCTGAGTCTCCTGCATTGGAAAGTGGATTCTTTACCAATGAGCCAGCCAGGAAGCCTGGATATATATATATATTTATAGCTGCCTCACACTATACTTCACACACACTTCAAACTATGGTTTCTATATGGCAGAAGCCAATACAACATTGTAAAGCAATTATTTTCCAGTTAAAAGTAATTAACCTCCAATTAAAATAAATAAATTTATATTTTAAAAAAATAAATAAATGAAATGTTTTTTTAAAATAATAAATTTATTAAAAAATAATAAAATTCTTGAATTGATCAGCTAATATAGTACTGAGGGTTTTCCATCTCTATTCACAAGAGACATTGGTCTGTAGCTTTACCTTCTTTATCTTTCAATTTTTTTAATATTTATTTATTTGACTGTACCAGGTCTTAATTGCAGCATGCAGGATCTTTTAGTTGTGGCTTGCAAGCTCTTGGTTGTGGCATGTGGAATCCAGTTCCCCACCCAGGAATCAAACCTGGGATCTCTGCATTGGGAGTATGAAGTCTTAGCCACTGAACCACCAGGGAAGTCCCTGTGGCTTTCTTGTTTTATAATGTCTTTGCTTGGTTTGGGTACTAGGTAATAACAGCCTCATAGAAGGTGTTAGAAAATGTTCTCTGTGCTCCAGGTTTTCTGAAAGACTAATACTATTTCTTCCCTAGATAACTGATAGACTTCAATGAACTCACCTGGTCTGGTGCTTTCTCTTTTGTAAGGTTATCAATTGTCAATTCAATTTCTTTATGAGAAATTCGCTTATTCGGATTAGCTATTTTTCCTTGTGTAAATTTTGATAGATTGTGTCTGTTAAGAAATCAGTCAATTGCACTGTTATTAAATCTGTCAGTATAGATTCTTTGAGCTTTTTGACCTATTCCTCCACTGTCTGCCATGGCAGTTTTAACATGAGCCATAACTTTCCATATGTTTCAAGACCAATCCAGGAGGAATCAACTTACCTGACTTCAGGCTCTACTACAAAGCCACAGTCATCAAGACAGTGTGGTACTGGCACAAAGACAGAAATATAGATCAATGGAACAAAATAGAAAGCCCAGAGATAAATCCACACACATATGGACACCTTATCTTTGACAAAGGAGGCAAGAATATACAATGGAGTAAAGACAATCTCTTTAACAAGTGGTGCTGGGAAAACTGGTCAACCACTTGTAAAAGAATGAAACTAGATCA